>JAODKL010000135.1:9824374-9837144 GCA_026780765.1 Petrocephalus schoutedeni
CTATTGGATGGCACAGTCATGTGACATGGACTGGCTAGCGGCCAGGGAAAGGTGCATTAACTCCCAGGGAGAGAGAGGGGGGGGGGGATTGTTAACATGTACCGCAGAAGGATACACTTGTGTAATTGTTGCCGTAATTTACGTGTTTCCTGGTGTCAAGGCTGCCGGCTCGCCACCCACGGCGCGACGTGGTAGTGCGGCCCGTGCTGATCCGGCCCGTGCGGATGGATCCTGGGCCGGCCATGCTGTCCGATGCCGGGGCCGGCCCTGTAGTGTGGGGGCACCAAATGGGTTCCAGTCTTCCAGCAGGAGGGTGTGGGGGGGGGGTCACTTCTGAGGCAGCCACAGAAAAGCACGGTAGTATTTATTCATGCCACTTTCTCACAGAACACAAAGCGTGTGAGGCAAGAGAGCTGTTTTTTTTTTATTTTTATTTTTTATTCCTGTTGGGCTCTTTAAGGAGTCACAGGGCGCCCTGTCGATCCCACCTCTTTCCACAGCTCAGACAATGCGACCTCGTGCACGGGGCTGTCATATTCCGGCCCTCATTTTTGCAGAGTGATGCCCTGTCATCGTGACCGCGCTGCTCCGGGTAACGTCCCCCATCGCCCTGCCACCAATCACATGCCTGTGCTGTCTGGCTACCAATCGGTGCCACCTGCACACGATGTCATGCCTCTCACGGTCATTTGGAATCCGACACGTGGGATCTTATACACAGTGTAATGCATGTCTTGGATACTTGGAGTCCCTCCGACATCCGGATTCTTTTCAGCCAATGTTCTTTTTTTTAACAAGCTGAAACATGAATATTATAAAATATCTCAAATTTTATACATGCGCATGTAAAACTGTATCGATTGGCCGAGGAAGGCCGGGGCATATCGAGTGGCGACATGAATCCATTTCGAAAGTGGACACCATCACAGGGGCTTACTTTGGCATTTTAGAGATGACACAGGGTTTATAAATAAGGGGCCCACACTTGCATTCCACCATAAAAGTAAGCGGGTCGAACCCCCCGCAGCTGTCCCATGGAACTGAGGACCTCGGTTGTTTCGACTCAATGGCGCCCCCTCATGTAGGGCTGGTTCTGCTTGGGGCGGTCCACCAAGGCAGGGCAGATGGCATTTCCGCGATGGCCGAAAAGCTGGAGGAGCGAGCCTGCGGTTGCTGGGGCCGCGGAGGCGACGGGGTGTGGTGGCCTTCTCTTCTGTGGGAAAGTGCACCAGGAACCTCCCGGGTGCCGCAGGGAGGGCCTGCTGGTGATTCACCATCTCAGTGCTGTTGCGAAACCCAGAGCCCCCCGAGCTCTGCCCACGCAGAGACGCACGCTCCCAGGCCCGTGTTTTCATTAGCCTGAGAGCGAGGCTCAGCTGCGGCGCGGGCAGAAAGTGGCGGCAGGACCAACGCTTCCCAGAACTCTTTGCACCTCACTTATAGGTGGCCGTTGGAATCAGGATATAATTAAACTCATATTAGCCTGCAGTTGCCCACCTGACAGAGGTTCTGACGGAATGTGGAGAGAATAACTTGTATATCAAAAGTACAAAACACACACCATGATACAATCCGCCCAAATCCGCCGAGTGGCCACTTTATTAGGGACACCTGCTCCTATAAGCCAGCACTGGCGCGCCTGCGGCTCAGTGCCTAAGGCACACACTGGGCCAGGATATCGTCAGGCAAAGCTGTGGAAGGGGAAACACGCGTGACCGAAGCGTTTCTGAACATCCTGTGACTATCGATCTCCCCACAGAACCAGGATGCCAGCGCGGAGGAGCTGGTCCTCAGCCACTACGTGATCTGCAACGACACCAATGAGACCCTGCGCTTCGGCCAGGTGGACACCGACGAGAACGTGATACTGCCCAGCCTGCATAGTCACCAGTACAGCTGGCGCTCCCACAGGCCGCCGCAGGTACTGCGCCTCTTGGGGTGGGGGGGGGGGTAGGGCCTTTGGTGGTTCTCATTAGAGCGTTTGTCAGCTCCTTTCTCCCGGGCCCATCGAGAGACTGAACAGCACCCCCCCCCACACACACACACCTCACCCTGACAGCATTGTTAAGGAAGATTAATTGTGTTTAACCCTTTGTGGTTTTAGGGCGAGGTGGGGGAGGGGGGGCGGGCCATGCTGGATGGGCGATCTGTATCCAGTTTGAGAGCACATGTTCTGTCCCCCTCCGTTGGTCCGTGTGGGCCTGCCTGGGAGAATGCCTGGCTCGCATGTGCTTGGGGAGGGGAGAGGGGCATCGTTATACGTGATACTCCGAGATTTGATCCATTGATTGGCACTGAGGGGCCCCCCTTCGCTTAAACCTGTCAGCCGGTGTGTCGGCGGTGACTCCTGTCTGACACACGTCTTTAACGTCTGCAGCGTTCCGACTCTGAGCCGTGGGGCCGTGTTTTGTTTCATTCCCGTGTTCTTCGGTCTGACCGAGTAATTAGCTTTTGATCTCATAATGCGTTTTTACAGCACTTTGGGGGGGGGGGCAGGAGAAAAAACGGTACTTAGAGATATCGCACGCAAAGGCCTTTTAAGAGCTCAGCACCGCAGATAATCCTGCATAGTTACGCTAAATTAACAAACACACCTGATGTCTTATACTTGGGGCTTGGTTTGACCGTATCTCACAGCCTGCTGTATTAAATGATGGTGTTATGTTTCTGTCAGGTCTCCTATTAGACCACCAAGTTGACCCCCCTCCCCCCCCCCCATTTGCTTGTGTCCAAAAGTGTTCTAGCAGCAGAGTGGATGGGGGGTTTTTCCTACTCCTGGGGGGAGGGTTTTGGCCTGGCCTGGCTCATATGAATTGGGGAAACTAGCACTTCCCATACTGTCCCACATAAGAACTTGCAGCAGGTCCAAGGACAGTTGTCAAGTGACCCGTTGTTCTGTAAGCCTCCCCTCCACGCCCCTAGCTTGCCTGAAGTTCATTCTTTCAGTGTGGTGTTTGTTTTCTTTATTCTGTGCTGGATCCACAGTATTATCCTCATTTAGGAGCTGCTTGCTGTTTCTGGGTCAGCGCCGTGCTCTAGTGGCCCGGGTCAGCAGCCTCTCCTGGCCTCGCCTCTCCTGGCCTGTTTTGCTGTGGCCTGGTCTCTGTCAGAGCAGAGCTTCCCTAGTTCTGCTGTGGCATGCCTTCACACCCCACCAATTTAACAATGATAGATCTACAGACACCCCTAGCCTGTGGGTCCCGCTTGTCAAAGTGATGTGTGCACTGGTGCAGGGGTGTGTCTCACATGACCTCCCTGTCAGAGACGCGAGGGACCTGCACCCCCCAGCTCCACCCTCCACCCGTCGTTTTATTTATTTTTTTATGGTCTTGGAGTTTTTGAGTGGAGAATGTGGTCAAGTTGGTTGAAATGTCTGGCTTCTTCGTACAGGATATGCAGAATGATGGAAATCCTTGTGGTTTGTGTGGCTGAGGAAGGGGGGGGGGCAGTCTTCTGCATTGGAAGAACATTAAGTGCCTTCAAGGAATATTCATAATGGGAATAAACTGTAATTTGCCTCAACAGCAGACATGTTTAGTAGCTGTGCTCTTCAGCCTTTGGAACGAATGTGTTCGGGAACGCAAGCCTACGCCCCCCGGTGGTGGTCTGTGCACTGTGCTCGTACAAGGCCTGGCCTACAGGTGCGTGGCAGCAGTGGAGGGTATTCAGAACAGAATATGAGAACATTATGAGAGCGCGCTTTTAAGCGTTGTGCCCGAAATCATCGATCGGTTGCCTGCAGCAGCCTTTAAAGTTACATACAAGTTAATAATGTTTGCTCCCCCAGCTTTTGTCTTTAATGACATTTCATTGGTTAATGCTTGTGGGGAACTTCTCTTTTCTCCTGCCCTGCCTTGCCCTCCAGTAGGTAAGAGCAAGCTTGGCAGCAAAAGCCAGCTACCTGCAGAGGCACCCATGGAAGTGGGGGTTAAGGGCCCACAGATGTGGCTATTCTGCCAAGGCAGGGTTTGAACCAGCAACCTGATTGCCAGCACAGAGGCTTAACCTGCTGAGCCGCTCGCGGTCTCTGTAGAATGTAGACTGCACTATAGTGCTACACTATAGCTGCCTTTGCTGCTGTGGGGAAAGCTGCATGATTAGGTCATTCTGGGTGCCCCTTCCTTGTTAGTCCACCTGCCAGGCACGTTTGGAAAGCGGCCCTTCCCGCTGTTCATCGTGTGCCAGCCAGCTCTCCGTCTGTAATGACGGCTCCCGGTGGTCTGGCTTCTTGGCCCGCATACCACCTTCCCACCTTCGCTAATGTGGCCCGCGTTCTTCTAGCTGTGCCTTTGCGAGCGCGACACGAGTCCGTTTGGGTTCAGCGGGGCTCCGGCGCGTGACGGCAGTGATTTATCTGGGTGGCTCGCTCACTCCTAATTCCTTTCATGGGGTGCAAACAGATATATGGCCCCTCCCAGGTGCTGCCTCGCAGGGGCCGATGCACGTATGCACCGTCTAGGTTGCGATGTGCCTGGTGGAGTCCAGCAAAACGGCCCGCGCAAGACAGAAAGACTTCTACTGCCTGCTGCCATCTGCATCTGCGAGCTGATGCCTTCTCTTAGCCAAGAAATCTTCCCCAAATTCCCAAAGTCGTCCCTGATTTTTGGCAACCTTCTTTGGTGTTCTTTCGTGTTTTAAATGCTGATCTGCTGTGAGGCCTATATTTTGATTAGTGGCACAATGCATGGTTGAGAGGTCTAGAATCAAACCGACATGTGAAGATAAATCATCTTATAATTATGATTTTGGAGTCGAATGTATGTTTCAAGGTCTGTTTGTTTTTTCTCGTGGATTCCTTGACAAGCCAGCGGGTAAGTAATTAAAAAAATAAACTGGTCTTTCCTACAGTCCAGGGGCCTGAGTTTTCCTCTGGGTTCCCCCGTGCAAAATGAGTAATGGCGGCCAGTGTTCCCCAGCACCACTCTGCAGTCCGACCCTAGCTGGCCAGTAGCGACACCAGTTCTCTCCTGTTACCTTGTAAAAATAACAAATAATGAAGCCCTTGTCTATTTTTAAACGTCTCTCACCATTATATTTCTGTTAACATGCCTCGTTTTATTAGAACCCCCCCCCTCCCCCAAAGCTACACTGTTCACAGTAAATACTTCAACACCTGCTGGCTGGGCCAGTACAGTTCATTAAGCTCTCGATTCACGGAACGCTGGAGTCCGTAGGAGGGACGTGTGCCTGACCAGGGTAATCGAGGGGAATTACCCCGAGGCAGGCCACAGCTGCACCTGTGAAACCAGAAAAGACGTAAATTTTGGGCTAGCTTGCCGCAAGCCATCATAACCTTTTCTCTGCCTCCTTGTAGTTCATTCTGGAGCAGGATGCAGCCGGCATATGCGGTATCCAGGGGCGACCGTTGCGTATTACCAAGGCTTATGGAATTTGTGCAAAGAGTGGGTCTTGGATACACGCAAATGTCTCAGGGATTTCCAAGCATATGTTCTGTAGTGAAAAGTCCTGGTCCGTAAGGGCTGCCGGTGACATGTGGTCGGACCAAATCGTTTTGCGGCCCCTTGCCCGTTGGAATATGGCCTTCTTCTCCCCTCGAAGCCCTTCTGCTGCTGTTGTGCTGATTATCCTAATAAGATTTTAGGGATATTTGTTCAGAATATATAACCTCTTAAGCCTTAGGTAAGACTCAGTGGATGTGTGTATGGCAGTATTCATTGGGATTTGATTTTGTAATGCCAGCCATTCTCTGGAGCCTTCGAGAGAGTCAGACTTCTTTGATGAGCCTGACACCAAGCCAGAGCTGTGTTCCTGCAGGCTCAGGAGTGGGGGGGTCCTCGTCTTTTGCTTGAGCCATAGCAATGGCCGAGCGTGTCTCCACCGGGGGGCTCGCAGGGGTAGCCGTGACTCTGCTTTTGATGCGGTCTCTGCCTTCCGCCGCTGTCTGCCTCGCCATCGACGTGGGACACGCATCGCTGGAGAATGTCCGAAGCCAGTATGTCTGGAATGTCTGTCAGCCCTGTGGAAATTTTTTGTCGGGAATAATTCTCCCCACTACTGCCCCCTTTGCTGTTCCCATTGTCTCGCGCTCTCTACCTGCTCCCAGCTATAAACCACTGCATTAAATTGCAAATTACCTCTTTGATGTCCCTTCCTCTCGTCAGCATGGTGATCCAAATAACAGGCGAACCAGACAGCTATTTACGTGTCGCCGTATCCCCTTGCGTTGGCCTGGTAACCTTAGCGTCGGAGCTAACGCTATGGTGTTTGCCCTTCCACTGATCTCTCCCTGTACGGAAGGACCTGTTATTTAATGTCCTTTGGTCCCCTCCCGTAGGAAACCTGTTTTTTATTAAACGCACGCCGTTCTCTCGTTCCACGGCCGCCGGACAACGGGCCTTTGTTTCTGTGTCGGGGCGCACCGCTCTGGACAACAATGCAGAGGAAATCAGTATGCTTCCAATTTACCAGTTCTAGCTACAGACCCCAAGAATAATTGCGATGGTGCAGTGACCACGTTGGGTTAGTCTGGCATTCCGCGGAGAATCTGAGAACGTTGATTCGGCCGTGGCGGTGGCCAGCAGCAGCCCGTCACATCTCTGAGAATGCCTGCAGGATGCAAAAACACA
Source organism: Petrocephalus schoutedeni (assembly GCA_026780765.1). NCBI lineage: Eukaryota > Metazoa > Chordata > Actinopteri > Osteoglossiformes > Mormyridae > Petrocephalus > Petrocephalus schoutedeni. Next base: position 9,830,962 of record JAODKL010000135.1, read on the forward strand.
TTTTTCTTCTGTATTTTTTTTTTGTTACCGAAGAGAGGACATGCATGGTTGGGTTCAGCTGGGTGTTATAAGGAGATGAATCGTTAATAGGAGAGATGCAGGCAAGCTGTATGTCTGTCCGCACGGTGCATGACGACATGCACTGTCCCAGTCACTGGGGGTTCCAAATTCTACACGGCTCGCTCAGTGCTAAAGCAGAGAACGTCCCTGTTGCTGGTTATCAGTTCCAGGAGGGGGGCCTCCCACTTGGGCCTCTGAACAAGCTCTTCATCTTGAATATTGCTGGCTGAACAGACATCTGTATAACTGGGTAAAATAATAAGCATATTTCCATAAAGGCATCAGCCAAGCAAAAAACACTAATAATAAACAGAATAAACATATTCCCTAAAGATCATACAGAGCCTCAGCCCGTATTCCGACGCATCTGCTGCGTTTATGTTCAAAGTGCTGTCAGCGCTCATAAACAAATCATTTGCTGCTTTGTTCACATCCAGCCCATGCTGGAAAATGGGTCGGGTGGTGCTGGTGCCGATCCGGTGCAGGTCCAGCCGCCGTGACGCAATCCACTCTGCAATCTCTGCACATCAGCAGTGATGTTGTGCAGATCTTATGAGAGGGGATCCTTAAAACGTTGTCTAAGGGATGATGTGTTGTTTTTAACCAAGACGCTCGGGTAATCACAGTGGCAAGGCTTTTGTCAGTTAATTGACTCGTCAGATAATTAATAGCATTTCTGATGGTGAGGGAAAGCAGCTGTGCGCACCCAGAGTTTGTTTGCTGTTTGCTGTCTCGCGCTGCCACAGAGGTCAGGTACGATGAAGGATTATTTTCGAAAGTATGCCATTGTGGATTAATTTGGTACGTTATCATCTTCATCGGGGTCGATTTCCAATGAAACCAGGCTGAGATTGTTTTTAATATGCTTGGAAAAAAAATCTGTTTTAGCTTAAATTCCTGTAGCTCTTAATTTATATAGTAATGTACATATGGTGTCTTTGTTATGTATATAATTCGATTAAATGGCAGCTGTGATTTAACGTGCTCAGTGCTGGACCAGGGTGACACACTTTATGTCCCCAGTAATTTCTCATGTGTTCCTATTTAAGCTGCAGCTACACAACACAGAGTTGTGGCTTACGAACTGCTTTACTGTCGGGTTTGGTGTTTGGGTCACGGAAGGTCACCATTAGAGGTAAAAATTAAAGCACCCACGATTTAACTCCAAAGCCAGTGCTTAACCATAACTGCCAGTTTCTAATAATTCCCGACCAGATGCGTTCATTCCAGTGGAAACTGGAGCCCAGAAACATACTGGAACTCGGCTGCTAAACCCAGCCAACTGTAATCATGTTCTAAGCCCTCTAATCTTAGCGGAGGTAGAGCTATGGTTAAAAATGTTTTGAAGTTTTTCTTCATAATATACCCTTGGCAAATATTGATAACGAGATCGAAATCTGATTTCAGCGCAGATTTATGGCCGCGCAACGCGAGGATGTCATGTGGCGGGAGTCGCCGCACGGGGATTTAAACGACGAAATAAAAATAGGCCCTTTCAGCCCCAATGTTGTGCTTGAGGATAAAAAGCATCAAACTCTCCCGATAAACATCTAACACCCAAAGCCGAGCCGCTCCGCACTCCTCACTGGGGTGTGCTGTGGCCGTTTATTGTAGTGTCATGTGACCCCTTCCCTCTGAGCGGTTAGTGAGGAATCTGAGTTTTCGGGGCCCCAGGAAGTGCTCCCTTTTTCACGCCCCCTCCAAAGCCAGCCTAACTAACCTTAGCGGCGTACAGTGGAGCCAAAAAAGCTAACGACGGAACCGCCAGACGAAAACAACCCACCGGACTGAATCAGACCAAGAAACGGCGCGGGATGATGCTGCCGCAGATAACAATGCATGGCCACCCCAAAGGGCGCCGGCGGTGACCCCCCCATAGCATGAACAACCAACAAATACGGAATACTGCCAGTACCGCCAAGATCTATGCGAGACCCTTTCCTGTTAAATAAGGTCTTTTCTCCTACAAGGGGGATACGGTTCAGAACCCATCTGTGGGCCTCAGTGCATGTAGGGAAAGGTTCATACAGGCTTTGGCTTAGTCAGTCTGCATGAAGTCACGAAAAGCTCCACTCATGGTGCACCTACAGCTGGTTGCCGGGGGCTGTTGATTTCCACCAGAACAGCCCAAACACCCTACAGAGAAATGTAGACTATTGGCAGCCCACAGGTACAAATCTGAAGCCCTTACTGGCGCATAACAAACATCACTGTTCATCCAGCAAACAAGGACAGTGGCGATAGGAAATCAGAAGCTCGGCAAAGCTATCCCAATGACGTCCTCACGGCCTCTTTTTGCTCGGCATCCTCTTTCATAGGCACAAAGAGGGCAATTAGAGGGCGCCCTCTGCAGTAGAGGAGAAGTAGAACCCCCTGTAATATTAACTGTGGCAAATGTCAAATATTTAAAATTGTAATTATGGAGAACAAAGGTGGCACTTGTACACATGCAGTTGTAGGACTTTTGGCCGAATAAGATGCTAATTAATAGAATAAATGAGCTGGCAGTGGCTGCTCAGACATGGGGGTGCAGGTACTGCTCTCACACTGTCTTCCGGTTCTGCATCCTGCCCCCTCCCGTATATGTCCGGTGCCTGGATGTCACCGTTTTGCCATTTCTCTAGCAGGCCTTAAATGGCCTGTTTGAAGTGATATGAGAAATGTTATTATGGTGGCTCCCTGAAGACCAGCTTTAGTCACAGGTGTGATAAAATGATGGGGGGGGGGGGTGGCATCACAGATGGGCTCGAGGTGTGCTGGTGCTGTTTGGATCTCTCTGCCACTTCCCGGTGAGTAATTCTGACCGGGGAACTGAGAAATTATGTCATTTCCACTTAGAAAACACAGCAAGGAGGATGATCTCTAAAATTGAATTCAGGCTTTGATTAGCCGTGTTATTGTAATGGAATATGTCTTCAAAAAGCCGGGAAACATGAGTTACGAGGGAACTAAGCCCCTGACCGTGCTCCGCTCAGGCACTGACCTCTGCAGCCGCTGTTTCTTTCTTCTTCTGCAGATGGGATAAACGTTCAACATCTTGTAATAACTTCAATATTTCAGCCCTGCTTTGCATTTTTGTCAGTTACACTCTGGTTTGTTTTCCGAAAAGCTCCGGTCATTCGAAGACCAGAGGTCACTGAGCTCAGCGGGGAGGTTTGGTTTTACCTGCTGTTTGCCGTCACCGGAGAAGGGCCTCGTCGTGTTTCCCGCCCGCTGCTTGGGTACTGGCCATGGTTTCTCCAGCTTCAGAGCACAACCAACCTTACAGTTTCTTGGTTGTTCTCCAGATTCGCAGAACAATGCTCCCCACAGATAGATACATAGACACGGGAGTACTTTGGGTTTTTTTTTCCCCAAGTAATAATCTGGACCTTATTAGAACCCAGACACATGTCTCGAACATGATTCCAAATATTCAGAGTTTTCCCGGCGAGTCTGTAGTGTGCGACCTGCTCTGCGATTGCTTCAGTCCCTCGGCTTTTTCAGACCATCGGTAAACAGGAACCTTTTCTCTGACAAATGATCTTTAAACAAAGCCTCTTTTTGTTTACTTGCCATCTGAACAGGCATAAATAAGGGCATCCAAAGCTAAAACTTCTGTGTGTGTGTTTCTGTGTGTGTGTTCCCCTTCAGCTGCTGCACATCTGCATTGAGGGCTGGGGGAACTGGCGCTGGTCCGAACCGTTCAGCGTGGACAACGTGGGGATGCTGCTGCGCACCATCCAGTACAAAGGCAGGACCGCCTCGCTCATCATCAAGGTGCAGCCACTCACTGGAGTGCAAAAGCAGGTACGCCTTTGCGGGCAGTGCAGGAGGAGGTACAATCTAAGGTTAGTACAGGAGGAGGTGCAATCTAAGGTTAGTACAGGAGGAGGTGCACTCCAAGGTTAATACAGGAGGAGATGCACTCTAAGGTTAGTACAGGAGGAGGTGCACTCTAAGGTTAGTACAGGAGGAGGTGCACTCCAAGGTTAGTGCAGGAGGAGGTGCACTCCAAGGTTAGTGCAGGAGGAGGTGCACTCTAAGGTTAGTACAGGAGGAGGTGCACTCTAAGGTTAGTACAGGAGGAGGTGCGCTCCAAGGTTAGTACAGGAGGAGGTGCGCTCCAAGGTTAGTACAGGAGGAGGTGCACTCCAAGGTTAGTACAGGAGGAGATGCAGTCTAAGGTTAGCACAGGAGGAGGTGCACTCCAAGGTTAGCACAGGAGGAGATGCAGTCTAAGGTTTGCACAGGAGGAGGTGCACTCCAAGGTTAGTACAGGAGGAGATGCAGTCTAAGGTAAGCACAGGAGGAGGTGCACTCTAAGGTTAGTACAGGAGGAAATGCAGTCCAAATTAATCCAGGAGGAGGTGCACTCCAAGGTTAGCACAGGAGGAGGTGCACTCTAAGGTTAGTACAGGAGGACATGCACATTGCAGTCAGTACAGGAAGAGGTACCCACTGCAGTCAGTACAGGAGGAGGGTACCCACTGCAGTCAGTACAGGAGGAGGTATCCCCTGCAGTTAGTACAGGCGAGGTACTCACTGCAGTCAGTACAGGAGGAGGTATCTCCTGCAGTTAGTACAGGAGGAGGTACCCACTGCAGTCAGTACAAGAGGAGGGTACCTACTGCAGTCAGTACAGGAGGAGATACCCCTACAGCTGTTTTTAAGTTATAAACTATGACCTTTTTGACCTTTAGGGTCACTTGATCAGGCTGAGTGTCCACTCAAGGGTACAAGAACCAGTTCCCTGTGGGGAACTGTGAGCTCTTCTTCGCTTCTCTTTGATGGTTTCATGTTTCTGTTGCGAATCTCGTTCTGTCAGCTTTTTTGGTCACCCGGGTGCCGCCACCACTTGGCCACTATGGACAGCCCGCCCACTAATACACCAGCCTCCTCCCTGCCGGTGGAGGTCATTTGACCACCAGTCACCTATCTGCGGACCCACCCCCGGGACGCGACGCTTCCTCGCAGTGTTAACCCTTTTCCCGTGATAATTTCCCCATGTGAAATTTCCCTACCGTTTAATGATGCTCTGGGGTCAGACTGACCCCAAACACGGGATAGGGGTTAACTGAGGAATACATTTATAAGTCATGCTTTAACAGCTGGAGACACACGAGGTGCTCGAAAACAGCCATGGAAGCGGACAAGAAGCGGGCACTTTGCTATGTAAATATTGTCAAGCGGCGTGCACATCTCTGTAGCCCCCAGACAAAACAGGCTGCCTCAGCACCCCCCGGCCCTGCGCATCTTCTTCTCATTGGTACGAGTGACACGGATCAGGCCAGGTTCCATTTAAAATGCATGAGAGCTGCGGTACTGGTGGCACATAGCACCTCGTCTGACCTCTTAGCGCGTTTGATCTGCTGCGGCTCTGCTGAGGTCATGTTGCGGACCTGCTTTAGTGTCCTCAGTAATGACTTCCCGGGATGCAATTGGCTCAAGTCACCATGGACAGGATGTCAGTCTATCACAGGACAGAGACACTGTCCCACACTGTGCAATTCAGAGATGCCAGTGCACCCATCTGCATATTTTTGGACTGCGGTAGGAAACCAGAGAAAAGTGTGAATGCATTTGCACCCAATTCTGGTGTCTGGTGTCACGCCATCACAAGAGCGTGCGCGTGTGCGTGCATGGGACTGTTTGATCGATGAGGCCGGCGAGTGGGAGATGGTTCCCTTAATTACGGCCGAGACCCCCCCCTCCCGGGGTCGTTAGCTGCTCCCTGACGCTGCACACCATCTCTGTCTGCCTGCTCCAGATGGCACATCCCCAGTGACTGCTAGGGGGCTGGAAAAATGTGTGCCGGTGCCAGAGGACAGGCTTGGGTCTCGAGTGATAGACAGTGACCCAAGGGAAACACCGGTTGTCGAGAAATGCTGTCAGGACCCATTTAGAGAGCCTTAAGTAATGCCTGACACATTTGGTAACTTTTATTTTATTTTTTTTCTTGTCTCGAAGGCACTGTTGCGCATTATGAGTATGGCTGAATTCCCCCACGCTCCATCTCTCTCCTTTCGTTTGTCTCTTATATATCTGTGCTATATCACCCCCACCCCTGTGATTACTGTGCATGCGCCATAAAATTGCGAGTGGATATCAATGCAAGATTTCCCAACCCTAGTGGGCAGACTT
>JAODKL010000135.1:9852656-9882678 GCA_026780765.1 Petrocephalus schoutedeni
TATCTATCTATCTATCTATCTATCTATCTATCTATCTATCTATCTATCTATCTATCTATCTATCTATCTATCTATCACTCTCTGTGTCCATGTCCCTCTCCACACCCCATTCCTCACCATTATCCACGTCCCTCTCGGTGCCCCGCTCTGAACGTGAGGCCTGGTGGCTCCTCAATGACCCTTGCACTCTGTCTCCGAAGGCATCCTGTATGGTGCTGGGCTCTGGCAGCTGCCCAGACAGCTCCACCTCCCGACGGAGGACAGGTCGGCGGCGGCGCCCAACAGCCACGTGAAATATGCCTGGTAAGAGGCACCCACTGGCACAGTGCCCTAACTGCTGCTGAACAGGCACTCTAACAGCCCTCTGCAAGACCCCCTGGCGAGGGAACAGCCTCATGTTCTTACAGTGATTTTAACCAGAGATGTTTCCCTCATGGGGAAAAGAGGGTGGTAAAGGTCAGGCGAGGGAGGGGGGCTCAGGGCCAGAACGTGACGGGGAGGGAGCAATGTTATAGTATTTAATAAGGGGGGAGCAGGGTGCAGCAGCCATGTGAAGGAAGACAGATTCCATGTGGAGGATGAACAGTGTCCAGGAGTCACTGGTGTTGCGTAATACATGTAGAGCAGTGTTCCTCAGTCCGCTCCTCGGTAGCCCGCAGACAGTCCAGGTTTTTGCTCTCTCCCTGCTCCCGCTAGCAAAAACGTGGACTGTCTGGGGGAGAGCTGGAAGGGAGCAAAAACATGACCGGAGCGTGGGTTCCTGAGGACAGGGTTGGGAAACACAGGCTTTTGGATCAGGCTTTTGGGCCGGCCTGTTTTCATCAGAATGTCAGGTGACCCACATTTCACCATGAGCTCCTGTGTGTCTCACAGGAAGATGCTGCAGTCCCTGGGCCGACCCGAGGTGCACATGGCGCTGAATGTGACCATCGTGACGGGCTCGGGGCAGGAGCACGCAGGCTGCCTGCTCCTCAGCAGCGAGGTGCTTTTCGTGGTCAGCCTGAGCGAGGACACCCAACAGCAGGCCTTCCCCGTCACGGAGGTGGAGTGTCGGCAGGAGCCGGGCCAGGGGGGCCAGCTCACCCTCACGCTGTGCCAGCAGAGGGTGGCCAGCGAGACCGAGGTGAGCGCACCTGCAAATTTGTGGGGGAAAACGCCAGACACACAGTAAGTGGGTCCTTGGCTGGGAGTGAGGCTCTTTCAGGTCACTGCTGATAGGTGCAGCGGCACTGAGCTGACTCCCCACCCCCAACCCCGCAGGGCGACAGTGGCCGGGAGCGTCTCACGGAGCAGCAGTACCAGCGGCTGCTGGACTACGTGACCCGGGCCTCTCAGCACCTGTCCCAGTCGGGAACAGCTCCGCAGCAGCCCCCGGTCACGCCCGCTGAGCCCCCAGCCTCTATCACCAAGACCTACCGCTACCTGGTAGAGCCCGCCTTCGCTCGTGTCTTTGTCAGCAAGTTCACCATGGTCAAGAACAAGGCCTTACGGATCGGTTTCCACTGATGGGGGGGGGGGGGTGCAATTAGCTGTAGCCTCCCCCCTTCCCCCCTAGCCAAGCTCACCGCTGTTTCCCTGAACACACCTCTCTCTCAACCGAGTACAGATCTAATCGCCGGAGGTAAGGAGGCCTTATACACTTTATGCAAAGACATTGAGTTACTACTTGAACCAAAAAAAAAACAACAGAGGGAGGGGAAATACTTCAGTGACTGATTACTGAGCTGGTCAGTTGTCAGTGGCTGACAGTTCTGTGACGTTTTTCCCATACAGGCCGTCAGTTTGTAGCTTGGGCATTTAAGCTTCTTTTTCCCCATTTTATTCCACATTATTTCAGAAGGAAGAATCACTGTTTACAGTTGATGTGTATACCTGGATCAAACTGGCCATTCAGCTGTTTCTGTTATGGCCTTTATGTGCAATATAAAAATGTTTACTGAAGAACAACAGTACCAACTTAAACCAAAACGGTCCCCATTTAGAGAATGACTCCATTAATGCCATGTGGTTCACACTCATTAGGTGAATTTAGTATAAATGCTTTTTTTTTTTTTTTTTACATTCATCTTGCCAAGACTGCTTTCTGGAAGAAAATATATTAATGTTGGATTTCTAAAAATGTTGACACTAAAACAGCTTTATGTAAGTAATGAGTTTTGTAAAACATCTAATGCTTTTAATGGGACATAGAGATGACAATCTTATATATTTAATTCTAATAAAATGAGGTAACTTAAAGGCGGGAATTATTTTTTTTTGTGTACTTATTGAACAACAATAGTGTATAGTGCACAAAACTGTTTTTGATTACATTTAAGTTAACATTATAGGTTTATTTTAGCAATTTTTTTAAATGACAGTTTTCATGCTTGGGGTGTAGTAATTAAAAAAAATACATTCAAATTACACACAAGTATTAATTTTGTTACAGGTAAGTTACAAAATTAGACTTTGTATCTTGTGTGCATTTTTTTCATTCAGGCTAAAGGTGCATGACTGCATGCTGTTCTTCCAAGGCAGGCTTTAGCCCCCTGGGGGGTATTCTCTGTACGTTGCTTAAATCATCCAAGATCAGAAGCCTCATCTTGGATCAGTTAATGGCGGTGAAAATAATCCGGTTAAGTCGGTTCCTTGAACGCACTTCAGGAACAGATTAGTTTAGCTGGATCCCATCATCCGAGATGATTGTGCTGCTTTAAAAGCCGATATGTATCGAGTCTAGAAAACATGATCAGCAAGTCTCTCATTGGCTTCTACAAAATGATGGGAAAAAATGCCACATTTTTTCCACTGAATCTGAGCAGGACCATTTATTGGACCAATATGATGACTTCAAAATTAATCTATCAAAAGGAAATGCAGCAAAAGCGACCCAAATCAAGGCAAAAAGTGGTTGAAAAATTTAATGCATACGTAGTTTTTAATTTGTATACTTATTACTTGAATGCAGCATTACATTTCAAATGTGTCACATTATTATTTGTCATAATTCCAGATGAAACGGAAGCCCAGTCAGGACATGGACACTGATTAAGTGTGCGAGCTAATCCTTGTTTAGACAGAACAAACCTGCTCTGAGCAGGTTTCAGGATTTGGATGTGTTGTTATAACAATACATCCAGCAAGAGTTTTGAAGAACCGGCAGATCTAGGATCATGCCAAATTGCCGACAATTTCATCTGGCTAAACGAATAACCCACATATGGAGAATATCCCCCTACTTTCTTTGCTGCAGTGTTCAACAATGTTTCTTGCCCTTAGTCTCATTATTCTGGACATTTTGCTATCCTCTTAGTCTTGATATTCTAGGTTTACATTCTTTTTATCCTTACCATTGTAGAATGTTTGATTAGTTTCAGCATTACAGAATGTTTTCTTTCCTGATATTTTCAGTGTTTTAGGGTGCTTCCATTCCTTTAGAATGTTTGCCACCGGGCGGTGCTATAGGCTGTTCTCAGTTTGTTCAGCCATGTGCCATGACGTGCAGATAATCACAGTGAGAATAATCACTCCTCCTCACTTCTTTGCAGTAAAATAGCTAATCTGAAATTGAAGAAACTGTTTGGGTAATTGAAATGTTATGCTTTCTACATAGCAATAGTGTTTCTATGCAGTCTTCAGGTGGACTAGATTAACTGGACGGTTCCTACCTACAATTGCAACATTCCCAAATGAACACTGCGGCAATACATTTCTAGTCACCTAAAATATTCCGATGAAAGTGGTGGTGACACACAGTGGTCATTCCCTACAGCCAGCTCTTCACTTTTACATCTTGTCTTTCTCCACACAAAGCTTTTCTTTATACTGCATGAGTATGGTGTGAAAGTAGGATTGGGGAAAGACTGATTACCATTCTAGAGGAACAGGGAACCCTTTCTGAAAAATGGGGTTACGCTGGGGACCACTGTGTGTGGGAAACTTCCCATCCCAGGGCCAGTAGCTTCCTGCCTCTCCTTTCTCTGCCGGATCCGTCCCCTGGCGTTCACAGTAACCTCCCCAGCAGCTGGAGTCAGCAGCAAGTGGGTGCATCCCGGGCAGCGTCGCCATGGAGCGGCGGGATGGAGATCCGGCGATGCCTCGTGCCCTTGGGCTGACCGCCACACCCGGGAGGCGGCTCTGTGACAGGAATGGCCAGAAAGGAAGGTGGGTCAGGGGTCAGGATCTGCAGCACGCTGTGCTGTCAGGATGTCCGCCCGCACCCACCAGAGACACAGCCCCCCTCCATCACCAAGCCCAACTCCCCCACAGGTCAGGAGGACGGCGCCCTCCAGTGGAACTCCGGAGGAGCAAATTCTCCATATCTGTCAAAACGATGTCAGTGCCACTTTTCAGTGGTTGGGCTACACTACATCTATACAGCATGGACTACAAACATTCTTAGATTAGTCACAGGCTCTGCTCTGTCCAGCACGCCTCAGAGGACAGACCTGGCATGCTGAAGTTTGTAGTGGGCCTTGTTTAGTACAGTGGCCACTTTAGATCCACACCCATGTCTGTTTCTTCATGGTTACGTTGTGTAGCAGCAGAAAGACAAAACTATTTAATTTACTGTAACCAAGTGGTAAAAATATAAACCATGCGTTCCTGATGCAAAACGTGGGCTGCAGTGTGATAAGATAGATAAATATGGCATTGTGTTATGGCAGTGTGCAGCTGGGGAGGGATATTTTTTGGTTTAAAAGATTTTTGATATTAGACGGGTAACAAATCTGGGGAGGAAAATATTTGGTAAGAGGAAAGCTCTCACTTTTATAATTACATGGCTATGTTGTTCTGTGTTTCTGATGTAGTAATGCATGTGTGTGTGGGCGGGTGGGCACCTGTTTTGGGGACAGTGGCCGCTTCCTGCTCTGGCCGGACGTGTCTCCTCAAAAGTAACCTCTCCTGCTCTAGTGCCACCATGTACTTGGAGTAGGACCAGGACACCTGTGAGGGAGTGAATTAAGGATAGATAGGAAAGCAGCAGACGGGATGAGAGGGGAGCCAGCTGCCACGCCACATTCACCAACTGCTGCGCGGTTCACCACCCGGCACTCACCCGCCACCACGACATGCTCACCAACCACCGCGCGTTCACTCACCAGCCGTGTGGGAAGCGCCAAATCACCAGCTCCCGTTTCCATTGTCAGATCCTCCTGGCTGCCATCATCCCCCAGCAGACCCTGAGCAAAGCTCAAATTCTGCCTCTCCACCTCCTCCTGGACACCAGGAAAGAAAAGTAACACACACTATAGGACCATTCATCAAAACCATGGCTCATCTGGAACATAAGGTTCCATAATTACTGTGACTCTTTATACAAACTGTAGTCCCTTAGCCTCACAATCCTTTAAGTTATTTATGTAGTCTTTTTCCCCTTGAATTCATACCCCACACTATTGCTGTATTGTACCTGCAGGTTCTTACCTGTGCCCTTTTGTCTTCTCTCTGGCGCTTCCTTTCCTGCTGCTGTGTGTCCCTATATCTTTCCAGCAGGGGGAGCACCTGTGCATCCTCCACACTGCTCCTGAAAGCCTGGAACTGTGGCCACAGCTTGAACAGATCACCCAGTACTGTCATCTGTGTAATCACAAAACCAAACACCAGAGGGAGCTATCAACACAAAGACCCAGACCAGCAACAGATCAGAGTCTTTTTAAGGGAACATTCAGGAGCATTTCTCCACAAATCAGCACTCCTAGACCTGAGCCTCTCTGAACACGTAGGGCCCTAGCTGGATCCTCCGCTGCAGGATGTCCCGCGCTTGCTGAGCCGGGATGCTGATCTGCAGTGCTGGTGGGACGGAGGAATTAATGAAGCAGCTGATGATGGCATCCACCTTCTTCTGAATGGTGGCTTCATCTGAGTGTGAGTGGTGCAGGTCCTAGGGGCATTGAGAGACAAAAGAAAAAAAGTTTGATTTAAAGGCAAAAGTGATATAACCTTGTTATTCATGACTGAACTAGTCAAACGTAAACATAGCATAAAGATGAAAAAAGCTTGTAGGACTACTTATGAAAAAATGATAACCACAGATTGCTAAATAAAGTTAAGCAAAAAATTCAATTATATGGTGAAATTGGGAATTATTGCGACGCAAGCTTAGAAAAGTTAAAAAGTCAAGACCTGGAGGGCAGTGTGACCTTGGGAAGTCAGGGAGCCAGTATAATAGCAGAAGTAAGAGGTTTAGTTGCTAAGGGGAACCAAGCCATGGCATGAAATCATTTTGGACCAGTCAAAGTTATATGCATGGATAGGTCAGGTGTCACTAAAAAGTATATAAGCCATCATAATTTGTAATTGAATTGAGCCCCTCAAATAAATCTTAAGTATGCTTCCCTTTATATTCAAGCAAATCAGCTAACCTAGCATTAAAATGAACTATTCTCCTGCCTGTTTGTTTACCTGTTGAGGTCCGATTTTTCCACCACACTGATCTCATATAGCTTGCTGTGCTTTTTGTATGGTGTATGGTGTATGCGAGTGTGTGTGCGTGTGTACGCTCTGGGATAGGGGATGTACCTTGTACTTCTGCACCTCCAGCCAAAAGAGCACCCCGTTTTCCAGGAAGTCCCCCTTGAGGGAGACGAAGTGCTGAAACTGCCGGCAGGTGGCAGGATTGAGCAGTGCCTTGCGGAAGGCCAGCAGCTCCTTTGAGGTCGCCATCCAAGCATTGTCTGCGAGCTGCAGAGCCATCAAAGGGGTGTGTTTGGCTACCAGCAGGGTGTGCTCCTATACATGGAACCTTCAAATGCTGCCAGGCCTCACCTTCCACATCTCCTCCTTCTTCCGGTTCCGAAAGATCTGGTCCTCCACCCTGTCCTTTACCTGAAGCAGAACACACATCTCAGCACCGCTGTATACACAGCCATAACACAACACGTCCTCCCTTACTCTCTCTTCAGGACCTCAGCAGTATCTCATTACTCAACACACATGGAGGTATGAGGCAGCAGTTCTATGCACGGCACAATCATGGCACCTCCTACAGAATTTATAATCAATTCAAAATGACAAGTTCATAATGTGAACATTAATACATTATGTGATATACAATCAATGTCATCTGTATACCAGTAGATGGCATTTTCAAATATCATGATCTCTTTTCAGGCAGTAGTATAAATTATTTTTTTTAATTATTTTTTATGAATAAATATGACAGCCACCGCCTTCCATCACACTATCGTTAGGCTGCTGTAATGTGAGGATTATATATGGCAGCCTTTTTGTGTGATTGCACTTCCCTCCCCAGTCTTGTGTGTAGACATCCCTTATGCCAATTGCCCACCCACACTAGAGGCTGACCCCACCTGCAACCTCTGGCGCTCTGCAAACTGGGGAGTGGCCAGAAAGAGGGGCAGCCACTTCCTCTCGATACGTCGCCTCACGTGGCCCTGCACCTCCGCCAGCGCAGGCGCCGAGAGGCGGCCACGGACGATCCGCCCCCAGCCGCCACACAGGCGAATCATCTGTGAGCACACAGCAGATAAACCAGGGAAAGTATAGCCCAAACACAAACAACCGTCATCATCAGTGTACTAATGAACACTAAGACTGGACATGAGACAGAATACGAGGATGGTAAGACTGCACCCCTGCCACTAGGCCAGCCCAGTGAAGCTAAGGGAGGTCCTGATGTTTGCTTCATATTATCAGGGTAAATCATCCATCCAGTCCATCACAGGGCATATTATACACAATCACATTATGGGCTATTTAGAGATTCCAATTCAGCTAATTGTGGGCAGAAACCAGGTAGACTGCTTTAGTAAAATATCTATATTTACATATTTAGCAGAGGCAAAAAGCACATTGCAAACATACCTGCTGTCAAGGGGTCTACTTGGCATAAGTGCAGCTGGGCAGAGCTTCCAATCAATGCCCAGGTATAAGTGTAAGCATTTTTAGAGCAGGAAATACACAACTTCCAAGTAAGCATAAACTTAAGACTATTCAATAATCAGAAGTGTAACATTCAGGGAATGTAAAAAGGCATCAGGCTAGTAGAGGAATTCATTGAATAGATGGGTCGAGGTGTTTCTTGAGGGTGGAAACAAAATCTGATGTCAAGACGTGAGACTAAGACTGACCTCTTCCTGTTCCTCTCTACTCGCTGGGCTACCAGGCCCAAAGTAGTACTTCCTGTTCAGGTATTTACTCCTGAGCACTTTACAGTTGTCCTCCCTCTGTGCTTTGTCTTTCTGAGGTATCCTCCGAAACTGCTCAACATCCAACCAGCAGTTCAGGTCCATGCTGTAAACACACATGAAACACACACAGCTCAAATCCCAGCGTAACATTTAGCCAACATACTTCCAAGTGCCATTAAAACCACATTTAACCACTGTTAACAGTCCTCAAATAATATGTGGAAATGAATTACCAGGAGAAGTATGTCATATTAAAACCTATGACAGGACAACAGTGTTATTGCTTGGGTGAGCCCAAAGACATCTGCAGCTCTAGGCAGAATGAAAATGCCACAATGTCGATTCCACATAAAGGTGGGTTACCTGCTTTTAAGAATAGATTTTTTTTGTCTGGCTAGTCCCTAAATGAAAACAGTCCTGATAGGTTACACCTTTATGTATTTAGCAGATGTTTTTTTCCGAGGCACCATGTAGTTGAGAAGGCTGGGTGAGGATCGGCGGTTAAAGGCCTTGCCCAGATGCCCAATGGTGAAATCACCTCGGGATTTAAACCTGCAACCTTCTGATCAGAGGGACAGCGCTCTAACCTACAGGCAGTTTCCTCTGGCGATTTTGGTGAGTACAACACTTTTATTCAATGTTTTATAAATATATAAATTGCAATGACAAGTGATTTTCACCACAGGAAACAACATGGCTGTGAAAATCGAACTCGGCAAAATCAGGATGCTCGCTTCTTGATCAAGACATCTTTCAAGCTAGTCAGTTTCTATGGCAGACATGACAGCACCCCCTACATGGCAGAGTTCTCTTCAAGAAAGGACTGGAAGTGCTGCATTTCCAGACGGTGCCGCAGTAGAGCGCCAAAACGGTATCTACGGAACTGCTCTGGAACCTTCTCCCACAAGTCAGGGTCTTTCAAGACTGGCTCTTGAGGTGGAGGCTGTTCTTGTTCCAGTGTGCTCTGCACAGACATGTTATAGGATTGAGACCCGAAATGATTCAACCACCTGCAGAACTGCCAGCAACCACTTGGGGGCTCACCTGCTTCAGTCTGCTCTGGTACTTCCTGTGCAAGGCCTGTAGTTCCCTGTAGTGTGGTGTGTCCAAATACCGGGTTTCCTTCTGCAAACCAACCTGGGATGAAAAATAACAAAATACATACATAAGAAATTTACAAATGAGAGACATCCTGAGCCAGGTTTACTTCTTAACATACCATCTTGAAAGTGTGGGTCAGCTGATCCTAATTAGAAATGCTGTGAATTTCCCACAAAGCCGGGGGCACAATGTAAGTGAAAGGCATGACCTGTGGCAGCAGGCACAGACCCTTTTAACAGCAGAGGCTTCCTGGGCAACCAGCAGAGTCCAGGGCTCCCGCAGAACAGCTAAAACACGCTCTTCCGCCTGGTCAAATAACTCCTCAAAGGGCGGAGTCAATCCAGCATATACTAGCTGCCTGCAGTCTTCCCCAGCCCCAATGCTCATTTGTGCTTTGGAGCATAAGTATGTGGAGTACAGGAGCTGAGAGGGGTGAAAATTCATCAAAACACAGTCAATACTGTAGGTAGATTAGGCCTTAATGAATGCCACTCAGCCATGTGACTTTTCCCCACCACTATCAACAATGCCGTGATCCAAAGATCCTGCACATTGCCCTCACAGTTCCCCATGTGGGTGAAACTCACCTGTGCCTGCCGCTGCAGTTTGAAGGGATCAGGCCCATCCAGGTAGAACAGACTATGGTACCTCTGCAGGTCAGACCAAAAATGGATGGAATTCTGCCACAGCTGCAGAGAAAGGGCAATGTCAGAACCTGAACCAGAGCATCATAATCAGTACCCACAGTCAGGGGGTGTTTCTCTGGTGGACCTGACATTAGATTTTTTTGTTCATTCCCTTCCAGAGAACACTCGCTTTGCAGATCAGTCTGCATTTCAGTGATCATATTTTATCACATTTATACACCTATATTTACACTGCTAGTCTTCAGCATTGCCCAGTGCATAGCTATGCCTCCAAGGCCCCAGACCTTACACCATTCACATAGCTGCCTTCTCAGCATTTCCATGGGCAACCAAAGGTGAGCCAGTACCTGGTTTCCTGAACGCTCACAGAAGCGCATGAAGCAGAACCCCGCCTTTGGCTCGCAATGCAGGGCCCGCAGCATGTCGTCACTACCTGCCTGATATTTCACACCCCCAGACACACACAGGTACACACAGAGAGCCATTAGCGCAATGCATCATGGGTAGCTAACTCACTGTTAGCAGTGTTCAGAGTCTATCCACAATTTCATAAAGCTCCAGCAGTATCAGTATTAGCAGTAGTAGCCGAAGCAGCAGTAGGAATTACAATGGCAATACAACAGAAATATGACCATGATCAATAATACCTAGAGCAGTAACAGTACCAGGAGCACGAGTAGCAGCAGTAGTAACAGTAAAATCTATAGCAATAGCAGCGGTAACCGTAGCAGCAGTAGTAATAGTAACATCTGTAGCAACAGTAGCAGTAACAGTAGCAGCAGTAGTAATAGTAACATCTGTAGCAACAGTAGCAGTAACAGTAGCAGCAGTAGTAATCGTAACATCAGTAGCAACAGTAGCAGTAACAGTAGCAGCAGTAGTAATAGTAACATCAGTAGCAATAGTAGCAGTAATACTACCAGCAGTAGTAGCAACAAAGTATTCCCAGCTTTGTTGGCCTACCTCTGGCTTTTCAGTGATTTGCATCATCCTCTTTGCACTATGGTTTAAGGAAGGACTATCCTCTAAAGTGCACTCTACAGCGCTTGAGAGGCACTTGATTGAAGGAGCCCAGTGCGTTATGGGATGTGCGCTGGTGGAAGCAGGCTCCAGAAAAACACTCCATGCCAAATGCCTCGGCAGCCTGAGGGGGCTCCATTGGAAACCAGCTTTCCCAGTCAACACCGGTGAAGTCTGACACATACACCACACACAGGCATCAAGATGACCAGCAAAATTGCTGCCGGCTCTCTGCTAAATTCCATCAAACCAGAGTAACAAACAAAGACAACACAGGGCGCAGGAACAACACTATTCACTTATGTGCATGTGGGACTGCATTTAAAACAACTTTAAATACTCCTGTAGGGTTTGGACTAATTCTACTTGCTGACAAACAGAGGGAGCGTTCCAGGACATGGGGTGAGGGGGCTGTCCAAAGCGTACAGTGAGGCCCCCCGGGTAAGGGTCCATGCTTGCTGGCGGCTGCTGCTCTTTCCAGAGCCTCATGCGAAGCACACGGCCTTCACTGTGGGCTGAGCAGACCATCCAGAACCTTGGGCACCTGAGCATGAACCGACCAATCAGGGTGACAGTAACTATAGCTAATGTTCAAAACCTGAAAGAGCTCTTATGGGAAATTTTAAGCCATAATAACAAATAATACAAAGCAAAAAAAAAACACAACATTACAAAATAATTAGAAAAATTGGAAAATTTAAGTACAGCCAAGCACAGCAGTTTATTGGGTAACAGGGCTTTGGCTCTTACCAGTAGAGGAGCAGGGACTCTGTTATCTGAGGCTGGACAAGACATAATTTGTCCTCCCTCCAGCAGAGGGTGCTAGCTATTCCCAGCCTAGACAGCAGCTCCACACTCAGTGTGTAGGGTCCGGCACTCAGCAAGTACTGGTCTTTCATCAGAAGCAGGTGTCTGGCCCAGGAATGTAGACAAAAAACAAGTAATAACCTGTATCCCCTCTTATGAATGAGACCAGATGCAATTTTTTTGTATCGTTTACAGCAATATACTTTAAGCACAGCAATAAGATACCTGCTTTTACTATGTTGGTTTTGAAGAGTTTTTAGTCGTTCAATATCCATCCAAAGGTAGAAGAGTTTCTCGCCTGGTGTTCCCTGCAAAAAGCTTTTGAATTCCTCTAGGCCATAATTGGGGTCATGGAGGTCATTCTCAAGGACACCATAGTCATCGTAACTCTCATCTTCCTTGTTGACAGTCTCTGAGGTTACGCTCTCCCCTGCTAGCTGAGCAGGGTTAGAGACTGGGGGCCCACCATGGAGGTGTTCGACACATGGCTCTGTTGGTTCCTGAACTGCTGACCTAGACCCACTAGCCTTGCAGTGCTGTTTGCCTTCCTCCTCTGACATAGCACCCCTCAGGACCCCCTGAGTAAAAGATGTGCCCACATTCCCCATAGCTCCACTGCTTCTGGAGGTGAGTGCAGTGAACCTGGTGTCCACAGGGTGGATGTGCTTCTGCCTGTGCGTTTCACAGTCCAAAAGCAAGGATGCAAAGGGGGGGCATTCCAATTCTGGGTTTTTAGAGGAGGATGGTGGGAATCCATGGCTGCCAGCGGGGTCCGTTGCTGAGCCGAGCGGACCTCCTTCCTTCCAGTAACACACAGGCTCCTGGACTGACTGGGTGCCGAGCAAGGCCCGACTCTGCTTATCCAGTGAAAAACAATCAGGACTGTCCATCATGGTGGCCTGTACATAGGCAGGGTTACAAATTACGATACAACCTTTAAATTTCGTGAAGCCCAGGCAATTGTATCTCTAAGAAGCATTTTAAAGCCAGTCTTCATAAGCTGGTATAAAGCCCAAACAATAAAAAGGAAAGCGGCATAAAAGAGCACGTCTAAACATCTCCCATGCTGTAATGGTCAAGCGCTGTTAATGGTAACCAGTCTAAGTTGCTCTACAAGCAAGCTCTACAATTGAGTATGATTTTGTTGTGGCAGTAATGGTGAACACGTGTGTAAAACTGCAGGGATTGCGCTTGTGTTTTTCAGCCCAGCTTTGTCTGCAGTGATCCCCAGGTCCTAACTGCGCGGCAAGGTCATATGTTTTGTGGTAGCTCAGAAAACTCTACGCAAGGTGTGGTGTCACGCCAGCTACGGGGCTTTCCCAGGTTCAGTTATGGACCATATGAGCATAAAACATACAGAGGAGATCATTAAAATAAAACGCTAATGATATTTAGTCAGGAGTTTCCACTTTATTAAGATTTTTTACCACAGAGAAGCACAATATAAGCAAGGTAAAAAAATCACATTGCCCATTATTGTATAAAAATAAATCCTACCTATAAAAATTTCTCCATAAAAAGCCATTCAAATTCACCTCTGGAACAAATGCAGAAAAATCCTGAAGTGCACAAACTAGATAATTTGATATGCCTCAGTTGAAGAGGACAACTGTTTGATATTTAAACTTATTATCGTTTATTGCTTGGTTGCCATTTATGAAACAAAGAAATCAGTTGGTTTTCCAACTATGCCTGATGTTCATTCTGCCTCTAATGAGTGAAATCAGACGACTGTGCTACCCAAACAAAAATAAAAATCCATGCTCTAGCCAGCTCACTGGCATGCATTTGTGATTGCTGGCTGGGTATTACATTTTGTGGACACAGATTTGAATTCTGACAAGCCAGGCTTGTTTTCCATAAAGAAATCTAATTATATACATAATTAGAACAAGATCAGTATTACTGAACTATTGAAAGTCAAAATGGAAAAATATGTTCTTTATTTTTGGACCTTAGGTTTCTTAGATGTTGTTTTGCCAGTTAATTTCCATTTATACAGCAGGATATTTTACTAGACCAGATTCAAGGTTAAGTGTCTGCTCAAGGGTACGACAGCAGACCCCCCTGTGAAAACTGAACCAACTACCTTCAAGTAACAATGCCATGTCCATAACCACCTGCCTCCAGTTTTAGCCAGGTAAATACCGCAAATTGCATTACCATTGGTACAGCACCAGTCCTCAGTGGAGAGATTAACTACGGCGCAATACAATACCCATTTACCTGGTGGAGGGAGGTGGAGCGCATCGTACCGACTAGTCGATTTCTGGCTTTCCCTGCGGAAGAGGGCTGGATCTCTGGGCTCACTGCCCAGGGGCGGTACATGGGGTCCACCAGCAGCCTCTGACTCGAGCTGACACTGTCCACCTGAGACAGCAGTTTAGCCAGCCTACAGCAGAACATCAAGAACAGATGCCAACAAGCAATATGCCTAATCTCTGAATAGGAAGCATAGAGCAAATAGAAATTAATAAGAACCCTGAGTGGAAACATTCAGAAAAGATGACAGCATAACCCAGAACTCGAACAGTCCACTACACTTGGAATACTGCTGTTTATTACCTGTATTCAAAGTAGTAATCACTTTGCAGAAATAAAGGAAGCCTTTCCTTCTTAATCCACTGGACCCCTTGTTCACGATCCAAACACTGCATAACAAAGTTTCAGTGATATCCATAAAAATAATCAGACATTTCTTCCTGGTTTGCAGGCAGGTGGTGTGTAGTGGTCAGGGATGCAACCGTGTAATCAAAAGATTGCCGGTTCGAGTCCCAGACCAACAAGTACCGCTGGGGTACAAGCAAGGTACCGTCTCCAAGCACTGCTCCCCAGGCACCCATGTAACTGCCCCCTGCTGTGTCACAATGTCACATGGGTTAAATGCAGAGGAGACATTTCATTGTTGCATGCTGTGGTGCGTCACCAATGACGATTAATCGTCTTCACCTAAACTGCCTGACTGTTTCCATTGAGAGAAGCTGTAACTACTGTGTGTGTGTGTGTCCATTCCACATGAACCTACCTGTACTGTGTAGTTATTATCAGGCAAGGTGCCAGGGGAAAGTGTTGTTTTGTGGAGCAGTGGGTCAGGTTTATACTTTAACAGTGCAGACTTTATGCTCTTCGATAAAGACTCTGCAGCATCACAAACCACCTCAAAAGCTCTGGTGTGCTTGTTGTACATTAGACGTTTTGGGAGCTCCTGTTGAAAATCATGAATAGATATTTAAAGTCAGGTTACCTACTACAAAACAGGGCTGTCATTACCAAAATTCAAGCAACCAAAAGAAGTACCTACATCTAAAAAGTGTATAGTTTTAGTTCTAATTTTAGGTACATACAGAAAACAGAAAAGATGGACGGCTCATTTGTACCAAAGACATGTTTTCTTACCAGAAGACTTAAAAACTCATTGAAATAGTGCACCAGGTCGTCGTCGGAGGCCAGGTAGTCCTCCTGCACGAAAGAAATAAATCCAGCAAACAATAAGTATTTGTCCTCCATATTGGAGGACAATGATAGCATATACAGTTACTTTTTATTAAAATTAAAATTAGATTATATGAGATGAACTTTATTGATCCCAAAGGCATATTCTTGCCCGGACAGTAGCAAGTTCATAGAGCATAGACGATACCTGCAAATCAGGTCATATCATATAGGTTAGAAGACCAAAAACATTTTAAACATCTTGTCCATCTGGTAGTTTTGATTTGAGAGTGAGGGCGTTTATTGGATGTTCGTTGTCAATGGCCATACTTGTACTTGCACATTTTATACGCAGTTTAGATTGAGGGACACGCTGAAATTGCAGAGCTGCTTTCTGTTGCTACAACAACTGACTAACGGCGGCCAGCAGCTTTAAGGAGCCGTTTTCGCTCCGGCTTCCCAGTGACCGCAGATCTATTAACTTGGTGTAATTACATGTAGCTATAAAACTTCTCTTTTGGAGAAATACGTTACTTTGTCAGGCACTCCGTTCTTTTCCTCTACAACAATCGTTGTTTAACAACAGTCAGAAAACCTTAAAACGAGAAATACTTACAAAGTTGTCGTCCGATATATCTGGAGGTTCTGAAAGGAAACTCCGAATTATAAGTTTGATCGCATTCAGAAGACATAATGGACGTTACTCTCCAGTGACAAGATCTGATACTTCATTAAAACCGCTTAAAGTTATAAACGGCTGTTATTGCCCCATGTGAATGTGTAGACGGCTATTTTACCAGTAGTCAGGATCTTCAGCATTTTGTGGCCGCTCTCTGCGCTTCGGCAGCCGGGTGTAAACGCTCTCTCCCCGGGCAGATCCCCAGATTTGCAGGTTGCTATGGAGGTGAGCGCAATCATTCGGAGAGCTGGGGACGAGACCGGCTCCAAGCCCATAAACCGGCGTGTTTGCCGCTAGTGTCCCGTTCAGTCTGTCAACATTTCTGCGTCTTCCATCGGGCAAAACTATTAACTACTGGCGTTTTACTGCAAAATAATCGACATTTAACACTGAATGTGCGTTTGGTGACAGTCAATACAAATCGACTTCCAATCCGATAGCGTTTTTAGTCGTAGTGATGATGACCATTCCTCTTCTTGTAAGAAACTAAAATACGAAAGCTATCTAAACAGGTTCCTACAGGTTGCCACACACATCATCACATTAATATAATAAGTCGGGTTCATCTTGTTTCAACGTTCAATGGAAATTCTAATTTAAGGATTTTGCAGACCACTTCGGCTGTTCCGATTTCTTGATCAAGGTACAAGAAAACTGACATTTCAACTTCCCTTGAAATAAGATGTTAAAAAACCAACTTTATTAAAGTACAATATAGATGTACAGACAATAATATGTACAACACCATATTTGAAGGAAAAATACTTCTGTACACTAGCTATATGGATAGAAGTCCAAACGCGTAATTGCCGGGACCTAAGATTCATAATTTAAAAACACATAAAACCAAACTTAAAAAAAGAACTCTGGTAAGTTTCAGACACATACAAACACTACCCCCCCCCCCCCAACTCACAACACAGACCCTGTCCCTCACAACCTTCTGAGGTTGCGTCTGCTTTGAGCACTTCCCGGCAGCACATCTTTCCTGCCATGACGTTTGCCTGAGTTGCTCCCACACTCTCTGGACCCATGGTAAGCACACAGACACCAAGTGCAAAACCGGTAGGCACAGTCTTCTTGACTGCACAGGCCCTCCCCCCTGACAGAGTGGCACTTGGCAGGATGTTGACACCTTGGACATGGTTTGAGGCACTCATCGTGGAAGAGGGTTTTGGCAACCTGCAGGATAACGAAAAGCATAAAATTCCCACAAAAGTACCCATTTACTAACCCAGTTCTTAACCCATTCAATCAATCCAGCAGTCCACATTACGCTGGGGTCTCAATCCCCAGTGATTTCAACCATGCATTCTCTTTATACACTCACTGGAACACTCAACTAGATAAAGGCTTTTGAGCTGACAATACAGACCATAACATCAGCCACATTCACCTGTAGGAACTTGTCCCGTTTGCTGTCCGAATGCATCGTCTGTCTGACTTTGGTCGCAGAGTTGCTACCTGATACTGGTGTGTGAGCACTTGCTAGCCTCGATTGGGCCTGAACGGACTTCAAAGCAGACCTGCTTAGAAGAGTCAGTCTCGTCTCTGCGTCTGGAACATGGGCTGCACTGCCCATCTGCAAAAACAGGGAGCAAATCATGACAGGAACATGCACCATGAACAAAATTCAGGTTGTATTAAATTAGATGACTTGTCACGAGGGCTTAAGATTCTTCAAGTCATTACCTCAAGTGCCATCTTTAGTTCCCTCAAGTAGTATCTTCTCCGTCGACATGCCATCTTATCTTGTGAAATCATTTCATCCCAGACATGACTGACTTGTCCAAATCTTAAAATGCACAACAGTATAAGACGCAATTGTAAAATCGGTGAGATTTTACACATTTGTATAACTTGATGCATAGTTGTTAATTTACAAAGAACTGTACCCAAAATACCTGTAGATGTCTTGAGAGGAAAGCAAATTAAAAATCCTTTTCAATATGTGTTGGAGATTCCTAATTTTTAGCTCCTTGAGGATGTCCAGCTTCTCAAGTCCCATCTTCTTCCCTATGAGACCTGTTAGAGGGTTGGTCATTAGGCAAGACTGGCCACCCTCTGTTAACATTTGCAACTCCTCATGGCTAAACTGCGGCTGCAAATACTTGGCAGTCTGCTGGCACATGGCATGTACAATCTGCAGTGCAGGTGTCAGGGAGAGGTCCTCAAACTTTACGGTGGTGACTCCAATAGGAGTTTTCTCCAGAAAGAGTTCATCGTCTTCCTCTGTGGCATGGGCCTCTTGTCCCTTAAGTGTTGGTTTTACCTTTCCTGGCACCAGCTCAGTCGCCCTGATCTCATCCTCAGATTGGGAGCCTCCCTCCCGAAGTGTAGGGAGTCGTCGTTGACGTTCCAATTTGGTCCGCCTTCTTAGTTCGGCCAGTTTTGGAGTCTCCTTGCCTTTGGAGGCTGATTGAGGCAATAGTTCCTGGAATGAACCATCATGATCCACAGAGGAGTCCTGTGATTTATTTAGTGAGGTGAACCCACTGTCCTCAGATACTGAGGTGTCCAATTTAGAAACCGGAGTGAACGAGGGTGTGCTCAAGACACTCAGACTGTCAACAAGGTCTGTAGTAAGATTTACAGGAGTATGGAAGTTTTCATCAGTAGACATCAAACGCTTACCAACACATGGAGTCTGTGGGGTTAGGAGGCTTGGGAGTGAGTAAATAATGCTTTCACTGAGATCAGCTTCACCTGCAAGGAGTTCTGTACCCTGTCCCTCAAAGGCAGGAGGCTGAGTAACATTGTGGCTTCCATCTTCAAGGGTAGAGGTTTTCACTTGGGAGAATATGAGACGTCGTTTCCTGCAGGACAAGGTCATCTCTTCAGCTTTTAAAGTGCTGGTTGCTAATGCCTCAAACAGCCCAGTATCAGGAGAATCAAAGATTTCAGTGGACAGATCTCCTTCAGTCCCAGTGCCTGTAGACACAAAATGCCTGCTCTCTGGTGTTTTTGTGTATGCCGTCTTGCCATCTGTGGCAGCTTTAGACATGAGGAGTCGTCTTCTGAGACCCGCATCTTTTTTATATAATTTAGGAGTCTCACAATAGGAAGTTAAAAATGAGCCCTCTTTGGGATCTTTTTCTGCAGACCTAAAGTAGTCCTTTGAGCGATTCCTTCTAGGTGTATGAGAAAAAAATTTAGCTGGGTGATGTGAAAGATTTTCCTTTGGTGTGTCATAGACAGCTTCACTGGTCTCTGCTTTTGAGATGTGCATTGTTTCACTGAATCCACTGTCCTGACAAAATGCACTGTGCTTGCTTTTACTGCTCTGGAGAACATGAGAACTGAAGATCTCATCCATATCTCTTTGCTGCAGCTGGATTCAGACCAGCAGCTGCAAAATGATTTGATTAAAATGACTCCTGCCAAGGTCAACTGAAAAAGATCAAAATTAAAAAGTTAGCCATATTTGGAAAACATGAATTTTAAACAAGATAATGCTATTGTAGTGGTTCACCAAATGAATTACATATACAACGTACTGTTCAGTTACAATAAATCCGGTTTATTCCACTAGAGAGGCAATAATGAAAGTTATAAATGGGGTAAATAGCCATTCAGTGCTCAAAACAATGGCATTGATCACATGCAGCCATCGCATTTCCTTTAAACAACGAAACATTTGCTACATACAAAAAGCAGGTGTCCTAAATCACCCAGCAAGAAAACATTCGTTTGAAAACTTTAAAGGTTAGCGCTAAAAAAAACCATACCAACAGCTCTTAGTAAAATTACTAGCACAGTTGCAGAATGGCTCGTTTTCCATAGACGGAGGAGAATCTATTTTATGAAATAATTTCGCTTTTTGGTAAATGAATTTGACTTCAGCATGTAGTTTTCGAAACAGACTACAGTAACAACGTACTAATTAATGTCAAGTTGTCCATGTCACCACCGCAGTTAAATCGCCCCCTCGAACATGTTTGAATTTTGCGCCCGCCGAGCCCCCGCGGCCCCGACTCGCCCGCGCAAACCACGCGCCATGGAGCGGCTCCCACCCCCCGCGCGCGCGGCCGGCGAGGCGGAGGCGCGCGCAGCTCTGACGGTTACGTTTAAATGTCCCCGACAGTCAATATGGCTGCTCCTACACTTCAGTGTTACTCAGTACTTATAAAGCAGAGTCCTAGTTCTCTCCGCCAGCCTCTAAATCGCACACTGTCAATACTCTTCATTTAACAATAAACCAGTAACCATCCTGGAATGATCCTAAAATGCTGGGAAATATTAACTCCGTTACGCACCACTCAAAAAAACGATCGCACAACCCCCCCTCCCCTCCTTTGCACGATTAATTCTCCTTAAGTTAAACAAATGATCGTTTACTTACCTTTTGCACAAACCAAATAGGGAGGGAAAATAAGAGCGCTGCCGGCTAAAGCGACGTCCCCATGTTACAGCGGAAGGCCGGAACACTAACAAACGCGGCCAACCTTCCGCACCACGTTCAAATTTGGTGCGTGACGGTCTGATTGGCTCGCGGCCGCCGCACGGCCCTCGGCGCCGAAAGGCGACTCCTATCGCCGCTACTCACCTGCCACACTGCCCTAGGAAACAACATACACGTACCATCTTCTTTTTTGGTTCTTGTTAAATTTGTGAAAATAATTTAAAATCCTTTTATAAAGTGAAACATGCCGTCCATTTAGGTAATACAAGACGCCAATCCGGTATTCATTTCAGCTAACACCGATTCTTATCTTTTTTCTTTATTTGGATTACAATGAATGCAGTTGGTGCTTACCTGGGTTTTCTGGAATAATAAACACAGTGTACTCGTTTTACAATTCATATTGGCTTATTGTCAAATGTTGCTTAAATAACATTAATCTCAGAACCAGCTTGTAAACAATTGCATCAGATTTACATTGCCGGTAAAGTTAAAATAAAAGTAATTTCCATTCTTTGTCATTCATATCTTCCGTTCTCTGTCCTATCCTATTCCTTATTCTGGGCCATGTGAAAAACATTTGGTGCAAAGAAGCGCTGGTCCCCATAGCAACGGGACGCGGCGTTCTCCGAAGCAGACGGCGCTTGGCTGGAAAGCGGAACGCTAGCCAGCTAAATTATAGCTTACTACAACTTTTTTCCCTTACTAGGAAAACGTTTAAGACGCATTTAAAAATACTTTTCGAGGTAAGACAGATTACGTCGGAGACGGGGCTCCTTTGTTCGCGGGCTGGGTGTTAGGTACTGTACCATTTGACTGCATGGCCGATTAATGCGGCCTTGAATGATTTATCCATAATCCGTAATACTGATAATCTGTGTTCTCCGTATCGTAATGATTTATATTATATAGCTATCTGAACTACTGTAGGGCATTTATACAATGTTCTACAATTCAGTCTACAAAGAGAGTTTCTTTTTCTGTGTTCAAGAAGTTTCTCCTTTACTTCATATACATCTGACAGTGTTTCATTACAACATATATAAAACCTACCACATTATATATGCAGGCCTCGCGTCAGCACCTTCCTTATGTTGTCCGCGAAGCCCAGCTTTTGGTAATAACTCCGCGTTGCAGCGCCGCTATGAGCCGAGACACGCTGTCGTCGCTGCTGACCCCGGGCGAGGCGCACGGCAGAGTGCCGGTGGAGCATCTCGATTATAATTACATCCAAAGCAGCACCGACCTCAGGTATCTGGAAAAGATCCTGGAAGTGTTGAGGTAAGGACATTGTGCCATCGTATAAATAAGTGTGGAATACCGTCCTGGTCCCCAGTTATATAGGAATGCAAATTTCAACATAATTTCTCCCCATATCTCTAATAGGCTAATTTATGTTACTGCAACAAAGGTGACAACTTCACCTAATTTTAACCTAACATGAATTTATGTGTGTTAGAATGAAGCAATACGTCTAAGAATGTGCCATATAATATGTAACATTACAGCATATTGGGCCTCAGTAAATTGCAACATATTGTATCCGTTGTTTATGCTATTGTCCACTAGGTCATTTGTAGGTGATTGACAACTCCATACCAGACAACAAAGTAATATTTTGTATAGTTGGCTTTGGAAAATTTTGATGGTGTCTTATGAGACTGAAGGGGTAGACAAAAAGAGAATTTCCCCATCAAGGGATCAGTAAAGTGTCATCATCACAA
This sequence comes from Petrocephalus schoutedeni, assembly GCA_026780765.1. Taxonomy (NCBI): domain Eukaryota; kingdom Metazoa; phylum Chordata; class Actinopteri; order Osteoglossiformes; family Mormyridae; genus Petrocephalus; species Petrocephalus schoutedeni. Next base: position 9,874,604 of record JAODKL010000135.1, read on the forward strand.
AATAAAGGATTATTATTATTATTATTATTATCTATGAAGATAAAGTACGTTTTAACATCAGAATTTTGTCAGCATACAAATTAAGTTCTACTTTATTAAATATTATATGCTATTTTTAAAAGAGGTGAGTTTGCTGTCTTGTCCATCTTCAAGTACAGTATACAGGACTTCAGTATAACATACATACAGGGCAGGCCATAGGTAAGAGTACACATAACGTGAGAATGAAAAAAAGAAGTGAGTAAGCAGTATTGTTTTTTTACATAACAGGTCTGGAGAGGAAGGTATGTATCCACACCTTACAGAGTTTTGCGAGAAGCGCATTGAGAAGCTGGACCCCAAAAGCCGGGCTCTGCGTAAGGAACGACCCCCGGCTTCAGTGGCCGATTTCTCCTTCGAAGAGTGGAGCCAGATCACAGAGGAGCTGAAGGTAGAGCAGGACCAGCCATTCTCCTAGGCTCAGAGGCCGGCTGGCTTTTGTGGTTGGCCTGATGAATGTCCTTGTGGTTCTCCTTACTGGGCAGAGCTGGGAGACAGAGGTGAAGAGAACTGAGGCAGAGCTTAGGCAGCTGCCTCCTTGGTATGAAAAGGAAAATGCGCCCCCAATCCGAGGCTCCAACTCCTTAATTTCTCAGAAGCAGGTAAAATAAATGTCTGGGGTCATTGTGAACTTTTTAAGGTATGGTAAGAGTGCAAAATTCTGTGAAAAGAAAGATGTGAGACTTACATGCTGGGTTGTTGATTATCCCTTAATGGAAATTCTCATTGGCAGAATTCAGTTCCAAGTGGAACTGGAACCAAGATGAAGTCAGCTCTTCCCAGGGATTACCAGGAGTGGGATAAGTGAGTTAATACCCTTTATATTTATAAGATTATTTTAATAAGAATTATGGTGTAAGGCAATATTGTGAAATATATCACATATTGTTTCAGATAGTGAATGGAAAAGGAAAGTTTTTTCACTTTTATGTTTTTCTGTTTAAGATTTGACATCGAAAAAGAATGTTCAAAAATTGATGAGAACAATAAAGGGAAGGACTTTCCAGCCGTCATCAGCCAGTGCCTTCCAAATATCAGCCGGAAACTGGACACAGCAGGTTGCATATATTTCTTGTTTTGTTAGAGTTATACAATTTATTTTGCACCGTAAGTCAATAATAGTCATGAAGTGAGCTAAAAGATAAAGCATTTTCAGGGCTGACTGGAAGAGAGAGTGCCATCCTGGCCAGCAAGGAAAGAGAGAAAGGGAACGAGGCATTCAAGGCTAACGATTACAAAGAGGCGGTGGCATATTATACGAGGTGAGGATCATTAAGCGATTGATCCTCCTGAAACTACATTTCTAGCTACAGCGTTGTGGTGAGCCTGGAGCCTATGACAGGTAGCATAAAGCAACAGACAGGGGCACCCTGGATGGAATTTCAGTCCATCACAAGGTACACACTCACACTCTGTGGGAAATTTAGAGGCTTAATCATCATGTCTTTGGACTGCAGGAGGGATGCAAAGCACCTGGAGGAAACCCACATGACAGGGAATGCAAACTCCACAAACACATGGAGGGGGGAGGCTGCAATATAATGGAGGTGTGAGGTTACAGTGCCTCCAGGATTGTAAATTCAATTCCTTCAGCTGAGTTTAGGTCGAGTTTCTTGTGTGTCTGAGGGTTTCCTCCCTCAGCCTAAAATATGCAGTCAGGTTGACTGGCACATCTATACTGCCCATAGTCTGTGTGTGTGTGTGCCCTGTGATGGACTGGCATCCTGTCCTGGGTTTCTTCTTTCCCCTGGTTTCTTCCCTGTGCTGTCTGGGATAGACTCCTGGCTGACCACAGCCCCATATTGGATAAGCAGTCAGATGGATTGCTAAGGTATCATCAGAGATGAGACAATAAGTTTTGCTGCTCATGATTCTGCGATTCCCTGCCTTCAGAAGCATATCGGCAACACCAACAGCAGCCGCCTACAACAACAGGGCCCAGGCTAAGATCAAGTTGCAGCTGTGGCACGGTGCCCTCGGCGATTGTGAGAGAGCTCTGGAGCTGGAACCGGGGAACGTGAAAGGTGCTGCTCAGAGATCTTAGGCCTCCCTTCAAGAGTAGCCCTGAGCACAGTGTACACAGGGGCCTTAGGTAACAGAATACAGGCAAGCTGTATAACAGACTGCAGTACCCAGGGAAGATCAGTCACCTTGGACAGACATCACTCACTGTCACCGGTATTGACCAGACTGCGACTTGACCTATTTCACCAGCTCTGCTACGTCGTGCAACTGTGCAGAAACAGCTGGGTAATCTGAAGGCAGCTGCTGATGACTTAGGCACCGTGCTGCGAGAGGAACCCGAGAATTCTACTGCAAAGGTGCATGTAATGCTTAGCACTGCGGTCGGGGGATATAGCACTTTAATGTTTTAGCATAGGTCTGCATATGATACAGTTCCAGAAACACAGTGATATGTAAGGCTATTTTGGCACCACTCAGAGATTAAGGAATCTGGCTCCCATCTTTGGCTGGGTGACATCAGCTATTTGAATGAAAAAAATCTGTAGTATCTATGTTTAGCCACTAGATGGCTATGCAGGTCAAGAATTAGAAAGTCATGTTGGTCTGTTCTACATCATCCATCTTCTAACCAATTAATTTTAATTTGGGATATTGTGAACAGTTAGAGGTAATGATTAAAGGGCGTCTAATCTTGAGAAATATTTATTTCAGATGTAAGCAATCACGTAATTAAAAACAATGTAATCCTATATTGTAGCATCATTCACTATCTCTACCAAATGAATGCAAAATTAATTAGTAAAAACTGCTTATGTGGTTATGATGAATTATGTTACAATGACATTGTAAGATAATCCAAGCCAAAAAAAAAAAACTGTGCTTTGAATGCAGAAAATGATTCATGAAGTGGAAAAAAACCTGAGTGTCTGTGCAGAGGAGAGTGTGAGGAAAGGCAGGAGGATCCCCATCGAGGTAGTGGAAGAGGAGGAGCAGAGGGGTGAGCAGTCTCGCGACGTGTCCATCCTGCACGCCTCACCACCCCCAGTAATTGCATCATTTCTCACCTGTCATCATGTCACCCAACATGGTCTCTGAGACCAGAGGCTGCATGGAGCATGCACGCATAATATGGCAGCGTGTACTGAATTTCACCTCTTACATCTCACCTTGGACCTTTGTTAGCATTTACAGGCATTCAACGTTATCAGGAGTATATAAACAGGAGCAGGTTAATAAGTGTTCCAGCACATGACCTTTTGTGAAAACTGCCGTACCAGTATATTCTGGAATCCAAGTGATTAATAGACACATAAGAGTCACAGTTTGGTGTTATAAGTTTAACCTTATGGTGTGTTATAAAAGTGTTATGTTATATTCAGTGATGCTAAAAATAAGGCCAGGAACTGGGGTTAAACAGCTTGTGTTTTTGTGAGTAATGAGCTCTATTTACTTGTAAAAAGCTAATCTGAAGTCAGAAAGAAAATAAAAGGCTTCATAGACCTCTGCTTGGGTCCGTGACGGCTTTTAGCTAGAGGAGCTGGCAGATGGTAGTCGCTAGCACTGCGGATATGGCAGATGAGGCTTTACGAGGGAAGCCGAGCTGAACTACTGCGGGGCCTGAATGGGTTAATCAGCCCCAACGTTGCAGTAAGCGCTTGATATAGGATTTGCTAGACTGCTAATCCGCCAGAAAAGATCAGGTAGGCCAATGGCCACTTCAGCTGCCTCAGGGCTGTCAGGTGTTTCTTAGCTGCAGCACAGGCTGCCTTTCCTGTCACAACACGCAAGGAAGTTCATGTTATTTTTATTTTAAAAACCGGCCAGTGTGCCCTCCCTAGCCACAAGCTGTTAGTAGGTTGGTTTCCCAGAAGTCCTCGGTGTGGGGCCCCTCCCCCCCTTCCCCAGTGTGATGTAACCGCTGACTCTGCCGGTGGGTGTGTCCTCCCCCACTGCTCCTACAGCTAAACCCGGCCTCTGCGTGAGTGGGGAGAGCGCTGCGGCTCCTGCCGAGAGGGGAGACATGGGGAACGCACAGAAGAAGACGCCCGGCAGAGCGGAGGGGGCCCCCCAGGGTGAAGCCGGCGCGCACGGGACACATCGGAGGAGCAAGAGAGGCAGCTTGGACCAGAGCAGAACGCAGGAGGCCCATGAGAAGAAGCTGCCCAACGGAGAGCAGGCCCCCGGGAGCCGCCCGGCAGATCAGGCCGGCAGTCACAGCGGCTCTACTGCTAATGGCGCAGGCGACGGAGCCGGCAGCCGGCTCGACGCCCCCTGCGGGGCCCTCCCCCCCCCTCTGGCCCGGCTTAAGAATGAAGGGAACCAGCTTTTCAAAAACGGACAGTTTGGGGATGCACTTGAAAAATACTCACAAGCCATCACAGGCTGCACAGATGCAGGTAGGACACTTCATTTAATTGTCCTTTTTAAAGAAGAATAATTGTGTCATTTTCATGTTTAAAGTATAATAAAAGCAAGTATAATGCTTGAAATGTTTAGAACAGTACAGATTATAAAGCAAAAGCTGAAATAACCACCTGAAATTTTCCTATTTCTCCTTTATGAGCTGCTAGGTACAGAATAAAAAACAACCATTTATTATTTTCCAAATGTTTTTTTTCTCATCAACAGAGTAATTATAAGTATAGCAGTATTATATTCATTTTTTTTAAAGTGCGGGGCCTAGTCATTCCAAGGCCTTTTCAAGGTGTCACATAATTCAGCTGATGCGTAACAAACAAATCCAGCAAAAGGCTGCATACAAACCAAAGATCAAGAGGAAGGACGCATCTTTAATGAGCTCTGAAAACAAGATATGAAACCAAGCTCAGTCGTATAAGGCAAGGATCCCTGTAAGCTGTTTGGTAACGACAGAAAGTACTGTCTGTTGACAACAGTGTTTTCCTCTTTCCTCTCACACTATGCTCGCAGAAATTTGATGTCGTGGGGATACTTTGGTCTGCGTAATTTGCATTTATTTTGTTTACCTCACGTGAGGCTGGGGTTGAGAGGGATTTGAGGGCAGGAAGCATCTGTTTCCAAGCACCCATCTCTGGTGCGCTAGATCACTGACCAATCAAAAACATTTGCCCGATGACAAGGGACCCCTGTGACAGGATTTAAAGTGCTGCACCTTGCAGCAGATGCTGCATTCTGTCCATCCATCTTCCAGCTATTTATCGTGGTCTGGGTGACGGAAGTTGTTGCTTGCTTTTGAATAATGATAGGACAAAAGAAGAAACAGGTTTGCTGGGTATGTAAGCATTACCTGTGCGTCACTGCTTGGCTGCCCACCTGCACCAGGTGTGGCCACAAAGGTAGTTAAAAGATAAACAGTTATTATACACAACTCAATATTTATATTAGTAATACACTGGTTGTGCAGTATATGCTTAAAACACAGAACATATAACAATGAAACAATTATAACATATAACAGTTAAAAGCTGCTAAAATAGTAGCACTTTGCGTATTGCCATTTTAAGCTAGCATCTTCAAAACACAATGTATGCTTTTGGACTGGTAAAATACACCATAAAACTATTTCTTCCTGTTGGTCTTTTTGCACATGTAGTGTTACATTTGCTACAGCCTTTACCACTTTGGATAATATTTCAATACTTTAATGGTTTCGCTTGTGTAGCTTCTGTGGGCGTAGTAAATTGTATTCGTAACTGTGCTAAGGAGTCATTATTTATTTGCAGACGAGTAGCTTTGGACTGTCAATACGCTTCTGTTAGCGGCCTGCTGTGGCTGTCAGCACTGTGCTGAATGGAAGACTTGAATATACAGCCCATTTCAAATGGTCATGAATATGAACAGGGGAAGAAAGAAGAACGGGAGCTCCATTAAATGAGGGAACGTGTGGAGAAAAATCATGAAGTGTTTTTCTTTTCTTGCTATTCTGCCTCTTAGCAGTAACCTGTTTTCTTTCAGTTCCTCAACAGATACCTTATTCAGGTCAGGTCTTCTTAAAGTCATGTGGTTTCTGACCATTCACTGTGAAATTAAATTTCAAAGCTGCACTCGGTCCCCAATAATTAGGACTGTAAATCTTCCAGGCCTTAGATAATGCTGCCAAGCCCATCAGGCCCTCCTCTAGCCCAATTGAGAAAACTGGAAGGTGATTGGCTACAGCGGGCAGGCCGACGTGCCAGTGATTCAGCTGGCAGGCTTAATCAGGAGCCTGAACGTCAGTGTTTCACACCAGATATCAGTACAGTACAGATAACATTCAGGCTACGAGTATATCAACATAACAGACAGCAATAAAATGTACCCTTAATCCTAATTTTATAATTCTATAACAGACAATGGTTGGTTTATATACACAACCATGATGCTGCTTCACTACAAATAGATGGACAGAATTGATTTTCACAGCCACAGATAGTTTCCAAGAACACTCAGGTGTAATGGTGTGACTGATCATTTATTTAATGGCTTGTTTTTTCTGTCCACTTTTTCCAATTTTCAGGTCACCATAGAAGCTTTATGACCTGACTGCAACTGTATACGGGAGGACATTGATTTGTGCCAAATATACCCCCACAAAATCAGTGGTACAAAGTTAGGGTGGACATTAGCATAGCATAGCTGTCTTTGGTGGTAATGCTTGGCATCAAAGAATTCAGAGATATGCTGATTTAGTAAAGGAAAATCAAAGTTAAAATGTTTTAAGCCTGTTAGTTCATCAGTTCTGTAATGAGCAAGCATATTAATTGTATTGAGAGGTTGGAATTAGTGGACAGACGTTCATATGTGAATGAAAGAGGAACTAAGAAGTAAATGCACACAGTCAAGGGACTGACTGAGCTGACGGAGAGATACACAAAGGGTTCATGGTGTTCGTCTAGTGCCTGTCAGGCATCCTGAAACTGAACTATGTCCCCAAACCAGAAAGGCACATCCCAGCCAGAAAGGCACATCCCAGCCAGAAAGGCACATCTCAGCCAGAAAGGCACATCTCAACCAAAGCCTAATAACCCTTACTGCTTGTGTGAATATATTCACAATTCATTTTGCGAAATCTGGCCACAATAATTTAACAGCAGTTATGTTTGAGTTAGGTGCAGCAACAATCAAAGGTTTCAGTTCATTAGAAAAGATTTTATCAATACATAACATATTCTGTTAACACTTCGAAATAAAAAAAATCAGGAAATTTCTGAGCTTGTCTACAGCAGTACCCTGAGATGTGCAGTGCTTGTGGATCACTTTGCTTTGACTCTTCTGTCAAGCTGAGATCTGGAGACTGTGCAGGACAGCTCTGTAGTTTGAGTTGTCCTACACATTCCTTCTTCCATAGATAGTTCTTTCACAGATTTGAGCTGTATTTTGGGTCAATAAGATTGATTATCATAGAAAGAGGGTTTCTGTCTAGCAACACAGTAAGGGTGTGTGGGGGGGGTACATAATAAATAATAAAAATGACCAATTAAGTTTAATAAGATACCAGCAGTTTCATATCAAAGTATGCAGATGTACAATATGCATATACATCCAGTTAGTCATAATCCTGTTTCAGTGGTGATAGCCATGCTGGTTCACATTGCCATGGATTTAGTAATGATCGCCAATTCTGTCATCAGCTAATCAGGCCTGGACCATGGCACTGCCTTTTCCAATATTGACAAAGGAAACTACAAATGCAGAAAGTTCACCCTCTCAGTGTCTTACTAATAGACATTGGTTGGACCCAAACATTTCCACTAATCCAGAGTAAATTCCACTTCAGTTAATAGGCAGTTGTGTACAATTTAGCGCAGATTTTCAGACTAGTTTCAAGCAGCATAAGTTAACTTTTAGAATGTACCATAGCATCAACAGAGCAGTCTTTGGCAGGTACTGCACAGTTCCCAGCAGCTGAAAGTTGTATGCTTTGGTGTGTTTTGCAGGTATAGACAGCCCCGAGGACCTCAGTATTTTGTACTCAAATAGAGCGGCCTGCTACCTGAAAGATGGGAACAGCACTGACTGCATCCAGGACTGCACCAGGTAAGGCTGCTGCCGAGATACGTTCTGTAGTTTTAAGAGGTTAATGGACTAGAACTGCAAGACCTATCAGTGTGGTC
>JAODKL010000135.1:9888838-9900166 GCA_026780765.1 Petrocephalus schoutedeni
CACTGCTTTTAGGACCAGGAACAAAGAGTAATACAGTGGGATATAGCACTGCATTTGGGACCATTTGTTTGAATATAGTGGCATCACTGGAAGCAGGTCAGAAAACAACAGTTGTCCACAGTGGGGGACAACGATCTCCAATGTGCTTCAGTTTCAGAAGCAAGGCTGCGACACTGCACCATGGCTTTGTTTGCAGCTTCAATGTGCATGCTTGCTTTTCTTTCTCCAGCATAAGATGCATCTTTAAAAATAAAGGGAGCCTTATTACGGTAACAGCAGCTAACCTATGTTATAATACAACTGAAATGAATCGGCTTATGTGGCAATGGTTATGAAAGGACTTATAGATGACTTGTACTCAGAACGAGGAAAGAGTATGCTTTTGAAAAGTGCAAGATGCTCTTCTAAATTGGAGCAGGGGAAGAAATATATTCCTTCTGTCAGAGCAGTATTGTACACTGAGCATATATGCACTTGTGAACCATCCCTGGAGAAAAGCAGCATCTTTTCTAGGTGTGTGCCTTCAAACTGGAAGTAATCTTCGACTCAGGTTTTGTTCCTGGTGTTAAAGAATTTTACATGTACAGAGTTTAGGATGTTAAAGAACAGTTACTGTCATCCGTTGTATTAAATCCCACCCCAACCTCAGAATGAATGTATTTTGCTAAATTCAGGGTAATTCTCCTGCAGTTAGAGCAATAAAGCAGCATGTGATGTAATAGCATTAAGATCTATACAAGCTGTAAAATTTGAAGTTGTGAAATCTACATCTGAGTGTCCCCCACTCAAGAATAAACTGGGCTGACCATGAGTGCCATTTCTGGGAAAATGGTAACCAAGTGACTAAATCTTATAACTTGGAATAAGCAGTGGTTACTTCAAATTGGAATGTATTTAAAAGGATTTGATAAATTTCATACCTGTCAAGAACTGTTCATTTGTCATTTTAATATCAGAAACAAGCTGATAAAACCCTTTTGAAACATGAATGTTGATTTATTCAACAGTGATACACAAAAGCTCTTTAATTATAGATATGCATTTACACGCATATTATAAAGCAATTAGCAAACAAATATACAAATACCATAAGCAGCTCTGCACAAGTCATACCTGGCACTAGTGTTCAAAGTAAAAGAGAAATAGGGCGGAGAAAAGGCAATAAGCAGCTTGCAGCTTGTGGCATTTTCATCACTCCAGTCACTCAGCAGCACCAGAATGGCGACATGGACAGGAATCGTAGGGGAAGCGGGCATTAGGGAGGGATTCTCCACCCCTAGATGCTTAGAGAACTGTGGTATCAGAATTAAACATCACAACAAGAGTTGAGTGCAGGTGCTCAGGCCTTCTTTAGTTGCTTTGCGCAGTATTTTTAAGCAGGTACAAAAATGGCAACCTGTAAACTTGAGTCTTCAACAGACGTGCTCCACATGGTGAGGATATGGGTGCTCAAATTGCACCATACTGAGGGCACCACTTGGAACCCCTCTCTGAACAGACGTCAAGGGCTAACAGGAACAGAGCTAAAGCCTGAGTGTGGTCTTTGGTAGGCAATTTGTAGTCTTTATTTCATCATGTCTACCACAGTATGTGAATAGCTCTCAGAATCTTTCCCAACATCAGGAAGACATTCACACCAACATCTTATGCTGAAAAAGGAACAGCGAATGTAAGAGGTTTCAAAGGCACTATGAGTCAGCAAATATATAAAACTGAAAGAGGTGAATTCAACAGCTTGAATAAACTGCCTTTGAACCAAAAAACCTCCAACTAACACAATGAGGGTGAGACCCTTTTGATTTGTTCCAAATCAGAACAGTGGTCATCAGTCCTGTTTCTCCAGCTGTGTGTCTTCTGCTCTCAAAACCGTCCTATGTGCATCCAGATGAGCCCACCCAGGGGGAGTCCCCCAACTCTGCCCAGTCAGCCAGCCCCACTTCCCAGTGTCCTCGGGCACTCTGTCCTATTCAATGAATACTAAACATCCTACCGTAATCCATCATCCACAACAGAAAGTTAATAAATAAAATTTTTTTACAAATGTAATATAATTACCACAATCATTAGCATAAAATAGCACTGTCTGGTCCCCATTTCTTTTTTGCTGAATTGAGAATTTGCACCATAATAACCAGAACAAAATCTCCTACAATGGTGGTGCCTTCACCTCCTCCACCTCGCAGTATCTATCCGTACTTACCACGCTTCTCAGCTTCAGCCAAAAGGCTAGTTACCAGCATTCTCTTCTGCCAATTTCCACACCAGCTCCTCAAAACTGCAAGAAGCCTCCCACGTTTAAATGGACACCCCATCAACTCGCCTAAACTGAACAATTAACAGATTACAAAAACTTAAGCTGGTTTGGAAAGAAAACTCCTTTAACCAAGGAAATGCCCCTCAGAAATAGGTGAAGCAATGGTGGTTAGTGGCAAGTAAGTAGCACAGCCTCCATGGAGAGCACTTAAGGTTTAGATTTCAGTTTGAATACAAGCGTTTTTCACAGCGCTGGCCAGCTGAGGGCGATTGTTGTTCTCCTCCTTCAGAGGCCCCTCCGTGCCGGGAACCTGCTCGGCGGAGCACATTAGGTTGACGCTCTCCTCAGTGACAAAGCACAAGGGGGGGACCTCGGGGCTGGGCGAAAGGCTCTGAGGGTGGGCCTGGGAGGGACAGTTTTCCAGGCGGTCGTGCTCCACTTCAGGCAGCGGGCTGACGGCAGCCAGGCGAGGGTGACAGTCACTGGAGCCGCGGCTGGGGCCCTTGGCGCTCTCGGGGTCGGAGCAGCTGAGTTCGGAGGAGACGCGGCTGCAGTGCGACTCCGCCACCGACGGCAGGCTGCCGCTCAGGGAAGGCTGGTCAAACTCGCTGGAGTTGGCGCGGCGTCGCCCTAGCAGCTGGGCCTCCGTGTCCTCACGCGCTTCGCCGCCATGCGAGCCGCCTTTCCGCCGGAGCTTGCTCTTGCTCTTCTTACCGGAGGGGCAGGACGATGACGGCACCTTGGAAGGGGGACAGCTGGGGTGCTGGGCGTCCTCCACGCTGCTGCCGCCGCTGTGGTGCCTCTGCTTGCTGGGCTTAGACTCGATGTCGACTTGCACCTCCATGCTGTTTCCATCCCTAATCACACAAACGGGGTGGGGGACACACCATATTAACACCGTGACGTGTGGCTGCAGGAGCGGCCTCTACGCAGATGGGAATTATATCCGAGTTCATACCTGTCCAGAGGCATGTAGGAGTTGAGGATGGATCCAGCCATTGCTTTGGTGCTGGCACTGTCGCTGACCGTACCCAGGCTGACGGTACCCGACTCCCCACTCAGGCTGTGCCTCTCCTTCTGGACGTCAGCCTGTACCTCCAATCTGGGAGCAGACAGCAGCCGTTATCAGCATGACAGACAAAGGGGGCTTCTCCTTAACAGGAGTCAAACCTTCAAGACCAGATTCCGTCCTCCCAAAATACACACCAGGCCCAATTTACCTCCATTCATCGCCTTAAGGAAATTGTCATGTAGTGTCTGCTCCCCTAGTGCTTCACATGGTCGTAAATCTAAGCCTACAGTTACCATGTACTTACTACTGAGACTCCTACACAAAGCGCTGAGAGAGAAGGCGGCATGCTGCCTACCTGTTGAAGCAGCTGACCATGGCGCTGCCCGACAGGCTGCCCGTGATGCTGGCCCCCGCCAGCGCCATGGTGCTGGCCGTCTCGCTCAGGTTGTCCCTCATGGCACCGATACGGTCCATGTGGCTGCCACTGGCGCTCAGGCTGCCCGTCAGGCCCCCCACGCTGCCCTCGCCGATGCTGGGGTTATTCCGCGTCTCTGCCACAGAGGTCGTGTCTGACAGAAACAGGGGGCTTGGATTTAATGTCAAATTACTGAAACATGTGAACCAAAGCTGCCGTTCCATCAACACTGAGGAATTCTTACCAATTGTGAGCTTAGACCTCTGGAGGTTGCATTAGTTATCACTGCATGCACCCACACACACGCACGCACACGCGTGCGCACCCCCTCCCAAACCACGCCGTCACCTGTGACCGCTCCGCCGCTGCCCGCGTTCATGTCATTTTCGTCATCAAACTCGATGCGCACGCCTTTGCCGTTGCCGGTCGACACGCCGCAGCCGCCACTACGGCACAGTGAGATTGGCACCACGCCATACACATAGGCCAACATAATAGGGACCCCGATGCCTGCAGGAGACAGGAACACTGCTCAGAAAAACAGGCAATGCAGACGAGCTGCCCAAGAAGCTGAAGAATGCTAAAAGCCATTACATAAATCCCCCACAAGGGGGCACCGAAAAAACACAATCATTTAATTTGCTTTTAATCTAAACCTGCTATTGCATGTTAAGGGAATAAAAATGCGATTAGTCATCACATTTTTACCAATGCACTAAACCTTGTTGAACTGAACAGTAAAACACTGATAGTCTTCAATAAATGCTGACATATGGGGACTTGCCCTCGAATGATCTAATCGATGCCTCCCTAGTCCCCTCAGTGACACGCATCTTGCCCCCCCACTATGGCCTGGGATTTCGTTCAAGCTTTAAGGACTTAATGCTGCTATTCCATCAGGCTAATTCTTGTTGTGTAGCTCTTGCTCCAAAACTTACGCTTACACTTGTACCTGGGCATTCCCTGGAAGTTCAGCATGTTAGTAATGTGCCATTTGCCTCACTAAAACCTTGCTTTGGACAAAACCATTCGCTAAGTAAAAACGTGAATGTAATTCTCCATAGACGGGCATCTCTGCCCTGCCCAGCATGTTCTGGTATGAGGCAGCCAGAGGAAATGGTTATTGCTTACCGACTGTCACAGCTGCCACCACAGGAGAGACTATGACAGACAGGGTCACGCCACCGGCAATCACCAAGTTCCTCTTGTGCTTAGAGATGTCTTTCCCTTCATAGCGGCTATGAATCTGCGGTGAAGGAGAGAGAGCGGGCAGCATACGGCAATGAATGGAGCTGGCAGACAAATCTGTGTTAAAACAGTCACCAAAATAGCTAGGAAAAAGAGTGGTGTTTGGGTGGACTGAAATAACTTGGTGATGGGAATAACTATCCATAGATCCAGTGTCCAGTTATACCTGTTTTATTAGAAGGATAGTAGGGAAAAACTCATTAAATCCACATAAAATTTTAAATAACAGCAGGAATGTTCTGATGAACACAGATGGAGAATCAGCTTTTTTAAATGCAGATTATTAAGTTTTAAGAGCCCCCAAACTGGTCCTCAAGGGAATCTGTCAATTAGAACAAGCAGATTTGCCAAATTAAGGACTGTCAGGCCTAGGGAAATTTGCTGCTCAGCATAACAGCCCATGTACAGCAGCAATGAATCTTCAGTTCTATGAGTCCTGGTACATCTCAATGCCATTGAGGACAGGGCCAGTCGTACAGAAGCTTGAAGTGCTAGAAAACAGCCGTTTTTTGGCTTTAATGAGAGCCACGTGACCCACCTTCCTCCCCACATAGACGGGAATGCCGATGATCATGGCCGGAATGGCGATGCCAGCGATCAGCGCGATGCCCACAGGCGCGCCCACCAGTGTGCCCAACTGCCACAGGATCTTCTTCTTGCGACTCCAGGGCTTCTTGCCCCAGAAGGTGCAGCCGGATGGGCTGAGGATGGCAAGGAATGGTTCACAACATACCCAGGAATGCCATTTGCATTCCTACACGTCTAACGTTGAAGGAAATTACAGGATTGGTTCGAACAACCCAAGCTGCGGGATTTCCCAAGATTTTTTTAAAGCAAGTTCAAGTTCTTTCATATAATACAACCAAAACACATCTCAGTTACATCTATGAACTACAGGCATAGATGAAACTGTAACCAGGGTAATAGGGAAAAGGCTTCCCATGGACCCATCACGGGAGCCTCACCTCAGGTAGTGCAGATCCGAGATTTCCTTCATACAGAGCCAGCAGAACTCACAGCCACACACTGCACATGTCATGTGGTTGCAGCTGCCATCGTTCATTTTGATGATGTAAGCTGCACAGCGTGGGCAGGGCTTGATGTCATCAGCTGTCACATGAGAGAGATGCTTAAGAGACATTCAGGCTTGCAATGAGCAATACGTTTTTATAGAGGTTTTCAGTGTACCTACCTGCTGCCCCGCTCTCCTGGCTATAGCTGAGCGAGGAGGAGCGCACGGTCCTCAGCCTGAGGCTCTGGGCCCTCTGCTGCCGGGCAGCATCACAGGTTTGGTTGGGGTGCCACAGCTGTTTACAGTGGTAGCAGAACTCTGTGCCGCAGCCCTCCCGGCCGCACGTGATCTTTGGGCAGCTGGCACAGCCGAAGGCAATGACCGCGTACCTGTGAAGGACAGCAGACACGTTTAAAGGTCACACAGCGACACGGAACAGGGGCCGGGCCACTCCCCGAATCAGAGCCTCATAAAGGCAGCAGGGGAGGGGCAGAGTGCTAGGCCCCCTGCCATGCCTATGAGGGCTCAGCCAAGCCACACTCAGCCAGCAATCAGTATCACCACTCACATCCCACACACAAGATCACACAATCTGTCCACTCAGACCAGGGTGCTTTCAGGGACCACTGGAAAGACAAGTTCTAACTCCAAGACGACAAACAGGACTTATTCATTGCATTAAATCCCCAGTATAAAGAGGTCAATGTGCAGCTTCAGAAGCAATAAATATCTGGACGGATCAGCCGAAAACTCGATTAACGCTCGCGCAAGATGTGATCAGTTCCTATTAACCAATATGCTACGTTTCCCAACATACCTTTTCAAAACGCAGTACTGAAACACATTTAACAGCAGTTTAAGGGACGGCAGAGAGGCCTGCCAGCGCACTCAGTCCGCCTGGCACTGCCCCCCCACTGTGACCCCATGTAGAAGCTTTGCCATCTGCAACATACTACAGCACCCCAAGCAGAACAGTTACAGCAGTCAACTCATCTCAGATCATGTTACACACCAGCAGACTGTAAACACACTGCAGGGACAGCACGGCAAACTGCTGAATACCGCAAGCGCCAAGCCTCTGCACAACTTCAGTTACAGACAGAAGTGCGTGTGCAGTACAAACATGCAGACCATCTGCTGAAAAAAAGCCTGATGAGCAGACAAGAATGAAACCAGGACCTCTACAAATTCCTGGAAATGTCCATTATTCTTAGAAGACCATTTACTGAAACTAATTAAAGAAAAGTACATGGGAAGAAGTGATACACTTTTATCAACTGTTCCTGTGTCAAAGCAATTCCTCCGACGAAACAATCGAGAGTCTTTCCACAAAAGCTAGGCTGCTGGGAGAAAAATCAAGCTGGATCAGGGCGAGAGGCCAGGCCAAGGCACTGCCGGGGCCCCGCTGTCTCCAGGAGGAAATGCTGTACAGATGTGCACCTCCCCACCCGCTCAGTGACAAAGTTTCCACTAACAGGTATGTTGGCCCAGGGCCCAGGGCCAGGGACAGCAGCAGGCAGCCGATAAAAGGAGTTGAGAGAAGGGAAAAAAATAAATAAATAAATAAATAAAAAAGGTGGTTGGTCGGGTAGGGGGGGGGATTCATTTTCCTCCGAGCCCTTGAGGGGGCTTCTGTGAGAATAGTTCATTCTCATACATCACAGGCCCATGCCCAGCCAACTCCTGCAACAACCCTCAGATGAGACCCCAGTGTTTAGATTTTAAACAGCTATTCAAAAGAACAAAGAGGGAGGGGGGGGGGCATTTCCAATTCCAAAGAACTGAAAGTACATTCATTTTCCACCAGCCTTTTGGCACTGTACCGAAGTAAACCTTTGATGGGGCTAGTTAAAAAGGCTTGAATTCAGTACATGAACAGGAAACTGAGATAGCAGCCCACAAGCCAGGGAAAACAATGAAAGGGAGTTCTCCAAACACACACCCCCGGACAGACTCGACAAAGAGCTGCATATTCACAGCGCGCCGACGTCATTCTATCCACACGCGTCTGACCGGCAGGGCAGAGTGACGGAGCCCCCAGGAAACGGCCCAGCCAGCAGTCGTCAGCCAATAGGTATCCCGGCAGAGCAGTTCCCAGCACTGCGGGTGTCAGAGGAGGCCTGTCTGGAGCTCGTACAGGACGCTTCCCAGCAGCTCTGAAATGTGCTCTCAAACAACATGCTGACCCAGTACTCTGGCCGCAAAGCAGAGGTCAGCGGTCTGCCATGACATCCACACTGCTTTGTACAGGCAACAAAAGGCACTAGAGCCAATGCTCAAAGAGTACAAAGTAAAATCAGGCTGAGCAGACCTCTAATCCTGACTGCAGAATGCAATTTTCATATACAAACTACAATTATGCGCCAATAAAAAGGCAAATTGCACTAAAACCTTATTGAAACCGACATACAGGTCTTACACTACATGCCTAAAGGAAGAATATAGGGGCTGAGCAAAGAAGGATGGGGCGGCAGACTTGCTAGCCTACGCAGCCTGACTCTCTGCCAGGCTTGTTTCCCCCAACAGCTGGTCTACAACTGCTAATACGAAGGGAAATCGGATTGTGAGAAGCACAATAGTGAGACTGCGTGGATTAAGAGGCATTTAGGAGCCGGCATCCAAGATGACCCTGTGACCTGTTCAGCTGGTAGCCTCAGGGAGCCTCCCCAGGCTGTACTGGCTAGTCAGCAGCCAGAAAACAGTTAGTTTTTGCAAATACAGACCTGCTGCAATTCAGCTGGTAACATGTGAAACACTGTGCTTGCATGCATGCGCACACAAACACACACTAGTAAATCTACATGATAGATCCACCATATTACATCTGAGAGGGTGTTCCACACGGGAGACCTTTTATCAAAACACCAGCGAGGGAAGGCGATAGCCAGCAACACTGACACAAAGTAAAGAAGCAAGAATTGTGTCGAGCAAAGGCGAAACACAGTTGGTATGCGTGATGTAACGCATATGCACAGCTTCCAGCTATAAATAAATAAAAGTTAAGGCGGCTGGGGACAACTTAATAAACAAGTTACAGAAATTGAGCCTTACAGAAAGCCTAGGAAAGGACAGAGGAACTCAAGTTACAATTAAAGCAATGGTTGTTATGCAACACAGACGGGAATCATCAATCGCCAATGAACACGCCCACATACCAGCTAATGACATTTCCTGCCAAATGGCCAAGAGAAAACTCACAGTGAAGCAGCCCATGAGAGGAGAAATATTTCGCATGTACAAAAGGAGCTAACGGAGGCTGGCAAAAGGCATGGAACTTCTTCATATGACTGAAGTTCTGGTATACTGTCAGAATGGCCAAGGTCTAGAGAGTACACTGACCTCAAACCAAATTGCAGCAGCAGGTGACCAAAACCAGGTTCAGGCAAGTCTAGGGGTGTGGAGGTGTGTATTGTCCTTGCTTGTTTTGTATGGCACCCTAATTAAATTCCTTGTTCGTAATGGTACTTATGAATAAATGAATGATCGATTCTGACAGGATGGCACCCCAGCTAGCATGTGCCCTGCATTGCTTAGCATTTGCTTGAGTCTCACTATGAACCAGCAGTAGGTTAGCAGTCATGAGCTTCTAAAGCAGACAGACATGAAGTTCAACAGAAGTTCTATGGATTTCCCACAGGTGCTCAGCCTTACCCGCAGTCTGGCGCGGGGCACCAACGGCAGTCGGGGTCGGCCACCAGCCAACGGCGCAGCATGAACTCCTCGTACTTCTCCATGAGGGCGCGGTCGGCCAAGATTATGCGGATGTCGTGCGGGTTGAAGCGCTCGGTGCACTCCGGGCAACTGATGTTGACGCGGCTCTCCGAGATCTCGATGCGCAGGTACTGACGCAGGCAGTCTGCGCAGGAGCGGTGGGGGCATGTCATGATCTCAGGGAAGCGGTCGCGTGCATGCCGCAGCAGGCACAGCGGACACTCCAGCAGCTCTGAGGTCGAGGAGGATGAGGATGAGGATGATGATGAGGCAGCGCAGGAAGAGGTGGAGGCCGTAGCCTGTGTGGAGGCGGCAGCGGCAGCCTTGTCGTGGCAGCCCTCAGAGCGCACGCTTTCCACGCTGGCCACTGCATCTGCCCCAAGGTCACGGGACCGGCATTTGGGTTCACGGCGCCGCCGGAACAACGAACCCAAAGACAGCCGTCGCTTCTTGGGCGCCTTCTTGACAGACGGCAGGCTGACGGAGGACGCGGCAGAGGACTGCAGGTCCCGGTCCGAGCCGGCCGGCAGGCGCTTCTGCAGGCTCATGTCTCCAGCCGAAGCGTGTACATGAGCAGGGTAGGTGGGTGGGGGAAGGGGGGAGGGGCAGGTGTTCCAAGAGCGGAGGTACTGGACCTAAGACATAGTGGCCTCAACCTGACAGTCGAGTGCCACAAACTGTCCAGTAGAACCTGGGGGGAGGAATGTGCGCTCAGTCGAGGAGGAAGGTGACGTCAGCAATTCTCCAAGCCTGTGTAATAAAACACATGAAGTTCACAATTAAAAGCGAGTTCCACAAAAAGGAAATAAGACAATGAGACAGGACTTCACTGAGATGGTGGAATGGCCAGAATGGAGTCCCAATAAGCTTATTTGACATTTCCCCACAAAAGGAAGAGAGCTCTGAACGAAACCTGCATAAGCCAAGTTCCATCCTTAACACTCTGAACTTTAACAGAAGCCAGACAGGCACTACTACTTCATCACTATAAATATGCTGCAGATATTACAAACAGCTTGGGGAAAAAAAATAAAAAATAAAATACACTGAAGGCCATTTCAACACAATCTGAAATTCATTAAACAGCCAGGTTTGACAGTCAAATATTAATACTCAGGCTCCAGCGCCATGCCCCACAGACACATGCTGCAGAACACTTGCATATAAGAGGTGGGGAAAATAGAAATAAAACCATTTAAACCTACAAAGGCACCGCACAGGCAGCAAAGAGCAAACAAACTATGACAAGACTCAGCTCTAAATAAATAGATAGATAGATAAATAATTAAATAATCTCACACACACACTATTAGACATACTATACTATATTGGGTACATGATTCAGGACTCACTTTTGCTCCCAGAAACCACTTAAAGGACAGATCAGTTGTATGATCACAGAAGCAGTTTTAACCCCTTGTTGCCTAAATTTATTTACAGAGAAATTTGCTAAATTAATTGGAGACTTAATTTGAATATCGCACGCACAATAGATATAAATTTGGCTATGATGCAAAGTAGCGACATTAGGTGTGACCAGTGCTTCCAATGTGATCCCTAACAAACCGAATACGCATCAACCGTCATTGGCAGGATATCCGTGCGTTCCATTATCCTCGGCGGTCGGAACAACGTCACATCCGGTAAAAACTCGAGGAAAACCGAGTCGAATGCAT
>JAODKL010000135.1:9908107-9923570 GCA_026780765.1 Petrocephalus schoutedeni
CCCCCCCCCCCCCCCCAAGCCCCAAGCCCCAAGCCCCAAGCAACCACTGAAACACCAAGCCACTTGAAAAGTGAGTTGTGCAAATTCAGTACACTTCTAATTAATCTATTCTGCCCATCCCCTCCAAATTGAGTAACACTTTTGTCTCAGCTTTTGCAAAATTAGGGATGGGATGCATCATGGATATACAGTATGTCCCCTTTCCAAATCCCAAAATCCATTTCTCGCTGACTTGCCAACAACCACCGACAACTAGGACTGGGCAATGTCTTAATTATAATTTATTAAAAAAAAAATCCATCTGAATAAACAATGGAGTCAAACCCAAACAAAACCACCCCCCCAAGCCCACAGATGGGGGAGGGGTGCCAATTAGCTGTGCTGATCATTGTTTTTAAGTCTCTGGTAAATCATAATTGGATCCAGCCTGCTGATTTTCCACAATGTCATCATAATGCCCAGCCATAATAATACTGAGCAAGTGAGCAATAAGCAAGTCTTAACTAGGTATTCCAAAACCCCAAATGCTATGTAGCAGAAAGGTAGAGACTATTACCAGATTTAGATTTGCTCCTATGTTTTCTTGCCACAGCAAGCAAATTACACAACATTCAGTCTCTGCCAACTACAGTATTTTTGACACTTCTGTCTTCTGAGTGGTACTTAGCTCAATGATTAATCTAAAGCAACATCAGGAAATGACTCCACTATTTTTATCCTGATGAGAAATGGTGTTGATACAGTTTAGGGGGAAAATTAGATTGAAAATGATTGGGTGAAAAATGAAGGGCGTTACAAAATTCCAAAACAATAGTTATTAGTTATTATTCACACTACAAGATTAATAAAAAATTCTTAAACCTAAGAACCCACACAGTAACTTGTTTCCATTCTGCCTATGACAAGTTGGCATTCACTCCACAGGTCCTAGTCATCTTCAAAAGGTACAGTATATTCAAATAATAAACCATTCTAAATCAAATATTTCAAAACTCTCTTTCGTGCATTTAGAAACATTCATGCATTTAGAACAGAGGCATGCCAAGGTGAAGAACACCTTGGATAAATCAAAACCAACTCTGGCACAGATACCTTTCACACATACACAACAAGCTCATCCACCACACACCCTTGACATCAGGCCAGGCACTGCAGACTCACATCCCAGGCCCTAGAACACCCACATGAATTCCATATTTCTCAAACGTGCAAGACGGACACAGGGACTGCATCACTGAAAGGCAGGCGTGTTGTACTATAAAACTAACCTCCACTCAACTACTGTATGTTAAGCCATTTAAATATAAAATGCTGGGAAAGTGTAAGTGGAAACTAAGGGAAAAATTATCCATCAACTGCAATGCAATACAAATAATAAATTCAGGGATTCATTAAGCCAAAGTTATGCATCAGATATTTTGTGCCTGTTTTAACCACAATGAATTAGCTATTAGGAGCAACACAGAATAAACCATTCAACAGTACTGGACAGTTATCTGCTGCACAATCCTAAATCATTTTGCAGGGGACTCTGCAAACCAGTCCACCACGTAAATGCTAGCTGGAATTTTTGGTAGTCTGGCCAAACAGGTTTCATATAACAGAGTCTGAAATAAGGAAACTCACTAAAGAGCAAATGAGAAAGCAGCAAAATCGACAAATTGAAACTTGTTTTTCTGAAAAGCACGGCAATTTGTTTTTTCTTAAATTGGTCTGTATTTTAAAAGGTTCATAATGAAAGCTATACGCTTACACTTTTAAGTGATGTACGTCAAAACAAGGAAAAGCCATTTTCAATAATATTCATGCATGATGCATCTAAAAATGTATCATTCTTCCACAAAAAAGCCACAAGTTTTAATTGCCATTCAAAGTAAAGGGCAGAAATCCAATTTGGATAACAGTTAACTTTCCAGTTATAGTATGTTGGAATGGCAAATTAGCTGGGGAAAATGTCGGTTAACCAAATAGTATTCAGTAAATCAATGGCACAAATTCCAGTTAATCTTTCCACAAGTTGCTCTTCCATACCACCTCTGGCATAGTCTAATAGTAGCTCTGAAATATGTTTTACAGTTGGAGCCAGCTTCTCTGAAAGCTGAACTATATTTGACCTGTGATAGAATTTCGACATTGGCGTTTATCAATATAACTTGGTAAACAGTGATAAAAATTGCAGTATGCTAATTAAAATTACATCAATATTAAATTAGAAGTTGTGCGCATTGTGGTATGAAATTAACATGAAACGATTAAGATGACAGGATTATGTGCATAAAAACTTAAAATGACTAAACTTCAGCTTGGGCTACATCTAACTTGGCTCGGGCAGTATTTAATCTTTAATTTACTTGCATACTGCACATACATTAATGCTGTGGTATACGGTAATTTGATGTCAATCTCCAAAGCAACGCTTTCCAGGTATCACGGGGGGGCTCCCTCGTGGTTAAAAATGCCAGAAAAATAGAAAGTTTCCAGACTGCACTTTTCAGGTTTTTGGGAGTCATAGTATTTTGCTGCATTTTTCTTCTGATTCACACTTCACTAGTTTCTTGACTGGCTAGCTTTTGTGATTCTGGCTAGCTGAAGCAATTTACGAATGTCTGCTCCTAGCGGTAGATCCCTTATTCTACATTAAGGGACAATTACCATTAGGCAAAACAAAAATGAGGGGACACACAATGGATGACTGACAGTAGCCCACATAAACCTTCCAAAATTTAAACGCAGATTTTTTTTTCCATTTAATATGCAAATATATTTAAAACTTGAATTTTACTCAAAGTTAGACTTTAGGCCTAACATATATTAATAAATTTCCTGTACAAGTGAAAACAAAAGTTAGTAACTCATTTTGTTCCGGTGAAACAGTCTAAGTTTAAAAAAAAAAATAAACGCATACAAAAAAATGGATTAACTTGTGTAACAATCCAAATGAGAAGTGACTTGCGCGCGCACGCACACACACACTAACAAGCTTCAAGGAAACGGCATCAAGACAGTGCATTTACATTATTTAGCCCTAAAATCAAAAGCAAAAAGAGCAAAATGTTATTCCTTAGAGGCCAAGATAATCAAGCAAAAACCAAATAACATGTTCATAAGCTGAACCCAAGACTGATATGCAGATAAATTTTATGATGCAAAAAATAAAATAAATAACACCAAGGAAAGCAGACATGCCTGGGGAAAGCCAAGTAAGCAGCCCACATAATCACACTATGCTGGTCTGAAATGTCCCAAAAAGTCTATTGGAGGGGCCAACCTCTGCTGGATGTACTATGATCTACTGGTTCTGTGGCATGATTATTGAGGGTCTAGTAGTTAAACCTCACATGTCAAGCAGTATTGACATTAAGGTTAAACTAAATGTAGAGCACAGAAAGAAATACAC
Source organism: Petrocephalus schoutedeni (assembly GCA_026780765.1). Taxonomy (NCBI): domain Eukaryota; kingdom Metazoa; phylum Chordata; class Actinopteri; order Osteoglossiformes; family Mormyridae; genus Petrocephalus; species Petrocephalus schoutedeni. The sequence goes on from JAODKL010000135.1 coordinate 9,911,505, forward strand.
AGACACAAACACTACAGCTGAGTTTCTAGTAAAATTATTAAAATTAGTTGCACATATTACTTACAGGCTTTGACAGATGAATAAGCTCATGGTTCTTTAAGAAATTCTCTGTCACCTTAACTAGTCAGACATTTCACCAAGACCACCCATGACAGATCTACAATCTGAACAAGTTGGAGACTTGTCGCTACTGGTAATCAATTTCAAAGACTTCCAACTCAGCAGTTACAACACTTGAGAATCCTTAAAGAAAGGTGGCTAATAAAATATGAACCCACAAGAAAAGTTAATGTTTGAACAAAGGATTTGTACAAACAAGTATCCAAAGCAAATAACAGGTAATAGAACTAGGTATACACCGATTGCAATTTTTTCGGTCGATCCCGATTTTTTTGTAAGCACGTTGAAAAATCGGTTGAAAAACTAAATATCGCTTTGGGATCCGCTTGTAGCAGACTACGTGTGTGACAGACTACTGGCTTGAAGAACACTCTGAACATGCTCTGCTGGCTTCAGTTTTAGCAGCTTCCGCTTTGCTAGCTTCTTCAAACTTAGCATGTGTTACCGGAGCGAGCTGGGGAGCTGCATTGCAGTGATGTTGGTTGACCCACCAGTTAAATAAAGGGGTGACCTGATCATCAACTCGAACTGTCCAGTTTTATTCCTGGCAATTACAGAAAAACACATTCACCACTGACATCCGTTGGGGGGTAAACTGACACCTCTCCTGCTTCCATGCCTCCGGGCAACTGGAAGGCGTCACTAACGGGAGGGGGAAATATAATGGGAAAACAGTCTTACAGCCAGGTAAGAAAATAAAAAAAAAAAAAAAGTTTCCAATAGATCTTTGGGTAATTGTATAGCAAATACACATTCGCTCTGTCACACATGTTGAGTTTTTAAAGGTCTAATTAAATTTGTTGCTTTAAATGTCTTTGCATTGGTTCCCCAACGGTGTACCTAGACGTTACACTTACCGCAGATAGCGAAATTCTGCGTCCACTTCGCTCACAGTGAAGAATTTCCAAATTACAGACATTTTAGCGCTTCTATAAGTGTGTGTGTGACTGGTATGTGGCTGTGCATATGCTGTATTGTGCATGTGTAAGATCGGTTTGAAATCGAAAATACGTGTGACTGATCGGCCGATCACCGATCAATCTGTGCATCCCTAAATAGATGTACTGGTTAAAAAAAAAAAAGAGAGGGAGTGTGTATTTACAGACAGCTTGTCCTCTGAAAGGCCAACCAGGGCCTGAAGTTTTATTCTTTCTACTCAAGAACTATTTGAGCTCAAGACCAAATGGTAGAGCTTCAGTTGGTGGCTTTTCTAAATGTTGAGGGGACCAGACAAACTGAGGAACTCAAGGACAAAAGGGGTAGACTAAATCCTTGGCAAAGCTAAGTTCTGCCTGTTAGTATACCATATGATGGTAAAGAGATCACTACAACACAAGAATAAGAATTTATAGAACCTTAAGGCATTGCTAATACACTGACCTGTGGCAACACTACCCACTTGGCAACAAAGTAAGGATATTGGACAGAGAAAAAGGGCACTATGGTGCTAAATGTAACAGGCAATCAAGTACATGATCCAGTGGTATACTATGAACAGCCCATCCTATTTACTACACCCAGAGCAAAAGGGAAGCCAAAAGGAGGCCTTAAAAACCTCATAATGGACCTTAGCACACCACAGAAGACTAGTAAGCATGGGTACAGCTCCAAATTAATTATCCAAATAAACTTCCAAGGGCCCTAACATGTCAGGGAGACATAAAAATATTTATTGTAGCATTTCCAAAAACAGCTAACCAAAAACAAAAATTACTGGAGAACAGAATACCTTAAAATGTAAGATACCAATTAAAAGGAATAAATATCCAGAATATAAGTACAAAAACGCCACCAGTTCCTGAGACATAACTTCTACTTCTTATGTCTGCTGTTGGCTGAACTTGCTTTCAAGCTGAAGGATGCAACAATTACATCACTGGTCACAGCGTTTGGCTTCTAAACAGAATTCTGTCTCAGACTAACGGCAACAGTGCAACTGTCAGCGTTATATTTCAATTTATTGAAATCACCTGGCTGGTAAAGCCACAGGACTTTGCAACACAAGCACTTACTCCATTTCCCATTCATCTTCACAAGCCCATAAATGCAGAAACTCCAAAAACAGAAAGGAACTTACTTTCCGCATTACCCACTGCCAGGAATAACCTGTATTTTCATTTCAGCAAAATCCTTCCGTAGTCTGTATGTAATGGCAATCATGATATTTAAGCAAAATTCCAGTCATACAAGTTCCTGATCCAATACAACTTTTCAATCCATCACAGCCCCATATAGTTGAGAGAGATTCTCCTAAAACCTGAGACACTCTGGTCCAAAGTGAATTTGGTCTCATAACTGGCAGAAATACAGTTCAAAAGGTTCTAATGATTGAACATTCAGCCATACAATCAGAGCCAAGGTAAGGAAAAACAAACATGAGGTATGAAGCCAACTTTTCAGAATAAGTTATTCACCAAGCCTGAAAATAATCTGAAATATAACACTGTCCACAAATATAAATCTAATTTTAACATAATATAAATCATTTAGACATTGTAGTCAGTCCTCCCACTCTACTGTGAGCGTGGTCCACCAATTTTTCACTTCCCATACATCAATTTAATGCGTTTTCCCTAAAAGCAGATTTTATATAAGGGCTTAAACATCATCCCATCTGACTCGGAATTCCCCGTATAGAATTCGGATTTGCTTTACGGTGACCATTTCCATGATCCCAGTATAATGAAACGTCCTGATCGGAAATCCTGTTTCCATTTACGCTTCACAGCACTCCTCTGCTCTTTAAAAATAGCTAGTTATTGGCGCACACTACGTCGAAGAACAAACTGTAGCAAAAACCTACAGTGAAAAGGTAAAGCCGTACGCCGAAGGCCTATCCTTGCTTTACAAAAAGCAAGAACGTAAAGGCTTTGTTAAGCATTACTTCATCGTTGGAGCCTGCTGTGCGAAATTCCGTATTTCGGGAGGTCGCAGCAGACATTCCAAACAGCCAGGCATGCCAGGATTTCCAACATCAACCTTTACTGGTGTGCACAGAAAACTACGACCAACGCTTACACACCGGACCAAAGGAGAAATTGCCTTAATGTTTTCCACTGACAGGCAGACAAAACTATGATCGCGAGTTCGCATTCCCTTTTCGCCGCTGTTCACGTGCATATCCATCGTAGATAAACTGAACAGACGACATTATTTCCGAAACATGAGCGGCACAGACAACGGAAACCAACGCCGAATCCGCCTGGAACGTTTGGAACAGAAAAACTCAAACGCGATACAGTTGTGGACCTCAGACTTAAAATCTCTGTGACAAAAAATATTAGTTTCTAAAGGAAACTATTAGTTTCTAATATTAGTTTCTAAAAAAATTAACAATAAAAATGTAGAGACAGCGACTATCACAACGCTGCCCCCTGAAACCAGCGAGTGCAATTTAGGGACTTAGCCTTTACTTATCAAACTCAACATTACATCACCAGTCTGTCGGGGGCGGTGGGACGTCGGAAACATGGGCATCGATTGTATTGATACAAAGCGAGCAAGCCGTACGCTAAAGTGCCAATGTTACGCGCGAATGACGTTAAAACACCGTGTAACAGGTGGTGAAGGCGCTAGAGAACTTTTGGCCGATGTTAACTTCGGGTGCTTTTTGAAGGGGCGGTTAGGAAACAATTGCTAACGATGAGCGCATCAAAAGCCCACACACACACACACACACAAAGCATCACGGCTTTTTTGGTAATTCCCATCGCTTCCGCTGTGTTAAGCCATCGCAGACTACTAACCAGTCCTTAAAATGTGCCCGCATCCCTGGGGGCGTCACGTACACCACGGCCGATGTGACAACAAAGTGTGCAAACCACGCACAGCTATAAGCAAACAAAGGGTGTAATCGGTTACTGGTCACTTACCAGCCCTTTGATAAAACAGAAACCTGGTTCTCTGGTCGCACTGGAAGTAAAACTACAGCAAACCAGCTGGATGGCGAGGTAGCTCAGTTAAACCTGCTAGTTCACTTGAATAATATGTCCAACATTATCCTCGCCAACAACAAAGACAAGCTGCGAAAGTTTTAATCCACCAACGAACTTGTTAGCTCAGAAAAGACGTTGGAAAATGAATTTTAAAAATACGCTACAGACGTCTGAGGTAGACTGAGTTAACAGAACAGTGGCGAAATGACCCAACAGGCAAATACGAACAGCTTTAAAATAGATTCTCATTCGTGGCAAATACACGCCTAATGACTGGGATAAAGGAACTTGTCGCGAAGGTTCTGTTTACAGTGTAAATCAGAAAGCAGCCCCGTCTCCTTATCCTCACACCGACGGATGTCCCCGGAATGTACGCCTGGCGAGCCACCCGGCCAGGGCCCTGACCGACGGCCACATGAAAAAGTAAACGGCGACAAAAAAATCCCACGGTCTGGGGGGGGAACATGAAGAAGCCGAGCGAAACCGGCGTGATCCAGGTGAGAGTCGCGGCTGCCGGCTCGCCCGGGCGGGGCACGAACCACGGCGACCATACGGTCGGTCCGACGAGGCGAACACGGGCGAGCGACTAACCTACCGTCTCTGACATGTAGTCGCGACAGCGGCGTCCAGCTCCCCCAATATTACGTGGTTATATACAGCTGATTTGGGGTTTTTTTTGCGCACTTTCTTCCCGCTTCCAAGCCGGACCGCTCCAAGCCCACCCCGTCGCTTGTTAATCCGTTCTCTCCGGCGTTAGCCGACAGTAGGAGGGCTCCGCTCGGGTTTGTATTCTCCTTCCGCCGTCCTCTTCTGATTAAAGCCAGTTCAAATCTTCTCGCGAGATCTACAGGACGAAGTCGGCGAGACGGATGCACTCTCACGAGAGTTCGTTTGTGGGCAACCGTAAAACTGGGCTCGGATGGAAAAGGGTTGGGTGTGCATGCGTTGTATTCATGCAACGTACTTGCTATTTCGTGTGAAGCGCAACTAAAAGTGAAAGTGTCCGAGTGAACGACGTGCAGTTTTCGGGTATTTATAGGAAAATTTTCTAAGACGTATAGCTGGGTTTCGGTCTGATTTTCCCGGCCACGTGTCCTTTATTCAAATTTTGCTGAAATTTATTACTCTAGAAATAGGTTTCATACCCTTGAAGAGGTCGTATTTGTCCAGACTGTTTTACTTAATGTTAGAAACGTGCCAGCTCACAAAAAAGCCAACTATTATACTTTTGAAACTTCTTCCTAACTTTAAAGGAGCAAAAGATTTTGCTATTTTGCATTTCACTGAGAATTAGTGGAGTTGTCTATTTCGTTTTGGTATGGTGTAAAATATAAAGCAAAATAAATTATAATGATTTATGACATACAAATTACGCTATGAAACAAGATGAAAACACAAAAAACATATAGAATACATAGAGTTCTTTAATTCGGGTATCCTAATTTCAAGAAATGTTATAAAATGTTTTTCAGCACACATCCTGTTATGTTTATCTTCCCTGTTTTTGTTTCAGTTTTTTTGTAAAGTAATGAAGACATTTAAGGTCGCCAGGCCAGCTGGCAGATGAGTTAAAGGTCACACAGGTGCATTATTTCATCAGTGGATTCCATGGTGGTAAGGACATTGCATAGAATATGTCGGATGAAGTGAAATAATATTGCCCGTAACTGGAATATTGGTTATCCTTGCACAATTGCCAAGATTGATATTTGGAATATAAAGATTTTCTGTTGGTATGCCATAGGTGTGTTTTTTGACTTTGTAGCAAATTTGTTGAAATCAAATTAGCACCAGGTCACCTAAAGATTACTTTTCCTTCACCTGACAGATTGCTTGAGATTGGTTTGAGATTATATTTTTGCTTCGTTGCTTGTTTGGGCTTGAATCCATACAACTAGTTACGTGACTTTATACGCTGAGCCTCGTTATGTTTTGGAGAATCCAGTCGCCATTAAACAAGGGAGGATATACGATCTCACATCAAGCCAAGGCATTTAAAACACCTTAAAAATAGGAGTTTCTAAAACTGAACATTAGTAGAATTACCTACTGCGGTGTTTCCCAAACCCATCCTCGGTAACCCACAGCCAGTCGATGTTTTTGCTCCCACCGACCTTCCTGCCAGACAGTCCGCATTTTTGCTCCCTCCCAGCTCCAGGAGCATGGAGGATCTGTGGGTCCCTGAGTACCAGATTGGGAAACGCTGACCTATCACATTTAAAACGATGTTTATGTGCTTCTGCTGCAAAGAATTTTGTGAATTTCCTTCAGATTTTCCAGTAAAATGGGGTATTTGACATATTTGCTGCAGAATGGGGTTACGTTTTAATTATTTGGCCATAATCAATTTTTTTGTAGGCATACATTAAAAACAGGGTAAATAATTTATGTTTTGTCCTTGTAGTTTCTAGAAAGAGCTTCAGTTGTCCTCTTGGTGTTCTACCATGTGAAGCGCACGGATAGGGAGGGTAATGAAGTTAATTGTTAATTATGCAATAGCATTTCCTTCCTGGTTCTCAGGTGGCATCATTTGCATTTACCATCTCCATCTGAGGATCTCTCAGTGTCCCGCAGTGTTCTCACTAAACTGCAAAACAAACCAACGCATGGACGTAATTGAAGCAGATCGCCAGGGAAAATTACAGATCACAGATAAAATCACAGTTGTACAAGTGAACCCCATGACCCTAACCAGGAAGATGGATGTGTAAGCAAATTAAGTAAACAATAAAACTATACTATAAATATAGTATTTAACTTCTTTATATTGAATTTATCTTAAATCATGCCATTCCCAAAACAGGCCAAGATTGTTGAACAAGACTTGAGAAGGATATCGTAATACATAAACAACAGAAATGTTTATCCATCCATTTTCATGATAGTTTACCCAGTGCAGGACAACAGTGAGTCAGGTGTCTATCCCAGAAGGCACAGGGATATACTAGGCAGTTTAGAGACACCAAGCCACCTAAACTGCAGGAGGAGGAAACCCAGCGAACATGGGGGAGAAATCTGAAGCATCTTAAATCTATATGCAGATGCAGGGGTGAGGATCAAATCAAATCCCTGGAGTTGTCAGGCCAGGGGGTGATACTGATAAAAAATCTAAAAAGCCAAAAAACAATGGCGAAAAAGAAACTAAAAGCTCTCTAGCACAAATTTGTGAAAAAGAAACTGTTTTTCAGGCCAGGTGTCTTCCCAAAACTATGGATGTACTACACTTAGTCAGCAACACAATTGCAAGGTTTTATCTATGAACATACCTATTATTAATTGTTACAATACACAACAATGCATTACTTGGTTTTTAACTACTAAATAAGGCAAAATCCATTGGCCACTGCACATATTCTGTAGTACTTAATTCCAAGAAAAACAAATAAAACACAATGATAGTTTCACATAGGTTTTCTACCAAGAATATGTACCTCTTGTTGACCCGTTTTTAGAAATCTGTCGGAAACGAGCCATGTCAGAAAATACTGTTCTGGTCTCGCTTTTACTCACAAGACGTACAAGTGTTAGTCCTCCAGTCCTGAGCTTTGAGTTACTGATACTGCTCGAAAATGACTTCCTGGAGTTGTCCCACGCATGAAACCACTCAGATAAACAAGTTTTGTGTTGAGATTATAAATGGTGAGTGCGTTTTTGTTTGTTTGCCAGACCAGTCATTTTTCAAAGATTCTTAAGCTTTTCATGCAGGGATTGTTGAAACACAGATCCACATTCTGCTACTTATAGTCACATACAAATACTAAGGATTTTCTTTTTTTTGTGGGCAGCATGTGGCTCAGTGGGCCAAGCCTCTGTGCCTGTGATCAGAAGGTTGCCGGTTTAAGCTGGCCCTTAGCACTCCTGTGGGCCCTTGAACGAGACCCTTGACCCCCAAACTCCCTAGGTGATGCAAGAGGTGGCTGTCCTTCATGGCCAAGCTTGCTCTCATGGGGAGCAAGACTGGGGGAGGTGAAAAGAGAATTTCTCTATGGGGATCAATAAAGTATTAATTATTATTATTATGAAAGATTCACGGAACTAACCATATATGCTTGTTAACATGCATGGAAGTAGTAAGCTGGGTGAAAAGTACAACTGATGAAAAAGACACAATATTTTTTTCTGCCACAGTATTTTCACTTGATTCATTTACATTTATCATCTCCCATGTCGTGATGGACTTCAAAACCAGTGTTGAGGTGAGACTTGGCCATGCTTGACTACGCACTTATACAGACCCTGTGCCTACCAGCATCTTATATTTACCTAAAATAATCTTAAATCAACTGTCCTCAAGAATGGACACCAAGCATGGAATCTCCAGTTAGGGTGAATAATGCTGGAAAACTGCAAAAATCTAAGTCTAAAGAAATGAGGAGAAGTTCGATCCATTAGGTTGTGTTGGCAGTATTTAAAAGCCAGGAAATCTGGCTATTTATTTAGGGAGTGTGTGAACATGAAAGAGGTAATCTTTTGGCTCACATTGATGACCACAAATTCAACAACATTAAGCCAGACAAGGATGAAGGGACTCTCAATTCCCCAAACCTCATGGGGAAAATCTTGGTCACCATCCATGTCTGATGGTGAAGCATTCTGCTTTGGCATTAATCTGAACTCTTTTAGGAAACAGACATTCAAGAGCAAAAACGTAAAACAAACAAAAGAAAGGCATAGGGGTGTTTTGTTGAACCATAATGGTTGCGAACAGAAAGATCTGTTAGGAGTTCAGGATCTGAAGATGTGTCTCAAGGTATCACGTATGTGTCAGTATAAATATCTTATTATGCAAGCTAAATGTTATACAAAACACCCACATTTTCACAGAACAAAATAATTTAGAAAAGTACACTCTGTGGGGAATTATATACCTACCTTTTGTCATAAATGTGTGAATTAATTCAAAAGTGTGAATTAGTGCATGCACAATCTAGCACTTTCATTCTGATCTATAATTATCATGTTGAAAATTGCATTTGGGAATATTGTGGCATTAATACACAACATTATGAATTTACAGATACACACACCAAAGACCACACTACAGCATGCCAGAAGTAAAAAATGGAGCCTAGTCTAAGTACGGGTGTTCAAGATTACACCCAGTACTGGTGAGAAGTGAAAATTCTTGACTTGGACATGATACAAAGATGACCAGCCATTCCGTTTCTGAACAGGGATGATGTTGGTGACATTTGAACCATGGTTAGCAACAAAAGATTTATCGGGACCACCAGGGGCTTAGCTAGAAATACTGGGCCTCCTGACAAGATGTCACCTTACCCCTTACCCCCCCCCCCCCCCATTAAGGGGGGCTATAAAGTGTTGCCCTCCCTGAATCTACTGAGGTTTTCATGTGCTCCTGGGTGTTTTACTTACACAAAAATATTCTGAGGGCAAAATGAAAGATCTTGAGCAACCAATCAGATGTCTTGATCCTGCCTCCTCTAGGTGCTTGGTTATCTACAATCTGATTGGTTATCTCTCTGAAGCATTGAATCATTCTTCATTTTGCCCTCAGAACATTTTTATGTAATTAAGACTCCCATGAGCTCTTCATGCCCCTCCAACCTGAGGACCAGACCATAGAAGCAATAGTTAAACTGTAACTGAATACAACTGTCTGCTTTCTTTTAGGTATTAGATTGCTGTGGCTCAAGTGTGTATGGTTTTCTTTGAGGATTTAGTACAAATTCAATCCTATGGTGCAACTACAGCTACCATACAGTACAGGTTAATAGCATATTGACTCATTTTGATCCAAGTTCTTGTACGATTACCAGCAAAAAAGTTCGAGTAGCATTGCAAAATGTTTAGCTTATCATGCTCTTCAGCCAACAGAATGACAAAGAGGCACCTGGTCACAAACTGTGCATCTGTTTCATTATACTTAATGGACTTTGTCCTGAAAGAATAGATATTCTTACTCTACAAGTTGAGTTGAAACTGCTTAAGCTTGCCACTTCGGTGATTTCCAAGTAGCCCCTAAGCCTACAACAGTGGCTCCAAGACAGGCTGTCCAACCATCTGCTAAGGCTGTCTGCCAAGCCAGTTGCTTTCTTTACACACAGCAGGTCACACAGCATGGTTAACTATAGCAAACACTAATTGGAGAATGATGCAACTCTCAAAGCTTGCAAGTAGCAAGACATTTCTATAATTTAACGAGTATCCCTTATTATCAATTATTCACCACTTAGGAACTCCAGACAAGGTGTGTCCCTAGCTACTCTCTAATAACTCCCTGTAATTGTTTCAGCTCCATTTTGAATGTTTGCTTGGGTCTCCACCATGTTGACATATCCAAATAGCCCAAGATATGAAAGAGAATGGACCAATATGACTCTGCAGTCTGGGTCACAAGTATCATATTGCATAATGCCTTGACATTCTTGTGATTTGTAAATATGATGGAATCAGTTGCATACATGTGTAAACTACTGACACAAGGGGGATTTTGAAGAAAATCACATTATGCTATGGAAGCTCTTATTACATATAGCACGATCACTGTAAGTTAAATGCAAGGTAATTTAGGAAGGTTTGGTGAAAGTCTATTGATACGTCAATCAGCACTTTATAAATTCTCCCCTACAAATTCTCCTCTACTTCAATTCTAACTGCCAACTGGTTAGCCTAATTCCTAGCTACGAAATAGACATTCTATCAAATTAAGCAGCTTAAGTAAACATTTAATTCATATAAAAGACAGGTTGGGTAAGATACCCTTTGTTTCAGATACCATTTGCACGATATCTGCGAAAACGTTTTGCAACTGGACAGTTCCCAACAGGCAAATGATCTCACAGATTTACAGACTGACTCACAGTATATTACAAACCAGGAAGTGTACATCATAGTACACTATGACACACATGTTCCACACTTACGTGTGTGTATGCCCTGTGATGGATTGGGATTTTTTTTTATGGGTGAGGCCTGTACTTCCTGGGATAGGCTCTAAACTCCCCATAGCCTTGCACTGGATGAGTAATACGAAAAATAAAGGGATGACTTAAGGGAATTAGCTACTGATTTACCAGGAAAAGAATTTCCATTTAGTGACATTATGGTGGAATCAGAGTGATCGGAAACTAAGAAGACAGGCTCACCCATCAAACACAGAGTGTGCATTTTGGTCATTTTGGATTGTTACTACTTTTGCCAGATTGAAGACATTTCAGTAGGGCTCAATAACACTAAATGCAGTGTGCTGAGGTAAAAACTGAAGGCATATTTTGCATGCATGCAGGAGCGAGAAAATTACAAAAATAGTATACGTAAAAGTTTGCCATATAACTGTGTGATATTTGAAAAATGTATTCATTGCAACAAAACCACAAACAGGAGTTCACTAAGATATAACATACTGTTCAAAAGTGCTTTAGGCACTTGCTTTTGCTCTTGTGAGTGTCTGTTGTTGCCCGCTGGAGAAACCAACAGTAGTCGCCCATCATGTTTGGGTTACAGCAGCCTGTGGCCCGTCTTGACTTAAATTTAGCTGAAATCAGCTCACCGACATGCCTTAACCCACACAGGACATGACGCCAAGCCATACACTCAGCGTGAGCCACGTGCGAGCCGTGCAACGGCGGCCCCGAATATCGCCCTACATCGTGTGCTCTGTCGGAATGTGCACAGATGATGCAGAAGCATGAATGCAAGCAGGAAACGTATTTCAAACGAGGCAATAGTGGGCACACACGTGACATGTTACATCATGTTACAGCAACATCAAGGGGGAGACCAGACACACATTGCTTCAGCCCATTTTTGTTTATTGACTACTCAAGAGAGCAGCACATCCATGTATGTGGAGTTTGCATGTTCTCTCCATGTCATTGTGGGGTTCCCTCCAGGTACTCCGGTTTCCCCTCATGGTCCAAAAACATGGTGAGGCTAACTAGAGTTACTAGATTGCCCATAAGTGTGCATTTGCCTTTGATGTTGTCCCCCACAAACGGCTCCTGCTAAAGCTTAAAGCTGCAGGGATTTTAGGAACTGTGGCAGCTTG
>JAODKL010000135.1:9938691-9959350 GCA_026780765.1 Petrocephalus schoutedeni
GTTCCTAAATTGCCCGTAGGTGTGTATGTGTGAGTGAATGGTGTGTGAGTGTGCCCTGCGATGGGCTGGACCCCCATCCTGGGTTGTTCCCTGCCGTAGCTTCCGGGCTCCGGACCCCCCGTGACCCTGAACAGGATAAGTGGGTTGGAAAATGGATGGATGGATTGTCAAAAATGCTAATTAATCCACATGTGACAGAAACAGCAATGTAAAGGTATTAGGTAATCCTTAATTGTTTTATTCGACAGTCTAAATTGGGCTAACAGGGTAAAAAGACATTACATACAATTCCACTGCCATTTTTTCCCCCAAAACGTGAAGCAAAGGGTGACGTCCGTACAGACGAGGCATAATACTGAATATAACATAGCAACATCAATAATCATCAGCAGCCAAGGGCGTAACTTTGGTTTGCCACCCCATTGGGGGGGTTGAGGTCCTCACCCATTTAGGGGGAGACATGATTATTGGGGGGGTTGTATTAGCTGGATCTGATTATTGGGGGGGTCATGACCCCCCCGGAAATTACGCCCCTGTCAGCAGCGTCTTCTTTTACATTATCCTGGTGAGGATCGCGTGCCGAGCGCGTCAGACCAATCCGGTCATTGCAAGGCTACAGACTCCAACATATTCTGGAGGATATCGGTCATGTTGTAAGGAGAGGAACACAGGCGTTTATTACCAGGATAAGGGAACCATGGGAACAACCACAACGGGCAGCATTCACAATGACCGGACAGAGAACACAAGCCTAAGACACACTTATAAAGGGAACCAATCAAGGATCAAGCACTAGGCGCATGGTAATTGGTTAACAAGGGGATAGGAACACGAGGCAAAACTAACAAGACTCAGGTGTGGCTGATTAAGAGCCACACCAGAGGGAAACACAGGGAATAGACACACAGGGCGGGGCTGGACGTGACAATATCCAGATGTTTCTGAGATGTTTCACCGTTTCATCCTTTTACCGCAGCTAAGAGTTTTCATCTTCAGTATTCTTCATTTTGATCACTCCTAAATAAAGTGAAGTTAAACTACAGCCAAAATACCCGTATTTACAATAGGATAATTATATACGGGCAATTTGGCCAATACAAAACGAATAGCTAAGAGAGTCAAAATAATATTAATTGGCTAGATTATTTTGTTACATAAAGTAGCAGTCAGTGATTTTCTAATTGCTCTATCATTTTAAATTGCTAATTTATTAATGTCTTTGGTCAGATCACTGAACCACAGTCATTGCATAAGCACTACTGAGCATTCAGCGAGAAATTGTGCACACTACGAGTCAAAACCTGGCATGTAGAGAAACGTTTACTGTGGATATAGTGTTTTGAATATTGAGCTGCAAAAATAGAAACTGCATACGACTATAGCAAAAACAATATTATTGTTTGGCAAAAATAATTACATACATGTGTAATGTTTGTACAGTGTTTCTGAATTGCTAAAACACTAAACCTCATTCCGTGAACCAAATACTCAGGGCCTGAACCTGTTTATCAGTTACTCTTTTTGCAGAACTTTGAACAGTGTCACTCACTAAAACACATTTTTCACTGAGATGGACTTGGAGGCAAAATTGGGTGCAAAACGGTACACAGGCAGCAAAAGTTAACCCTGAACACACGAACAGCACAGATGTCATCATTTACACGCAGCTCAAAATTGTTCACACTTTTGTCTAATTGTATGGTGTCAGGATCACTCCCTACCCTGTCCTACCGGTCTTTTCCCTGTTTGACCAGCAGGTGTCGCTAGCCATCCCATTCCTTTTCCTGAGTCCTTAGTGCTTGTTCATTTCAGACACTTGATCCTGTTAGCCTGACAAAAAGTATTTGACAGATCTTTTTCAACCTTTGCAGACATGTTAAATGCATGCATGATAAATGGGTTCAGCATTTTGTTTAGCGAATGGGGTTTAATGTTTTAGCAATTAATAAAAACTCTAAGGTCATTTGAATATAGATTATAGACACAATATTTAAGCTTCTTGGTGAAGAAAATTAGCAGTAGGTAACACTTAGCATTACCAGAATATACAGAAGTCAACTTGATGCTACCAAAATGTATTCTCCGGACAGCCCCCCTCATCTCATCCCAACTTTGTGTGACTTGTCTCAATGCAATCAGTTTCAGCATATCTGCATCTGTGTCTTGCATGAGCCACCACTAATTGAAACTGCTTCAGTTTTGGTGTGATTTGTCTCAAAATTAAATAGCTCCCACATCACTTATACAATGTCCCTGGAGAGTCAGAAAAAGACTCAAATACTTTTAGAGTTACAGTTCTCACAAGATTTTGCAGCCACCCTTTCCTTCCTTTGCTGCCACCTAGCGCTGCTGCCTCAAAATTGGTACGATGTGTCTGTAAATGAAATCAGGTGTAGCTCTTCATCCATATCCATTTGTGAAGTGGTAATAAAGTCAATGAAGTACTTTTTGTGATATCACGTTCACAACATCAGATGTCTTCTGAAGTCACCCTTCCCTTTACTGCCAATTTTGTGATGTCAGTTTCAGTGTGATTTGTCTCAAAATTTGAGCAGTTCCAGATTTTCGCCAGTCCAATGCATCTGCAAAGTTTGAAAAAGATTTATGTTAAGATCAGGTGTCGGTGGCAACGGACTGGTCCCAAGACCATATGTAATCTCTATACATTTACAATTAGGTCTGCTTTCAAGGAATCAAGCCCTGCTTTGAAGAGCTCACCTCTGACTAAATGGCTTGGCACCCTGGAGGAATTGGTCACCAATTACTGAGCACCCTTCTTTGTCTGGTGGGCCTGCAAAACGGCAACTGCTTCATCCACCTAAAACAGACAACTGCCAGTCAGACTGGGCACTAAATATAAAATACCTGGTAGCGGAAATGTTTAGCATGTGTAATACTTATCTTTGAATGTTAAATGTGTGTAACACAGAACAGGGTGTAAGCAAGAATGATGACCTTGGAACGCAAAGACTCTGGGGACTCGAGCATGTGGAGTAGCTCTGAGTTGTCTATCTCCAGCAGCATGCCAGTGATCTTGCCCGCCAGGGTAGGGTGCATGCTCTGGATAAGTGGGAAGAGGCGCTCCCCTGGGGAGGGGGACCAATTGTGTAAAAAAATGCTTCAAGAGTGAGGTGAAATCTACATTCTTGGACCACGATTCACCTAGAGCAAGGTCGGACAAACTTACCCATCATTTGTTTCTGTTCCTTGTGCTTTCGCTTCAGTTCAGTCTGGCGCTCAGATTTCTTCTGGGCATGTCCCACAGAAACCTGCTTGCTATTCAGCTCCTTCCCATTCATCTCATCAACAGCCTGAAAGACCAAAACAATGTTAGAGACAAAGGTTGTAGCAGCTCCATGTTGACCATAGGGGGAATCCAAACTATATGACACTCATGAATATATACTTAGCCATGTTGGCTAAACTATATTTTCATTTTAAAAATGGAACTGAAGCCTAAATGCCAGTCCATCACAGTATACAGCATTGACACATAAATTAGCCTAATAGCATGTTTTTATACTGCAGGAAGAAAACCGTACAACATTCAAACACCACAGCCACAGAGAAGATGTGGAACCTGAATCCCTGACCCTAGAAAAGACAACAGCAATACACCCCAAGCCAACACATCACCCACCTAGTGGACAACTTCAAATTTTCAAATTTTACAAAATTGTACAAGCAATTGGCTTTGGTCATGGCAAGATTTCCAGCGATCACAAACATCTCACCTTCTGGGCATCTTCATGCCGTTCATAGCTGGCAAAGCCAAGGCCACTGGACATGCCAGTTTCATTAGTCATGACTCTGATACTTAGGACAGGTCCTATAAAGAACATCAATCAGTCTGTCAGAACCCATAGGCATAGACCAGTCAGAACACACAATGACTAGCATAAGCACTCACCAAATTTCCCAAATATCTCCCGCAGCTTCTCATCATCCATGTCTTCCCCAAAGTTCTTGATGTACACATTAGTAAACTCCTTAGCCCTGGCCCCAAGCTCTGCTTCACGTTCTTTTCGAAATTTGAATAGGCCGACAAACCTGAAGTGAAAATCACTTTCAGAACTAGGGTACCATGACGATACAGATAGGCCTAGAGACAAACGGCATCTGTTCTTCATGGAATAATATTTAAGCCTTCATTATGTCAAAATATCCAGTGAATATCCAGTAAAGGCCACTAAAAAGGGTGTATTAAATTTGACAAAACTGAAATTGAAAAAACATAAAGAAGAGACCATAAACCAGTAAAAGATGATGAAAATTAACCTCCCCAATAAGCCAATTTCATCACAAGTCTATAATATACACATAACAGGAATTAAATTGAATGCACTTACACCTTCCTGTCATTGAGCAACATGCCATTCATTTTTTCAATGGCTCTTTCAGCCGCCTCCTGGGTCTCAAAGTGCACAAAGCCGTAGCCCTTTGAACCATTCTCGTCACAAACCACCTTGGGAAGACAACATTTATGGATATACACATACAGTAATCAATAATTTTACACCATGCATTTGAGACTCCATCTACTTCCATCATCTACTTTTATGTGGTTCAACCCGAAATATATTGTAGCTCACAGCACCTAAGCAAAAATGCTATTACCTTACAGGACAAGATGTTTCCAAATGCAGAAAATGTATCACAGAGGGCCTTCTTGTCAATGGATTTGTCCAGGTTCTTGATGAAGATGTTACCAACATCACTGTCCCTCAGGGACGGGTCACGCTGAGACCACATGATGCGGACAGGTCTGCCCTCAATCACGTTCAAGGTGCCCAGAGCGCGTTCAGCTGAAAGACCAAACAAAGAAATCACAAATTTCAAATTGCATCAATTAAATAATACTAATAAAATTGTTGTTTCAAGTTCTATCGACACATTTGTTCTGAGGAACACGGTGACTTTTGACTGGTAGTGTAAATAAGATGCAGACACCTTGAGGTAGGAGAACTTCCCCATTTAGTTTGTCTGTTTGAACAGGGGTTTCCCACAAGCAAAGGAGAAAAGCTCCAATTTACAAACTGATGTGCATTTCAGCCTTTTCTTTGAGTTAAGGCTCTGCACAACATCACCAGATGTTCCTTATTGTCCCTTGTTAGTTCGTCTCCAGGTTGCAGTCTTCCAAGGCCATTCACTCCCTATTCTCCCTTATCATCTACAAATACTTCTTCCACTCTCATTATTTCAGACAACATACTGACACTCACTCAGAGTAACACATCTTCTTGCAGGAGAGAATGTTAAACAATGCATATGCTACACTGATTCAGTTATGTGATTCATTACCACTAAGTCTAGATATATCATATAGCATATGCTCGCTAATCCAGCAAAGTGAGAGTAAATCTTACATTCATTGTTCTGCTCTACACAGACTAGGGGCTGCATTCCCCTCCCAGCTGGTACAATAACCCAGGGCCATGCAAACACACATACATTGTTCTGTTATCTGCAGCCCTTAAAACTATCGGTGCACATATTTGAAGTACATAGTCACATTCAGAGTGGACAAGGCCGAAGGCATTGACAGCTATTCCAGCAGTCCTCAGCTCTATTACTTCATATGGATACCAGATTTTTTCAAATTTCAAATCCACATTCCCCCCTTTCGATCGCATCACCATGCCATTCACTATCAGAATCAAGGACATGGTAACAGATGTCAGCAATAAGAGATTCCACATCATCAGATAAATAGCCTAAGTATGAGGTGTCACACGACAGTCACACTGGCGTTAGGTTTAATAGTGACCATCTCTATAGCAGCCGAGTCATCCTAGCTGCGGGGCTGCATGAAGCCACTCAGGCATCATCACATCAGAACAGGAAGATGGCTTCAGAGCTGGGGAAGCCACCAGGAGCACCGTCATTTCCTTAGTGTCGGTACAGCAGAACAACATGTAAACAAACAGTATTGCAAAGACAATCGTCTTGAAGAACCCAAGCCATTTCTGGGAACAAATTAGTTAGCCTGCCAATCCGAATGTGATCAAACAGATCATGTTCCTTGTGAATCTCATCCATCTGTTGGTAATCAATGTGTTCCAGATTGTCCACAGGTTGGCATGTGTCTGGAATGAAGGTACAGCACTCTTTATCCACAAAAGCACATGCGTAGCTTCCCTCCTGGCTAGAAACAGGTCAAGAATCATCTGATTCTGAAGCATAACCCTGGTGCATAATGATCATCCCGCCCTCCCTGCATCCCCTTTACTGTAATAAGGATTTGTTTCACCACCTTCTCCAGTGCTGTCTGCAATCTCTTGTAATTAATTGTATCTTCTTTCTGTAAATCGGATGCCCCGACCCCAAGAATAAAAATGTAAAAAATTTGTTTAAATTTACTTGACGACCTTAATGTGATGGTAGTGTGTCAAGATGGGCCAGATGACATGGCTGTGGCCATCCTGGTGGGAATCGGGTATAACCCCTTACTCCACGAGGGCAACACAGAGTTTGAAGGCCCGATAATCACAGCAGGCGAGGTGAACGGTCGCATAGTTACACACAAGTCAGACCTGTTCTCCCCTGTGGGACCGAAACAAAAGCACCCTGCTTTCACAGGTGCTTAAAGGAAATATGGAGAGCCAAGGAAAACATTGCTAACAGATCTATCAGAGAATGTGGTATTCGTGCATGGACCAAACGAATCTGCTGACAGGTTTAGATAAAATCTGAAGATGCTAAAATGCTGGAAAGTGCAGGGCGGTAACTGTCTCTATGGCCGACCCACTAATCAACGTAGACTGTACCAACAAGCGTCAGCTGCACGACAAGTCTGCAAGTGTCGTGGCAGAAGCCTGCTGCAGCTTCACCGGAGAAACAAAATGTCACCCTTATATTCACCTTTAACAATGGTCCATGGCTTCCGCTGGAGAGGACCAGAGAGGTCCACATGCCTGTCGTTACACATAGATTTGTCAGGGCCTACACAATGCATTCCAGCTACTTCCCCCAGGGCAGTGTTCCCAAAATGTGGAGCAGAAACGTGGACTGCCTGCGTGTCCCCGAGGGCTGCATATGGAAACACTGCCCCAGGCGTCCATGGCATGATACATTAAGGTGCTCTGGGTGGGCTCTAAAGAGACGCCTAGTTTGCTTGTACCTTAGTTGGGTCCTGATAGGACTACAATAGTAATACATTCTTGTTCACTAAACCCTTCAGATATAACTTACTTATTTATCCCATAATAACACAATATCTTGTAGAATAATATGATGCATTTCTTTATACTTGTACATGTTTTACAAGTAGTTTAAAGTGATTTATAAAAAAAAATGCTAGGATCTGGCTACTAATGACAGAATATTTAGTATTCAGTTGTGCCATATGCCTGTCTGTCATTAGCCAGGACTCAGCTCAGACTGTATACACCTACAGACTGGTCATGGATTAAGTCTACCTTTGGTTCAGTCATCCCCCCTCCCCACCCCGTACTTTCATAAATTATAATTAGAGTAATTATAAGATACAAATTGACAAAACCAAACGCTTTTGGGGTTAACTTTGCCTGACGTCCGTATCTCTTACCGTCGGCAGGCTGCCGGAAGTTGACATAGGCATATCCGAGCGAGCGGCGAGTAATCATGTCGCGACACACTCGGATGGACAGGATCGGGCCGGCCGGGCTGAATTTCTCGTAAAGCATGGCTTCGGTCACATCCTGGTGCAGGTCGCCGACATACAAGGAGGCCATCGGGTAACTGGGTCCGCTGGGGTTCATCTTCGCGTCTTTCCCGGTCAGAAAATGTGATGGCAACGGAACTAGCAATAATAACAAAACTAAACTGATTAGATGATTTAAAAAAAACTGACAAGTGAAATTCGTAATTTGAAGCCATCCGATCATCTTAACCACCAGCTATTAACACTCTTTCCGATAAATGATCGAAAAATGTATCGGTTCTCATTTTCTATCTAGTCCCTCTGAGTAATTCGATATATAAGCTGAAGCCGCCTTCTCCAAGAAAACGGAAAGAAAACGCAGGAAAAATGGGTTGCATTATTTTAAATGTCTTCTCTAGTTCGTAATCTATTCACAATAGTGTGTTCGGCTACTTATTAATGTTGGAATTGTGAAGTTTGAGTGTAAAATATTGTACATGGTACACGTATGCACATTCACGAATTCTTAATTTAAAGACACTAATTCAATGTACATGGGAAACCAAATGACAGTCTACCTGACGGACATTTTGATAAAAATGCAATTTTACCACGGACATGGCTTTTAAAAATGTAACCTACGAAGTGTTTTTCTCAATCAAAACGTTTTGTGTAGACAAGTCTGGCACGTTTGTCCATGTCCCGACAGGTGGACGATCCCAGCTTTGGACTGTGGGAAGAAACGGAACTTAGATGCATTTATATAGAATATTTATATAGCATATTTACCCACAATCCTTAAATGTAAAGGGAAAAATAGTTGATTACAAACTTTTACAGGAAACATACAACTGAAATATGTTAAAGTAGAATCGAGATCATATTCTCATTTATTTATTTCACTTACCAACCAAGCAGGATATTCTCGTCAAAAAAATGAAAAACTAAATTTTACTGATGTGAATTTCGCAGAGACACGAAGAACTGCGTCCTTACTGAAGTGGGTGAAGTGCTGAAACTGACGGGTGGAATGATTTTTTTATCCACAGAGAAATGGAAACTGAAAGTTTCGCAGTGTCAGTTTGAAACTTACAGGGCTGGTCAAAGCAGAGACTTTGGTCATGCACAGGGCTATTAAGTCTCACCAACTGACCGCAACACACACGAATTTCAACCAGATCACACGCCCTCACGTCACACCCTGTATTTCTCACGCTGATAAGTAAGGGATATCACCCACCAAGGTGTCCCGTTATATGGTATAAATGGTGCAGGAATACGGAATGGAGTATTCTAAAATGTCATGGCTGTCATAGAGTACCCATAATACCCAGTCAATAGCCACCTGCCGGCCAATTAGAAAATTGCATTTGTTGTTTCCAGGTAAATTCCAGAATAATAATAATAAGTTACACGTGATCCTCGTGTAAGCACGTCATTACATGGATGCGCACATTCACGGAGTGCAGACAAGGTGGAACGGGAAGCTCCGGAAGACCCGATGAGTGCGGTAGGCAGTGCTCTCAAGTTTCACGCGTTGGCAGAAATAATTTCACTGCCAACTTTTGATGAGAGTCGAGAGCCTTGGTCATCCATTTGAACAAAAGTAATCAAGAATATTGCCAAAAAATGCGAATTAATTCTCGCAACATTTGCAAGAAACGGTAATATAAAGGTATGAATATATAGCTATCATTAATTTTGTTAAAATTAACAGGATATTAAAATATTGTTAGTTATTGAAATAAAAATATTTTATTTTTCATGCTTTTTTGTTTTTCTTTATTACATTTTTACTTCAATCTTGAACTATTTTAAACACAGTCCTTTGAGCAGGTGGGAAAGCATACATTAATAATCACCAGCATCATCATTTGGGTTCTCCTGGTAAGGGTCCCATGGCAAGTGTGTCAGACAAGTCCATCCATTCCAAAGATATGGACCCCAGCTTGTTCTCGGGTATGTCAGCTAGGAGATAAAATCCTTACAATGTGTCTTGGGAGTGCATTATGAGATACTTCTCAGCTTACTCCTCCGAAGGTGCTGCAAATCCCTCCAGATCTTTGATCTCCTCACCGAGTCATGAAGAATGAGCCCAGAAACTCTGCGAAGCAACCTCATTCCGTTCACTTGTTCTCACTGTCTTGTTCTCTTGGTCTTTCAGTCATTGGTTGAAGTTATCCGAGGATCTCCGAGAAACGGGAGCGCGCATGTCGTCACTTCCGGCTTCAAAACTCGGAATCCAAGTTACGAGGGCAAATGGAACGCACTATCAGGGCAAATGGAAAGCACTATAGTGTCAGGATCCGTCCCTGCCTGGCCAGCAGGTGGCGCTGGTCCCTCCTTTCCTAGTATTTGAGTCCTTCATAATTATGACCCTCACCTGTCCTGCTGTTCCCAGCCCTAGCGTTTGGCTGTTTGATTATAGCCTGCACCTCTTCCTTGTTGAAGCCCTTGTTAAGTGTATTTAAGCGCCTTCCCCAGTTGGTCATTGTATGTTTGTAACTGTTGCTGAGGTCCTTTTGTTTCTCGTTTCTTTCGTTTTTTTTTTTTTGAGTTTAATAAAGTCCCGTTTGATGAGCCACATTTTCCAGTGTGCTTGTGTGTAACGGAATGACCGACTCTTACAAATGAATCAAGTGGCTCTTCTATGGGCTTGCTTATGCTGGGATACACCTGCCCGACCCCCTCCCCTGACCCACTGGTGTTCAGGTCAGACTCTCAACCCAAAGAGCCAGTGGCCCTGGGTTTGGGCACTTCAAATATTGTGGAAGGGCATGTTTCATCACCCTTAACATCAATGCACTAGATGCTGTCTGTTCTGTATTGTTTATTCACTGATGGACTCTTTAAGCACTTATGTAAGTCACTGTGGCTAAGGGTGTCTGCCAAATGCTATAAATGTAAATGTTTGTGTGTTCTTCCTGTTGGCCAGTGTGTGTGTGTCCCAACGAGAGCGTATGCACTGCTTTCCTGTGTCTGCACGTTTGCCTGTTTTACCCCTCACGCCCAGCATATAGACCCTCTGGCTTCCCAACCTCCCCTTTCGTCCCTGACTCTGATTCTCAGGACATCTGCTCACTTCGCGTTTGGGTCATGATGTGGAGTGTGGTTGGTTAGGGTTAGAGGGTGACTACACTTCTTCAGCATCAGGTTTCACTAACCAGCTTCTAATAATGCCAGCGTTCCGCAAATCATGTGGACTAGCCACTCGCTGCTGTTGCCAACTTTCCCAGGCTTTCGAGAACTTATCTTTCCGGTCATTCCTCAGACCTTCTGAATTAGTGACACGTCAGAGTGTCCAAGGTAAAATCTTGCTTGTGCTATAGAATCCACCTGTAGAGTCACCTGAGAGCTCAACATTTCACTCTGCTGTATGTATTTTATATTAGTGTTTTTCAAGAAAAGGATTTTCATTTTAGTTACTGTGAGCAGCAAATTACTACTCATTTGAGCTATTGTAAGCCCTAGTAACATGCTTCTCGTCTATTACATAACTGCCCCTGCTAATACCATCATTGAGAAGATATTAAGATGGATTTTTCGTGATAGTAAGTCCAACTGTAAACATATTTACTTTAAACGTTCTCACCGCTCCTTTCCCAAAAGGCAACTTAATCATGCGATTGAAATATTTCACCGGCAGAGGGAGCGCTAATACTTTGCTTTTATTACACTGGTTTTTAAAACAATTCTTAGAAGTTTAGGACTTCGCAAAGCACCAAACAAAAAAAAAAACTAAAAGCACACAGCAGCGGCAGATCTAAATATTTACACCAACTCACTATCGTTCTATACGTTTGTTTTCCCACTTGTAGTTTAACTAGATAAAATTCCAGCTCCCACTGGAAAAAAATAGGAAACTGTCTTGAATCACACTAGCCAAAACAGAATTTCCGATATCAGGAATTGGCATTTCAACTAGTTAAAATGGAATTCCGATATCAAGAATTACCATTCTAACTAGTTGGAACTGAATTTGTGATATCAGAAATACACATAACTAGTGAAAATTGAATTTCTTATATCAGGAATGAGCATTCTAACTAGTTAGAACTGAATTTGTAATATCCTCTAAAAATGAATTCAAGCTAAAATGGCTTGCCATACCTTCCCTCCTGCTCGTACATCTGCAGCTTCTCACCATGTGCTCCTCCCCACCAGACGTAAGCATGGAGTACTGCGCTAACATCGTCAAAGGCACCTGTGAATCAGCACGCTGCGTTTCCCATAATTCAGCATTAAAGGCTACCCGCAAGACTGTTTGAAGCACAATAACTTGTTAGTGGCTTTCCTTTTTTTTAGATTATGATATGTGAGGGCCAGCATCAGAATGGTAATTTGGTAAAAAGGCCTTAAACATATACAAAGGTTTACGGTAATCTAAAACTCAAATTCTGTACAGAGATGCCCCCAGCCCCATTAGTAGTGGCACACGTGTCCCCCTGAGCTTTTTAATTAGGCGTACAAATGACGTCCAAAAGCCACACTTGGGTATGTTATAAATTAAGTTTAACTGAGATACATGAAGTGAAAAGCTGCATGCATTTCTGACATGAAATCTATTCCGCGTATCTGATTTGTAAAACACTAGCGGAGCAAATTATGTATTATTAGTCCCTGCATTATTCAGTGATGACAACGAGCAATCGGCTCAATTTATTTCAAAGGAAAAGATAGGTGATTTTTGAAATATAACTGGAAAAATAAGCATCAATAATGCATTGACTTTGCAGTTATTTTAATTGAAATGTCTTGTACACGACCCGATCTGACACTGAAAGGAGCCAATGTATGGAATGGTGACGTACTGCCACAAGTATTGTGAAAAATCATCCTGCTGAAAACATGCTTGTTTTGTGACTGCCCTTCCTTTCATGACACAAACTGCTCGGCTGTGGTACTTATCCCTGTGAAGGTACCGACGA
Source organism: Petrocephalus schoutedeni (assembly GCA_026780765.1). Classification (NCBI taxonomy): domain Eukaryota; kingdom Metazoa; phylum Chordata; class Actinopteri; order Osteoglossiformes; family Mormyridae; genus Petrocephalus; species Petrocephalus schoutedeni. The sequence goes on from JAODKL010000135.1 coordinate 9,951,241, forward strand.
CACGCTTGCTCACGGCGAACACGGTGCATGGGCACGGCTGCTCACTGGATGAGGTAGCAGAAACCCACTGCATGCGCTGTCCTGAGGGAAACCCTGCAGACTTCATCAGTAAAGGCCATCAAGCAAAGCTGGATTTGGCAAAACCAAGTGGTAAACCACCACAAAGTAAAGGGGCATCCAAACATTTTAAATTAGCTTTTTTATTTCCACATACATGTTATATTACCCTCCAAATAACAGTTATGCTTGAGTGATTTGTATGAAAACTCCATGAACATGAAACAGCTAGCCAGCTCCATTTCCATCTCACCCCTCCCCAATGACTACTAGTTAGTCACATCCAATTTAGGCAAGTATCAAAATCAGAAGAAAAAAAAAAAAAAAAACAACCAAAGGGGGTAAGAAACACTACACTGGGCAGGAGTAAAACAAAAACTCATTAGCAAAAGGGGAATTCTTACTGATCTGCTCAATACAAGGCGCCATCACAAACATCAAGCCTTCTAAGTGCTTGCCTCGTTCTCACGTGCTCTATACCTCATAATTGCGTTACAATGATAAAAATGGCTTTTGTTGGTCACTCAGGAGAAATAAAACCGGAATAGAATAGGTGACAGTAAATGGAATGTGTCGGTTTCCCATCGTGGGCTGGACAACAGCTGATTTCCTTCTAACCAGACGTTTGGTGTACTAGCTGGATTGAACGCGTTGTCCTTGGGATGTGGGAGGCTTCCGTTTCAGCCTTGCACAGAAACTGATGTTTCAAAAGACAATACCTAACACGTTTTAACACATTTTGAATATACATACAGTATATTATCGACCTTAACCTTGACTTGCCACATCGCATGTGTTTTTCCTAACCCCACTGTCTAACCCCCCCCCCTTTCCCCCTGCGAGCCCCCACATTTAAAAAAAAATAAAGAAAATGGACACACCCTAACCCCTCCCCCCCACAAACACCCTGACCACGCCCACAAAACAAAAATAAAATAAACTCGACAGAAATGACACTGGTGAATGAAGTAGAGAAGAGAGCAGAGCGATGAGGTGCTCTCAGCGTTGGCGATGGCCGGGGAAGCCTCAGTTGTTTTCTCTGCCCTCTTCAGGTTCATCGGCATCACCCTGATTGTCTGAAGTCCACAGCTGGGAAGGAATGGAAGAGCTGCATCAAGCTCTGTATTGCCCTCATGTGAGGAGCCCAAAATGCCTAGTACCACACAGCGGGAGCCACTGAGTTTAATTACCTTCCTAAATCGAGCAAGAGTCTGAACCATCTAGCCTCCTGGACCTGACTGCTACTCCGACTTATCAGTAAAACAAGGTTTAACAAAAATGACGCCAAGCTAACATGCAGCTGCTGCACGATCTAGTGGTGCTAAAATTTGGACAGTACATTAGTCATACTCACTGTCAAGTTGTCTCTCAGTAGCTGCATGATCAACGTGCTGTCTTTGTACGAGTCTTCATTCAGTGTATCGAGTTCTGCGATGGCCTCGTCAAAAGCCTTGGCGTGGGGCAGAGAGGAGGGGAAGGGAAAAAAAGTGACAATTGAAATGCGATTTTTCGGGCAACACTTTCTGGCAGGACTACGGCGCGGCACACCACCTACCGCTTTGGCCAGCTTGCAGGCCTGTTCTGGTGAGTTGAGAATCTCATAGAAGAAGACTGAGAAGTTGAGGGCCAGACCCAGACGAATGGGATGTGTGGGCTGCATGTCAGTCTTGCTGATGTCAAACGCTGCCTGGTAGGCGTCCTGTGAGTTGGCGATGATGGCTAGGAAAACACGACGGCCAGTGAGTGAGTGAGTGAGTGATGGAGCTCAAACTATCGAACAACTTATAGAAACACAAGCGAGTTCGGTCTGAGAATGACTGGCATGTCATCTTAGGCCCCAAACCCCCAATTCAGGATAAAATCCATCCTCCAACCGGACGGCACAGCTTTTCTGTTTGACCAAAACCCATTAGTTGTTTAAGGCAAAACAAAAAAAAAAAAAAAAAAGTTACTGTTGTCACACCACTTCAGACTAATGTGGTGAATTTCAGATAAACTAAATTTAACCCAGGTGAAACTTCAGAACCATGGTGACAGGAAACAGAGTCGACACCTTATAGCCTGACTGTCGCCTTAGCTACTGTGTACACTGCCTTCTATTTGCACCCAAGTAACATTTTCCTCTATATGAAATCTCTGATGAGAGAAAAGCATCTCTGACTGACCACCAACAGCTCAACAACTTTCAGCCATAGTTTAGCTGTGTTCATGACAGAACAATATAGCTACTGCTGATATACCAGCTGTGACACCCAAGGCTGTCACCCTAAAGAAGACTTAACACAGGAAATGCTTTAATGACTGAAACTGAAGTTGAAACTGAAAATGCTCATAGGCTGCTGCCTAAATAATTAACTGATAGCCTTCTTTAGCTTTCCTTAAGATTAAGCAGTTTACAGCGGCAGTTTTTGGACACATCGTAGCAAGGCAAGCAGATGGCTTCTGGGTTTCCGCCCCATGTCTGACAGCACAATGGTCTGACTGTTTCAGACAAAGGAAGCCCCATTCTAACACCCCCCCCCCCGATCCTGCTGCATCCTGTAGACTTCTGATCAGCCCTGTGCCTTTCTCTGATTCCTTACAACAGCCTCTGCATAAGGCCTTTTGTCCCCCTGCAAATCTGAATAATCCAGCCAGACACTGTCCATCCAATTGACACACCAAAACATGAATAAGAATAGTTATGTGCCAATTTTGCATGAGTAATACCACCAGTTCTCGCGACCTGCTCTGTGCGGGTACTTCAAAAATATGCTAAGAAGTGCCGTCCAAACAGAAGTGTGTTTTTTTTTTTTTTGCACAGGGCTTTGGGATCTATTTTCACCATGGGTGGGGGAGTTGGTACATTTGTGTGTTAATGGCAAACACGTGGTATGGAATAAATAAGAATTAAATTCTTGCAGTGGGGAAAAAGCAGCAGTAGCAGTCAGAAGACATGATGGCTACAGGACAGGAAGAAAAATCATGGATGAGAGGTGCTGGGATGCCTGGAGAACCCCACCTACGGCCCAGAGGAAGTCACAAATGAAGGGGGTGGGGGGGGGCCCTACTCTTTTGGTAGAAAAACAACGGAAGCCAGCCGACCGGGCACGTGCGGGTGTGTGATAAGTGGCATGATGGGAAACAATGCTACTTTACAACACCACTTCTGAAACCTGCGTTTTTTTTAACCATATTTGGTCATCGGGGACTTAGCTGAGCACAACACATTTTAATTAGAGCCGTTATCTTTCCAAAAAGTCTACCAATCTTAAATACTTAACGGCCTACCAGTTAGATTTCAAAAGGACAGAGGCTTTAAGAATTTATTCAGTGATCTGAAGAGCATTTTTAACAGAAAAAATAGCTGTCTGCAGTATTCAGCTCCATAGTACTTTTCACCATAGATTGTACAGAGCAAACCAAGTACCAAGTGACCCTTCAAAATGGTCGAGTTATTGAAAAAAGTGTGGATCCCAAAGCTGGCTTCTTCAACATTATTTCTAAGCAAGCACATATCTATAATCTCAGCGGTCACTAGCTCCACATTTACTCAGCAGTTATACTGCTCAGTTACAAAACATAGACCTTAAAAAAATTCAACTGAAGCAGCTTGCGGTAAATGCAACCCCAACCCATTTGTGGTTCCTCAGACAAGACTGAAAAAGCCACACAAGCGTTTGCTCTACTGAACGAAGTGGTGCCACACCCTCATGCTGGCTGCTTCAGATATTCCAGTGGGGAAAGCCTCTGTGGGGCTAAGCGAGGTCGCCGGGGCTGCTCCATGGGTGTGGCCCAGGTGGAAGGGGGCCCTGAAGGGACAAAACCATAGCCTTCGATGTCAGGAAACACCCATCTCATGTGCGGTCTGCTCTGCTTTCACTGGTTTCGATCCCTCACTCCAGAAGGCAGGAATGTAAAATCAGCTGCTCCCCTTCCTCCTACATGAAAACTGGCTCTGGCCAATAGTGACACCGCCTTCCCAGTTGCTTGCTCGATGCTGGACACACGCCGAGACTTGCTCTGCTAGCTCTTCCCTCGCCCCCACCTCCTAGGGTGTGCCACACTGATCTGTGCCAAGGGAACACACCCGCAGGGCTTCATTCGAGGGGGGGGTGGCAAGAACCGGTCCTCTCGCTCTTCTCAGCACGCCCGTCCTATCCCTGACAGAGCTGCCTGCTGGTCCAGCCAGGGCACGCCCTGTTCCCCTCTCCGCCCATACAGGGAAGATGTGAGTCTCTGGGCCCCAGCACCCTCTGTTCCTCTCTCAACCTCAGTCAGCCTTTTAAAAACAGCTTTCATCTACAACCAGTCGATATCTGGTTCAAGGTTCACAGTGAATTCAAATGGAAAGGAATATTTAAGGAGGACATTATCGAAATCATGAATGCATTCAGGTTTTATTTTATGAGGAAGAATTAGTGGTAGTGGCAAGAAATGAAAATTCAATGGAATAAAGGGATGTGTGAATATTACAGGGGGGAGAATCTTGTTCTCCTCCTGTGATTAAACTGTCCAATTCACAAAAATGACATGAAATAGCACTGCTGTGAGTTACACAACACCTTCCACCACCGCAGAAGACTCCAAAACTTACCAGACTTCTCTTCTCCAACAGCCACCTCAGCCAAATAGCGGTAATAATCTCCCTTCATCTTCAAGTAGAAGACCTTGCTCTCAGCTGGAGAAGCTTTGGGAATGAGGAAATTGTCTAGAAGAGCCTGGAACAAAAAAATGGAACAATTAAAACCAAAGTAGCAGTAGAGGTCCACAGACAGTTTTCCGAATAAATAACAGACCACGCTTCTCTTCATTGAACAGAGCATAAGTAAAACCAACAGGGTCTGTTCTGAGTGTGTGCTTGGAATACAGTTTCTCTTCTTTTGTGGTCATAAAAGGGGAGGAGTGTTTCAACACCTACTGAGTGCAAGTGTTAGTTGCAATAACTGAGTTTTGTGGTGCATGGGGGCATCAGTATCTCATACAACCCAAATTCTGCCATGCTTAGCCAGGAACCTTCACAACTGAGACGCATCAAAATCCACATTCACAGGAGCAGGGCAGTGGGGAAAGGTTTGATGAACAAAACAAAACCAGATTCATGTTGTTGCCATTGAGCTCCTGCAGCAATTGCAGGTCAAAGAGACCAGCCCACTACCACCAGTTTCATTTTTTCAATAGCCTCGTCATTTTAGGAAAAAAAACATGTTCCTTAGCAGTATTGGTACAGACAACTCCCCAATACAGCCAGTATACTGACACCTTTAAACACACAGCAAGAGGCAGGGCTTTGGCCTAAAAAGACATTACACATCAGCTTGCGACCTCTCTCCATTAAAAGCAGTGTGGCAGTTATTCAACAGCCAAAATACCACAGGCCATATAGGTTTTGATAAATCACACCCCTCTAGATATCCATTTATTACTTCATTCAATTCCAACACCTTGAAAGGATATGCAATATTTGCGAGCTGATAAGCAAGCAAAAAATTACCCTTCATTTCAAACTGACAGCACACAACACAGGACAAAATACATTCCAAGGATCAGCCTGGAGCAAAACACTTCAAACTACTCTCAAAGCATGTCAGTGCCTCAGAGCATTCACTGCTAAACCCAGGTGCAGTGACTGAGCAGCTTAGTGGCAGTATTACTAAAGGCATCCCTTTTATAAATGGAGCAATGGCAGAGGTTTTCTTGGTAATAAAACTGTCATAATAGTTTTATTTGCCATTTGTACAAGTACTCATAGAGGTTCATAGCATTTCTTTAGTTTTCACATATCCAATTTTTGTCTCTTACAAGACATATATTCAGGTGAAAGCAAAGCTTGGGGAAGGGAGAAGGGTCAGTCATTTACCCTGCTTCCCTGGTGTAGTGTTTCGTGTTTAGGGCATAGCTCAAAAGCCCAATAGTAATGTCTCTTTGGCTACAGAATTTGCATCAGTAACCTTCCAGCCACAGTGAGTCTTAACCCACAGTCACCCACCATTGCCTACACTGAAGTACTAGAGAAGAAATATGAAAACCCAACCACAAGAAGGGCTGGGGGAACTATTACAAAAGATCAATAGCAGTAGGGGTGAAAAGGTGTTGATGTTAAGCTGCACTTAAACATATCCAGAACCACAGGGCTTGTGCTCTGCAGGTGTTGCTGTGGGTGGGGCAGGGTGGGGCCTGTGAAAAGGTGCAGGGCTATTACATCATACCACATTACTAAAATTGGCCAAAAAAAAAAAACCCTACACTTGACGTTAGCAGACAATACCGCATTTAAGCAACCAACAGCCAGAAGACCAAATAAACAGCATCATTAGTGCTCCAAAAATCAGCTGAATTTCATGCAAAGGCGATGTATAAATTATACTAGAATTCCTAAAAGCCATACTTGCATTTCCTTACCCTTATTTGCCTCGCAAACAAGGCTGTAGAGAGAGACCCCAGACATCTAGAATAGTTGCCAGCAAAACTAAACACACCTAAGCATCACATCATCAATTTAAGTCAATAGTTGCTCTGAGAGAATAAATACACCCACAGCCAACATACAGTCTCCTTCATAAACTTTCAAATGAAGAGCCGGGGATCCTCTAAATATTTCCTTTCTGTCTGAAAGCTTCATCTTCTTAGAACATTTGATACAAAGATAGCTGCCTGCATAAGGCTGGGGGGGAAACATTAGGGTAAATCAAAACATCTCAAAAAGCAGCTTTCAAGCCAGGTAATTGCCAGACATTCATTCTTTCAACTCAACCCATAAATAGGGCTAAAAAGAATGATGCTGCCAAAGGGCATCTGGAACTTGCGACACTCAAAAGTACTTAAAAAAATAACTGACACTTGCCTTTTCAACCATCACTGTACTTTTCACAACTGAGGTACCATGGGCTACTACAAAATGTTAACCAGCAGCAGTAGCAGCATGGTCCATTTCTGACTGGCCAATTGCCTCTCCTTATGGCCCTATGCCTGCCACTCCCAGGGAGTGGAGCAGAACATACCTGCAAAACCATTTTCTTGGAGAAGAAATGTCTTGAGACAAATGAGATCAGGAATGTACAACTGAATTTGGCTAAAATGTTGAACATTTTACTCAATGGGCCAGGCAACTTTTTTGAAAAAGGTTTGTAATAAGCTTAATTTGAAATGGCCAAAATACCATTTACCAAGCAACAACATACACCGATCTGAATTAGCCTTTCAGAGGCCCCAGGCAATCTGGCCAGCAGGGACTTATTCAAACTGTAAAGAATCAGAATCGGATGTGCACTAGACCTGTGAAACATGTGCACTAAACCTGTACCTATGAATACGAGGAAAAACCTGCAGCCCCAAACTAAGTGAAATTGTTTCTAGGTTACTGTTACTTACCAAAACATCTCTGCAGATCTCTTTGAGCTCCTTCTCGATTTTTTCCCGGTACTCCTTGGCCATCTGCTGCTTCTTCTCACTGCCCTCGGTCTTCTGCTCAATGCTGGAGACGACCCTCCAGGAGGAGCGACGGGCCCCCACCACGTTCTTGTAGGCCACCGACAGCAGGTTGCGCTCCTCGTTGGACAGCTCACCTCCCTGCTCTGTCACTGCCTTCATGGCGGCCGCCATGTCGTCATAGCGCTCCGCCTGCTCCGCTAGTTTGGCCTTCTGCACCAGCTCACTCTTGTCCATGGCTGATCAGTACTGAAAAGGAGAAACCTACTATTAGTTTCAAGATGCATAACATCCTTGTTTTTAATCAGACTTAGTCAACACAGGATTCTGGACTCCAGATGGTCATATGAAAAGGTGCTATAGAAAGCTGTATCCTAAAAGAAAATGCCTCAAGTCCCTCAGTATTCAAGCTGAATTGCTGTGCATTACTGCATGTTAACCAATATTGCTCTTATTTGCATGTGCTCTCCAGCAACACTGAGAGGCAATACTAAAATAAACTGTAAGACTACTGATTGAATGAGCTGCATGGGAGCTGAAGAACAAGACTAATCAGATATATGCACTGAATTAGAGGTCGACCGATGTATCGGCCGGCCGATATATCGGGCCGATATTTGGCATTTTTTAATGTATCGGCATCGGC
>JAODKL010000135.1:9959450-9971970 GCA_026780765.1 Petrocephalus schoutedeni
CATCGGCTGACCCTGACTCCAAAATATCGGCATCGGCATCGGCTACTGAAAAACCCATATCGGTCGACCTCTACACTGAATATTACGGACCAGATACCATTCCCTCAGAACCGGGCCCTTCACTGTATGTAATTTCTGAAAACAGCAATGTTTAAATACATTATCCAAAAGCAGACAGACTACGATGAAGTGTATTTGGGTTGATTTAATAAGTTGGAACAAAAGTGAGCAGCACTAAAGCCTCACACCCTCAATCCTTCCGCTGGCCCTGTTCCTGTGGTGTTTGCATGGTCTTAGGCAAGCTGGCATCATTAAATTGTCCTGCAATGGACCGGCATCCCATTCCTGGTGTCCTGTGCAACTTGGAATAGGATCCACACTTATCATAAAACTATACTGGATAAAAAGCTGGAAGACAGATGTGACAAAACACTCCTCTTGCACTCCATGCTAACTTCACTGAGCCCAACTGCAACAATAACTTCAGAGCAATCAGAACACCACCGTAAATGAATGGCAAGATATTACACACGTGGTTTCAGTACCAAAGTAAGCCTTAAAGACCTGGATAAGCAAGCGTCATAAAAGATGATCGTAGATCAATATTTCCATACACAGTACACTAATTAAAACGAGCATAACGGAAGCCTACGTTTTCATCGCTTCGCTGGAACTGTGATAATGTAAGGAAGGACAAAGCTATATTTTAAATGTCTGGGGTTGGAAAACATTTATTATAATTCTTTTAAATCATCTCCACGACATGCAGCGATAAACATTGGTTTTTTATGACCAAGTTCGGATAAATTAACCAAAAATATCCATCCTTTTTGTGAAAACGGCAACTTCATGTACGAGTCGAATCAGTAGCCCAACATCACAATAACCATCAAACATCACGATGCGGTTTTGCCAAGGTGCAATTTCAGTAAGTGCGACCACGCCGGTTAAACCTTCATAAGGCCGTTTTCGACGCGGCAACTTCCGTTTGCCATCCTGGATTAAATTCCACATTTCACCAGCAGGTGAAAAGACCACGCTGTCGCCTGTCACTGCTTGACGCCATGCCTCAGTGGTACGATTTCCTGAGTTAAATGCCCAGTGTCATTCATAAAAAACAATCGCACTCCATCCGTTTGGCCGCCTCGGTTGCTTTTTTTTCCACGGATGCATCCTGGGGTATTAAAACCCATGAAACAAATGTCCTCGGAGCCAGCCAAAACCACACACGAAGTGTTCTCCGGCAGAGAGCCGCGATACCTAATCATTTATAATACAAAAATACACTGTTTGTCATTTCTACCAAGCAAGACGAGTCCAGCTCGGGCTAGTAAAAAAATCTAGAGGAGTAATTTGGACATTAAATGAAAAAATATATATAAGAATTAACTGTCCCGGGGGCGAGGACCAATGTGAATACTCGCATTATCCGGGCCGGGCCAGCCCCGGGGGCGCGCCGCCGTCTGATGGGGAAAAATGCGGACATGCTGCTCCGTCCCCACCACGCCCAGAGCCCCCCTACCTGTTGGAAATGGCTCACTAGCGTCGCTTTCGTTCAATTCCTGAGGCTCGGCTTGTGCCTATAAATGCAGGGCAGCTCGCTAGGGAGGGGCACCTTTTCAAAATTAAAGAAAAAAATTTAAAAAACACGAAGGAAAAAAAAAAAAAAAAGCAGGCGACCGGCGGAGCTCGACCGCCTCGGTGGCCGTCAGCCGAAGGCGCGGGGAAGAGCCGGAAACTGCCGCCTCTCACCCGCGGCCGCCGACTCGACGCACGACGAACGTCCATGCCGCCAAATCCGCGGCCAAGCCTGCCAGTATTTACGGAGAGTCTCAAGGAGCCGTTCATTTTGTGCTGGCAATGCGGACAGGGACAGCCGCTAATGTAACGCGGAGGGGGGTGGGGGTGGAGATGCTAGCTAGCTCGGTAGCTAGCTTTTAGCCGCCAACCCTCCCAATGACCCGGTTTCCTCAAAGAAAGCAGGACACGGAGACTAAACCGAGCCCGGGCCAACATACTTACGGCTTAGGAGCCCGAAACGCGGGTGGGGTTTAAGGAAATCATGTCGGGTGATCGTCTCGTCAGAAAATAATAAATCAATGGGGGGCGATGCCAGTCGCATTGGAAGCGCGGTTCGGGGAGCTGTCAGGAGCCGCCTGGGATGACCTCAGGTCGCAGCCGCGAATGCGGGACGGAGGGGCCGGGCAGCTGGCGCCGCTAGCCGCCACGGACTCGCCCTGCCCTGCCCTTCTTTACATGCGAACTAACGGCCGACTCGTGTAAAACAATACGGGGAGTAGTATCACGGGTAACGGCTAACGGAATAGCCCGTTAGCTTGGGGGGGGGGGGTGAAAAACAATGGCAAAATACATCCGTCCACTGACCGAGCCACACAATGAAACCGAGCGGGTCGCCATACGCGGCGCTGCCCGGCAGACGGAGAAAGCCGCGGGCTCGGCGCGAAACGGCCCACATCGACTGTCAGTAAAATAGCGGATAGGACGCCACGCCTGGCTAGGACGCGGATTTAGCAGCCAGCTAGCAGAGCTAGCCGCACAAACCCCCCAAAACCGAATCTTTATTGTTCCGGCTAGGAAGCTAGCGAGCTAGCCACCTGGAGCCGCACATTTTAACGAAACAGAAACGCCACCCAAAACCTTCTGCCTCGATAATTTATAAAATAAGAGCGCACCCCATTAACCACGTATTACGCTACATATAGGCATATATTTTTATGAATACTTCTCACTCACCTGAGTGTACGCGCTATTGATGTAGTTGTTCGGGCTACACAGCTGACTATCTCCCTCAGTCCGTTTCGGTCAAATCCACGGGGTTTCCCTCCAATCACACCGGCCCCTGGAGCCGGGGGGGGCGAGACACGGAACTGTGACGTCAAAGGCTACCATGGCAACCGTTGACTGACGTGCTCCGTGATTGCGCGGAAGTGTGCGGGGGAGCCTTTCCCTCGCTCAGTAACTCAGTTATTAGGGTACTGCTTTGTGTGCTTTTCAGTTCCTCTTCACCTTTTCTTAAGTTTGCAATACTGTTTTAAATTCCCCTATTACCTCCCCATGATTCAGACCTCGGACGGTGGGCGCATCTGAACGGGGGGGCATAAAATATGTCCATTTGTCTATTTGCGTTGCAGGATCGTTTGCCCTGCCTAAAATAGCATTTTTTTGTTTAAGAAACACAGATATAATTCAGGTTTATGTTAATAAAGTTTTATTTGCTTATATAGAATTTTTTATGAGTAATTTCGTTATTTTTTATCATTGCATTTTTTGTGATGTTCCAATGATACCTGTCCGCGATCCATGAGTCAGACAGATCATGTATTATTCATTAGCTACTGCTAGACCCCAGGTAACCACCCTTTCTTCTTTTGAACAAAAAAAAGTGATCAGTGTATTTGATTTCACTATTACTACCAGAAACTTGCCCAAAGCAAACCAGAACAGTTCAAAGCAGAAGAACACGCCCTGCAGTGGTTTTGGTGGCACAAGCATACTCAAAGTCACAGTCCAGATTTAGAAAATGGTCAGCAGTGTGAGTTTACTGTTAAACTGTGAGCAAGGCCTTTAACCCCTATTGCTCAAGGGACCTGCTTTGTCAATGGTACAATGATCAGCCATAACATTAAAACCACCTGCCTGATATTGTGTAGGTCCTGCTTGTACTGCAAAAATAACTCATGGCCTCCACGAGACCTCTGAAGGTGTCCTGTAATATCTGGCTCCAATACATGTCAAATTAACATCCACATGAATGCCAAGACCCACAGTTTCCCAGCAGAACACTGCCCAGACCATCACACTGCCTCCGCTGGCTTGCCTTCTTCCCATAGTGCATCCTGGTGCCGTCTCTTCCTCAAGAAAAACTTTCTTCCATTGCTCCATGGTCCAGTTCTGATGCTCATGTGCCTATTGTAGGCCCTTTTTGGCAGTGGATAGGGGTCAGTTTGGGCACTCAGGCTAGTCTGCAGCTGTGTGTTCTGACACCTTTTTATCATAGCTGGCATAAGCTTTTTCAGCAATTTGTGCTATAGCAACTTTCCTGTGGGATCAGACCAGAGAGGCATGCCTTTGTTTCCCATGTGCACCAGTGAGCCTTGGGTGCCCATGACCATATCACGGCTTCATCGGTTGGCCCTCCTTGGACTCTTGGTACGTACTGAACACTGCATACCGGGAACACCCCATAAGACCTACCATTTTGGAGATGTTCTGACCCAGTCACCAAGCCATCATAATTTGGCCATTTCCAAAGTTGTCCAGATCCTTACGTTTGCCAGTTTTTCCTGCTTCTAACATCAAATTCAAGAACTGACTGCTCTCTTGCCTAATATATAATGGCACCCTTGACAAGTGCCATTGTAATGAGATAATCAATGTTAATCACATCACCTGTCAGTGGTTATAATGTTATGGCTAATCGATGTATGTTTCTTTGGGTAAAAGCACTTCCTAAATAATAACAATAATTATAATATGCTTTGGGCCACACCCTGCAATTCAGGTAAAGACTTTAAAAGAATGATGTCTAATGATAGTGAGTTGATCTCCTGTGTTAATTTTTATGTTTATATGATGGGGAAATGCTTGGTAAATGATCTACTGTCACATAATGTTATGTAATCTGTCACATTACAACAGCACTGACTGTGGTGGTATCTTTATAATGGCCAGCTGAACTGTCTCCTTTAACCTGGTTCTGGTATGACCGGCATTGATTTTTTTATCAGAGGTAGTATGAGGATTGAATGAATTTAAAGTAAGAAACAAACAAATGGGAAATATTTACCTGATTAGTTATCAGTTTTATCAAAAGTAGTTTATAACATGCATATTTCTATGTCATCTGAACAACTGGGTATTCTATGTGTCTGGCAGGGGCGGTGTAGCAGTTACGGAAGTGACTGTGTAATCAAAAGGCTCCCAGTTTGAGTCCCTGGCCCCCATGTACCACTGAGGTACCCTGAGCAAGGTACCGCCCCCAAGCACTGCTCCCTGGGTGCTGAGTTATCTGCCCACTGCTGTGTCACATGGGTTGAATGCAGAGAACATATTTTGCTTTGGGTGTGTCAATAATGACAATCAATCACAATTCCCCCGAACTTCCTTACTAATAAGGAAATTGACAGAAGTTGAAAGGTAATTAATATTTTACCCTGGTTTGTGCCATACCGCTCCAGTGTAACTGTACCTTCATCATCTTAATCATCATCATTTCATGCTTTTTCTGGTGAGATTCCCAATGGCATCATACCCACCCGGTAACATCAGATGCCTCCTATTGAGGCCGAGGGCTCCAGCATGCACTGGGGGACCCCCACACGTTCCAGCATGTCCTGGCTCTGCCCTGAGGCCTCCATGCAGTTAACATCCTAAAATGCCCAATCCACCATCTCTCGATTCAAAAGAGTATTTTGAAGTCCCTCTGGATTTCCGAACTCCTCACCCTGCATTCAAGTGAGCACGAATACCAGGCACAGAAACCTAATCTGGTTACTTGCATTTGCAATCTGGTTCTTTTGGTCATTACCCAGAGCGGGACAGACACATAGAATATCCAATAAACCGTGAGCTTCATTAAAAGCTTAACTCCCGCCCTGAAAAAAAATCACTCCAGCTGTCAATTTCAGGTTCCCTTTTAACCTTCACTCATGAATAAGATCCCGAGGTACGTAACCTCCTTTATTAATTGCAGAGTTTACCTCCTCACCTTATGGTGTCAAAATGATTCTTCCCAAGTTTCTCCTTTGGAGCAGAATGAGTAATCATTCTGATAACCACCCCACATACTAATTATCCAAGGTGTGTCTTTTATGGGATTCCACAAAATCATTTCTCACCTGCCTTTAAACATATCCTCTTTGTGCGTGGTGATATTGCCTGTCCATCGAAGGGCCGGCATACAGCTCAGAATGAGATTGTTTTATAGAAATCTGACACAGTAGATTATGACCTGCAGCACGAGAGGCCTTAAAACATAAAAAAAAAACATCTGTAAAAGACAGAATTTCATATTCAATTTTACAGTTCAGATGAATCTTTTAAAAGGAAATTTAAATAAAAGAACTGCATCACCCATATGACTGCTTTGGTGTTTGTAATAACATTGATTTTTATTGGTTCATGAGTATGACACTGCTGAACACATTCCATATGAGGATGATAGTTATGATCAGAGATGATAATTAATCCCTGCTGTGGCAGGTTTACCTGTAATACACTGATGCATACTTATACTCCTGTGTGTGTGTGTGTGGGGGGGGGGGGTTATGCATGTCTCCACAATATGATAAAAATCTGTTATTCTGACTCGTTTTGGGGACATTTTTTCAGGGGGGAAACTCATTTTTATAAAAATCTGTAAATGCAATAAAAAAACGGAAAGTGCCAAAATTCTTGTATTTTGTTAGGTTACTTCTGGTTAAGGTTAGGGCTGGGTAGGGGTTAGGGCTGTCATTGTTGGGATTTTTCCCACAGAAATGAATGTAGAGTCCCCACAAAGATAGGAATGCCAACGTGTGTGTGCTTGAAAAACTGAAAAGCCATGGAGTCAATTTCAAAAAGATCTGATATTTAATTGTTTAATAATCACTAGGTACTTTTATATAGCTGGTGTTATACAGTGAACTGGAGCGCAGGAGATACATGGGCTGCTGGATACAAGTGCGCTTTCAGGCACACTTTCAGCCTGTTTCCATGGGGAGGGCGAGTCTATTTTTTACTTTGTCACATGCCTCCCTCCAGACCATAATATTAAGCCAGTAACCCATTTCAGCAGGCTTCTTTGAAATCGACGGAGTACTGCTGGGTGGCACTGCCGTGCCGTAGCCTTAAATACTGGCAGGCCTTTAAGAAACCTCAGAGAGGTTGCGTTCATCAGGAAGTGGGGGGGTCGACAGGAAGGATTGTCCTCTTTTTTTCTTACATCCCCAAGCATGCCAAGTCCCCCCCCCCCCCAATAATCACACCCAAATGAGCTGTGGTGGGAATCAGCTGGGGGGGTACTATGACTACAGTAGTGGTCATACTCTGAGATAATTTAGTCTGTGCTGTTTATGACTCTGCGGCACACAATGGGGAATGGCTAAACACAACCCCCCCCCCACCCCCACCTGCTTTTTCCATGCTATGGCACCTTTGGGTAGGGTGCCGTTAGAGTGGGGCACTTAGAAGGAGGGTGGGAGGGGGTGTGGTGCATTGGTGCATGTGGGGGAATGGTGAGTCAGGACATTGGACTGCAGGTAATACTACAGAAATGCGCAGTGTTCCTATGAGCTACCTGAATATCAGGGTGAATACAGTAGGTCAGACGAACAAACAGATTCAAAAATGTCATCACCCAGCCTGTACGCCAAGGCCGAGTTACGCTGGCTAACTTGCACATCACATAGCTACTAGGGACCGAGATAAATCTAAGACTCCTTGCTTCATTGTCTCAGGTCCTCAAAAGCCGCAAGCTATTCAAGTTTCCTGCCCACAGCAATTTGCTCCAATGTGTTGTTTTTCTGCTATTGGGGGCACATGCAAGGGGGTTCTCGGATGTTGCCTAGAGACACAGAAATGGCCTGGGATAGAGTATGTTCCGGTCTCCAGCATAAACATCGCTTAAACAAGTCATTATGTAATATGTGGGACATTAGTTGGTACGGTTGGGGGATTCGCTTCTTTGGAAACAGGGGCATAATGGTTTGTGTGCTTGTACCTGCCTGGGGAGAGGCCCTAAAAGCTCCAAATACAGAGATTGTCCTGCTGCTGGAACTGGATCACTGGCCCTTGGAAAAGCCGCATACCTTATTAAGCGATCCTCGAGTGAGGATTTACTTTTTCAGTCTCATAAAGTATACTGAGCAGTCTGCACATTAGCAGTGCTGTTTGTATGTCTAACAGCTTACAGTGAGGGAAATAATTATTTGACCCCCTGCCGAATTCTCAAGTTGACCCATTTAGAAAGAAATGTGAAGTCTACAAGTTCACTGGTAGGTTTATTTTAACATCCAAAGATAGGTTTCCAGCAGAACAAACAAGAAGAAAATCATTATGTAACAGGTACAAATCAACTTGTCATTTGTCTAAGGAAATAATTATTTGATCCACTACAAACCAGCAAGAAATTAGGTCAAGTACTTGTGCATACAGCACAGGTAGTACGTAATTACGCATTAACAGATACCAAGTAAGCATTCACATTTGTTAAATAGTATTCTTGGATCACTAACCTGTCTACATCTTCAACCTTATGGGAAAGACCAACGAGCTGTAAGGTCATCAGAGACAAGATTGTTGGCCTTCACAAAGCTGGAATAAGTCACGAGACCATCAGCAAGTATCTTGGTGACAAGTGACAAGTGTTGATGCAATTATTCGCAAAAGGAGAACAGACCAAACAACTGTCTATCACCCTTGGTCTGGGGCCCCAAGGAAGATCTTGTCTTATGCGGCAATAGTAATCTTAAGAAGGGTGAGGGCTAACACCAGAACTACATGGGAGGAGCTCATTAATGATTTCAAAGCAGCTGGGACCATAGTCACTAAGAAAACCATTGGTGACAGATTACGCCGTTATGGTTAGAAATCCTGCAGTGCTCACTAAGTACCCCTGCTCGAGAGGGTCCATGAGCACCTGGGTAATTCCAGTGAGGCTTGGGAGGATGTGCTGTGGTCAGATGAGAGCAAAAGCAAGCTGTTTGGCATCAGCCGTGTTAGGAGGGAAAAGAATGGTGACTATGAGCCCAGGAACACCATCCCTACAGTCGAACACGGAGGTGGAAGCATTATGCTTTGGGGGTGTTTTACTGCCAAAGGTACAGGACAGCTGCAACACATCAAAGGAAAGATGGACGGGGCCATGTACCATAAAATCTTGGATGAGAACCTCCTTCCTTCAGCCAGGGCACTGAAAATGCATTACTGGTGGCAGTGGTGGGTCTTCCAGCAAGACAACGACCCCAAGCATACAGCCAAGGCAACAAAGGAGTGGCTCAAGAAGAAGCACATTGAGGTCATGGACCTCCTGACCTCAATCCCATAGAAAACCTATGGAGGGACCGTGAGCTTCATGTATCCAAGCGACAACCTAAAAACCTTAAAGATTTGGAGGAAATCTGCAAAGAGGTGTGGATGAAAATTCTTGTAGAGCTGTGTGCAAACCTGCTGACCAACTACAAGAAACCTCAGACAGCTGGGCTTGCCAGCAAAGGTTTCTCTACCAAGTACTAAAGCATGTGCCCCAAGGGATCAAATACTTATTTCCCTAGACAAATGACTAATTGGTTTGTAACATAATGGTTTTTTTTTGTTTTGCTGATAATCTATCTATTATTAAAATAAACCTACCAGTGAAATTATAGACATTTCTTTATATATATATATATATATATATATATATTATTATTATTAGGGTTAGAAAAAAGCAATAGCATGAAATATGATTATAGGGTGATTAACAGTTTAGCCTAACCTAGAAATGGTTTAGCCTCCATGGTTCAAAGTTCTAATCCTGCCACCACTTGAGTGGAATTTGCATGTTCTCTCTGCACTCATATCTTATACTCCACTCATCTCATACTCATATGTCTATGTCCAGTGTCCCTTGGTGTGTGTGCCCTGTAATGGACTGCTTTATGCTTCCAGGGATAGGCTCCTTGTTCCACAGCCCTGTACTGGATAAGTGTTTGGCAGATGGAGGGATGATTCTTAAAGCTCACCATGACCACGGTGAACCGAATGCCTGTATTGAGTGCATTTTCTATACCAACAGACCATAACAGAAACAAAACGGAGACAAAATATTTCTAAATTTAGGAACAGGATCATTCAATATTCATTTTTATTTCTTTTTTTCCTTGTCCCGCCAAAGAAATTAGTTTGTCATGGTCTTATTTTCAGAGACGTAGAACTAGGCCACAGTTCTGAAGGTCTAGGCATCTGTTTTTTACAGAATATAAAGAATGATTATTCTTGCGTTCACCACACAAGTTCACAGAACATTTAACTATCATACCTAAACTAAACCTTGAACAAGTGTCAAACCATAGATAAGAAAGTAGTATAATTCAGAAAAGGTGGAGCGGGAAATCACAGACACCATTACATTACAACCATCCATCCGTTCAAACATTTCCTCACAGACAGGACTGCTGTGAAACGACGGTAGCACATCTGTCCACATCACGACCCCTGGAGCACATCCTGCATGCCAGATATGTGACTCCTGGCAAAGCCAGACTGGGGGAGGACAACACTAAGGGGCCGGACATGGCATGCTAAGAATATGTGGTCGCATGCAGTAGAGCACAACACATTTGAAAAGAGCAGCAATTTCCTGTTTAAGTAAGACAGTGTGTATGGTCCTTCCTTCCTGCTGTCCCTTGAAAGGATACTCATCAAACCGCCAAGTATGTTTCTGACAGTCATGTCAGTAGTAGGCAGCATTGTCATTCTCAGCTTGCTACAGATCTAGCTCTTCCGTTTCATTATTATTTTTTCGCTTAACCAAGATGTACAAATGGCTCCCCCCTAAAAACAAAACAGGTGCTCTTTAAACAATCTGGTTCCATCAGGAAAAGGAAATATATATGATGAAATATCTAGAATGCTCTTTTGAAAGATGTTGTGCTAAATGAGCCTCCTGATGTGCATGCAACACAAAAAGGAAATGGTGGTTAAATATATCTTTGAAAGGTGTTGTCATCCTGAAACTGTGTCTCCATGTGCTAGGCCTGCTTTGCCCTGCAGTCTGAGCGACCTTCTTCAGCAAGAGTGACACAGCTTACCAGGCCTGAGTGAAACATCCTCAGCATGTTTTTGGACTGTGTGTGTGTGTGTGTGTGTGTGGGGGGGGGGGGGCAGAGCATCCAGAGAAGCACATGCTAACCCCACACACAGAACCCCAGCAGAGATTTGAACCCTGGTCCCTGAGACATGACGCAACAGTGCTAACCACTGCAGCACCCCTCAGGTCAATTTGAAATTCCTCAGGTCAGGAATTTCAGTTAAATAATATATCATGTAAATATCAGGCATTGTGGAGAGAAGCTGCTTTTACGGGAGCTCCATGCTTTATTGTGTCATTAGATTGTTCTTCTCTTGCACTTTCCTTTTGCAATTAATAAAGTTCTATCATCCATTCACCATGAGACTTCAGTTACCTGGCTGGACTGCATTGCAACATACATACATAACATGCATACATAACAACATAATGTTTGCCCCCCGACCCCCCAGGAGTCTGAAGTGACATAGCTCATAGACTAACTGATTTCTTCAAACCAGCTGCATGTGTCCATATGTTCCTCTTCAATCACCTTTAAGGATTTTTATATTACATCATCTCTCAGAGAACCATTTTTGGAGGTTTTCAGGTCAACATGGCCAAGTTTTAAGAAATTTGGGTCAAGCGTTTGAAGGGTTTATCGACGGCCCTCGACATGAGCACTGCTCAGCACCGCTCTGATCGCCCACCCCCCCCCATGTGTTCAGTTCCCATTCCGCTCTTTACTTAGTCCATCTGAAGGCCCTCGTCCCCATTCTGTCAGCCCACTCGCATCTTCTCCCTCCGTCTCGATTACCGCGTAACCCAGAGTGTGACTTGTCCAGGCGTCCTCCTCTTGTTAACTCGGTTAAGTCAGCTGAAGGCTGACAGACACGTCCCCTCCTCACCCGGGGCCCTTATCCTAGGCCCAGCTGCCTGGGCGGTGCCGCCGGGCCCTCGCTTTGCTGGATGGCGGTCGCAGAGACATGAGACGATTTCTTAAAATCCGGTTCTCTTCAGTGTGTGCCTGGATCCACCACTGTGACACACACTGGCCTGATGCTAGGAGAGCGGAAGTTGGCTCAGGAAGACATTAAGCCCATTAATAAATAAAAGGCATGCTGGAGAGTGTTGGCAAGACTGCAGTCACACCAATATGCAGACTGTAAATTGTATGCCCCCCCCCCCCAAGAAAATCTCATCTGCCACCTTTCTACTTTTCTCTCCACATAACTTATGATTTTGGTCTAAGCTAATTGAGGAAAGGCACAGACACACACAGCTTGTTAAAGAAGCTTAACAGGACAGTATCAGGTTAAATTTGTTTATTTTGGGGGGAGGGGTCTTCACTGTACTGCTGGTCTATGTTAAAAAGCTTTGTCAATGATCACATCTCCTCCACCCTGCTAGCCAGGCGACACACTCCACCCGGCCCAGTACCCAGCAGGGGATCGAGGAAAAAGGAGCAACTGTAGGGGGAGGCAAGTAGTCTTTGTCATTGGCTTCAGAGCCTCCTCACTGGGCGTCACGCTGGAGAGGGAACAGGGCTGCTCAGCCAGTCAGCAGTGCCATAATGAAGCAAGGCTGGGAGAGTGACTAACAGCCTTTCAGGGCCACTAAATTGTGTGCCTCTGCTTTAGAAGACAGGGGGAGTCATAGCAACACAAGCCCATAATAAACCTGAAACTGTCCAAAATAATAAAAACTATTATACATATTAGTGCTGTGAATCAATTAAAAAAAATAAACTAA
>JAODKL010000135.1:9975066-9987172 GCA_026780765.1 Petrocephalus schoutedeni
TTCTCAGCTCCGGTCCTGGGGACCCACTCTTATTGGCTGATTGAGAGGTCATCCCAAAAACCCACACCCACACCGGCCATCCATGGATCAGGTTCCCTACCCTTGCCTTAGGTCCTCTCTAGCAAGGATCAGAGTGATCAGAAGCGGCGATCGTAACCGCCTTACAGTCTATTGCCAAATACTATTGCAAAGAACCTCTCCATTATAAAACTGTTGGCTCAAGGCCTTCAAAGACCCCAAACTATCAGTCCACCAGGGAAAAGTATTAAGCACAGCTGCTTGGCAATGGTGTGACTTTTCCACATTTACACAGGTGTGACGCCTTCTGTTGCTCAACCCTTATCTCTTATCCAGAACACCTTCAAACCGCCCAGTTCCAATGACATTACACATGGAAAGGTAAGGCTTCAGCTGGATCTCCCCACTAAGGCGACTTGTGAATTAGGTTAATCACGGTTATTTAGGGCATCCAAAGACAATTAATCTCTGGTATTTCCCAGAAGGAAGCCAACAAGTCAGACTGAAGAAAATGGGGCACCTGATCACCTGGACATGATCAAGAGTTTACAGGTAAAAAAGCAGCCTAAGAGGTGAAATCAACAACCATATTGCAAACACCACCACCCCCCTCCTTATAGACTCATCTAAAGAACACTTTAACATATAATCCAATGCAGTTTATGTGCCCCGTGTTAAAAAAAACCCTGATCAATAAATAATAATAAAAAAGAATGTACTACACGCCTCCTGTGTTGACATATGGCGCGTCTAACAAGCCGAAGACCTCCTCCAAAAGCACACCCACCTTATAAACGCATTCCTATAAAATTTCAAAGAGGCGGGTTAGTTTTAAAAATCCCAACCAGACCGGAATATACCAGTCGTATCCGGACGACGAGGCACGCTTTCGGAAAGGTCACCAGGCTCGCCAGCGGCCATGCTTTCGCACATGCATGCTGCGGGTAATGGGAGCTGACAGTCCGCAGGCAAGGCGAGGCGACCGCAGGAGCAGCCCGGACCTGCTGGTCTGGCAGACCGTCTGGCCAAACACGCCACACTGCGTGCAAGTTCACGGCCACCGAGAAATCCCCGATCGCAGGCGGTTGTTATTTAGAGGGTAGAAACCGAATACCTACACAGCTAATAATAAATCCACCGGCCAGGGCACCACGTTGACCGCAACAGATCTCGGCTTCTGAAGTGCTTTGTGCGTTTAGGCCGAATAAAAAGCGTGACGGTCATTAAAGTGCGTTTTATGTGACTCGGAGATCGGCTTCTAAAAGGACGCTTAACCGGAGGGGGTCTGCATGGAACAGGCGTCCGGAGCGGAGCGCTGTCTGGATCATGGCTCCGCGCACCGTGCCCAGCCGCCTCTCTCTGCTCCATGCAGCGCCGCACATAACTAAGGCGCTTCTTCTTTTGCGATCGTAAATGTTTCCATTTTTTATCAGTCGCAACAAATGTAGCGGCATCCAAAGGTCAATAAACCGCCTCTCAACTTGTATAAACCAAAATAGCATATTAAAAAAGCACGTTTACAAGCATAAGAGACGGACTTACCTGTGGGCTTATAATAAGTGGATCTGTTAATAAGGAGTAATAAGATGTTTTCCCCCCCTCT
This sequence comes from Petrocephalus schoutedeni, assembly GCA_026780765.1. Taxonomy (NCBI): domain Eukaryota; kingdom Metazoa; phylum Chordata; class Actinopteri; order Osteoglossiformes; family Mormyridae; genus Petrocephalus; species Petrocephalus schoutedeni. Next base: position 9,976,688 of record JAODKL010000135.1, read on the forward strand.
TGTTTCCGTAATCAGAATCGGACCAAAGCAGAGCCCCTGCTTCCGACTTGCGCCGCCAAGCCGAACGCTCGGTGCCTTTTGTCGGCGCCTGAGAGCTGCTGCGCACGTCTCCGCTGGGCGGCCGGCGGGGGCACTGGCTTCCACTTCCCCGGCAGGAGAGCTAGGCGGCAGTCCTTCCTCTGCGCGATCGCTGGCGCTCGGCTCCGGGAGCCCCCTCCCCCGGGTTATGTAATACGCGGCTTCCGAGCCCAGGCGCCGGGCTGAACCGCACTGACGCTATCGAGCTGCTTATCGCGCTTACTAGTAAAACGTTTTCAGCGTGCGACGCGTTTATCGACCGACGCTTTTTTTGTGTGTTTGGGAATCTGCCTTTCTGGACGATCGCGTGTACTTTTTGTTTTATAAGCTGTCGAGCCGCCCTTTCCTGACGGAGTACAGTAGTCGGGAGTAGCCCCGCTTAAAGCGACATGCTTCGCACCTTATTCGGTCGCAGACGGCTCGATGTGAAGTGCGCTCGTAGCTGATCCCAGATGATGAACATGTTCTCTCTTATTCACCCTTAATAGTTTGTATTAAGGTTTTTTTTAATAGCATCAACGGGTGCACTGTGAAATCCAGCAGCTAAATAAAACTGCACTCTATATGTAAATGAATATAAGCAGCTATTTAACAAAATAAAACCCACATTTTATTATATGAACGTGAAAAATAGATTTATGTATCGTCCCGCTGAATATTAACAGAAGAATTCTCTCGACATATAGTATTTAAAGTGACTTAAAAAGTTGCTTATCTTACAGGATTATTTTTAAAACAGTGTACAGCAGACGTATGGGCATTCCCTAAACACTGTGATCATAAGACGAATATAGACAGATAGACATATATATGGATGGATGGATGTATCTGATATACTTCATCGGTACTAGGGGGAAATTCGTTAAGTGTTAATGGATACCTATCTAACCAGGTGAGGTGTACAACAGTACGACGAAAACAGGTGGTTAGGCTTAGCATATAGGTAATGTTTTGAAACACGCACACATTCTGCTTAAAAGCATTATAAGTCAGTTTTTCAATTGCAAATCTATGGCATAATATATTGCAATATATACACAGAAATATTCGATTTCTTGAAGTATTTCTTGAAGTATTGAAGGAATTATGATGTATGACATAAACATACTAAGTAACTGAGTAATAAATTACTGAGATTCACGGGATTTCAAAACATTTCAGCGCTAGTCCATGGCAGGCCAGACACTCTATGCACTGTGTGTAGATACGTTACTTCCCCAATGCTTATGTTTTCAAACATGTGGAAATTGTACTATTCAGAGTGAATTCACATACTCTAGGGGAGACATTTCCTCATACGCAGGTTAACTGTGAACTCCCGACCCTGGAGGAGAGCCCTACCCACTGAGTTACCAGGCCGTACAACAAATAAACAAATATAGCTAAAACTTCACGCTAAAAAATTACCCGTTTCTTCAATTTAGCTATAGAATAGAAGGTTAGAGTTATAGAGAAACAGTACAATAATTGTATTTCTCGCTTGCTAGTGTTGTTGTTTTAATAATATTGAAACGTGTTTAAAGTTCTTAAAGAGCTTCCCGTTCATAATGCAAATGTGGAAATAACCGATAGGTGGCAATCTGAGACCACAATAAACTCAATTACAGTAGCCGGGTTCGGCTCTGCGTGAACATCAGCTGTACGCTCTCTGATGCCCCCTAGCGACTTTGACCAGCATGAGCTGTCAGATGACTTGCATCTGAGGTTATGAGGGTGTGGCGCTAGCAGCGGCAACAGTCCGACCGTCGTCGCTTTGATAGAATACAGTGAATTGGTTTGCTATGCTCTCAGTGTCCACCAGATGGCAGGATACCCAAGGTTATACTACGGCAGGATCCCCCGAGAGGGTGGCTTCAGTTACGCTCCTGATTTGTTTTTTTATGTTTATAGCTGCAGGAACGGGACATTATTCTTTTGACAGACAGAAGAAATAGCACCCGCAGGCAATTCAGACACTCACACTACAGGCTTCAGTGCTCTCAGTAATACGCGACATGTTATTAATCAAACCGTGTTGCCTTCGGGTCAGTTCTAAGTTTCCATGGGCCGTTAATTTTCCAATAGATGATAATTAGATTCTGAATATTTCCCGACTTTTGTTCCTCGAACAAATTTTAGTCCTCTGTCACCAAGGGGCTGTTAGCGTCTGCTTCAGAGCACAGCCGTTCAATTTTGTCGCTTCAACATCTTTGTTAATTAAAACGAAAACAGCAATGTTTATTTCCGAGACACTAGTCACGTGTTGCACTCCGATGTGTTAGAAGACATGGAAACAAAAGAGAAATCCACAAAACAATGCTACTGTCTCATAAGTTTAAAAAGGCCCTGTAAAGTCATCATTGTGGTGGAAAAATTAAATAATAGGCAATCACACAGTGAAAATGGTAGCTAGTGGGTAGTTAAATCTACCAACATTCAATGTTACTTAGTGAAAATCTGTCTTGACATTTTTAGTGTTTTTATCTATATGAATCCACAGAAATCATCGACAACAAGCTACTTGGCACAAAGTGCTGAAGTGTAAGATGTTTCCCATTTAAATGACCATCAAAGAGTAATTTGATGTTAATTTTTTTTATTATATTGTTATTCAATTAATAATGTTTTTGGTATAATCCATTATTTTATTGCCTGAACTGTGCAAAATAACGCTACTGATCTTTCTACTGTAGTGGAAGGTCAGGAAAAATGCTTAGTGTATTTATAATCAGTAAATAGTTATACTTAATACTTATTACTTCTCCGCAGTGGCAACAGTGAGAGAAAAGTGCAACATTTTACAAGGCTGGTGCATAATATTAGATTAGTTTGCTAAAAATAATACAGCACCATGGAACACCTGATAACTTATCATATCTGCCATTAATTTCTCTCATCTCTCATACGAAGAATCCTGTGGTACTATAAGTGAGCTTTTGGCCTGACTCCAGTACACCAATGATGCAGGTAACGTGTGCGGTGTGTATGGGGGGGGGGGTCTTTCTGAATACAGGAAGACTGAAACCCAGACTGAAAGGTTCACTTGAAATGTTTATTGTACATATAAGTTTAATTAAATATTATAAAATATATTTAAAGATATCACTATAATAAGATGAAAAAAGTGTACATCCTTGGTTTTCTCCCTCAATTGTACAATAATTTTCTTCAAAGTCCATTTCTGCACCTTAAAAGGTACATTTACCATTTACTCCTGAGGGTACATCCACCCGTGACAATTGTGCCCTCAAAGGTACAAATTACTTCCTTTTTCCAGATTTTTTTCTGTGTATGTGAGAACATTTATATCTTTTTAGTTGCAGTTTTTCTTCTGATATGCAGCGACAGGAAAAGGTGCTTGTCTCTCCGGCCTTTTTTTGTCACCTGGGGACCAGTTCTTAGATGAGGCCTAACCCTGCCCATACTAGAATGGACTTTCCTATACTGTACGGAAGCCATAAATTGCAGACTGCAAATTGCAAATTGTACAGCTGTAAGTACCAGCTTACAGCAGTCTGTTTATTCCTAGATATTAAGTAGCTTTAACTGCATTCATTAAAATAGACAAACAACAGTGTCTTTGTTTATTACTTATTACTGCTAGAAACATACAATGAATGTTAAATTTACAGCCTATGTCTTTAGCAACAAAACCCACACATTTCAAAGAACAGAGGCACTACTGTGTATAACAAAGGGTGTGTTTCATCTGTGGGCATGAAATAATCCCCCAAGGTAAACAGCAAGCAAATCAGCATCTTTTCCTAACCAATAATGGAGCAGCTTGGTCATAACTCCCCCAGAGGACAAACCACGTAAATGCATGCTCCACTCTCCTCAGTAACAGTGAGGACAAACTATTTAGCTGAACACTATTCTCCAAATATTCACCTGTCTGTAGAGGCACATTAACATGGTCAGTGGGGAGTGGAGTGGGGGAGCAACAGTGGGGAGCAACAGTAAAAGTTGTCACACGTGATGGAGGATAGCAATGGTGACATGATGAGACCTGTTGAGCAGTGGGTTGTGGTGATGATAAAAATTTGAACTTTTATCAAGAACGCACCGCCCAAGCTGCCCATGAACTTATGCATATACACTCTTACACCAGAGTCCCTTACCACTCTGACCCTCCCAGTCCAGATCCAATGCTGGTGACGTGAATCTATCTCCACACACAGGTCTGGGTCACTGGCTTCCCCAAACATGCCAGAGTCATTTAGAGTACATGTGTTGAAGAGGTGCCTCGTGCCCGTAGCTTCCGGGATAGGCTCCGAACCCCCCGCGACCCTGAACGGATAAGCGGGTTGGAAAATGGATGGATGGATGGTTGGATGTTGAAGGGGTCATAGGAAGGAAGTAGTCTATAAATTCACATGGCAGCTGGACTCTTAATTGGCTTCAATAAATATGTTTACGTGGTGTCAGCTGCAGCTTCCTACTGTGATCTTTATTTTGCTGCAGTGTCTCAGTTGCTGCCTGTGCTGGCCTGGTGCTGCAGGTTCTACGGGCCAATCTGGATCACAGCATCACGTGGCCCATGCCGCCTCTGAAATATGCCGAACCTTCAGACATAAAAAAACTACAACTTTCATGAGGTTTCTTACAACGACATTAAAATACATTTTGATGGGCTTTTTTAAAATATTTTCTTTAAGAAATAAATTTCGAGAACTGGTTAAAAAAAAAAGAACTTCATCCTGGGCCAAAAAGATGTGAAAAATGTATGTGACATATTCAGAAATTCCCAGCATTTCCAGCACTAACATTTTTTATTTTAATCAAGCTTAGAATAAAGAGCACAGAAGAGTGTTTTTTCCAATGAAAATGATGTTTTGTTTGCCTCCAGCGTGAAATATCTGTGGAACAACCAAGAGAGGATGGAAGCCCAGAGGAATCCGGAGCAGTGTAATCTGGCATTAAGGTGGGCTGTGCCCCATGAAACGACCCGAAACACGCCAGGCCTCCCCAAACACGCCGGGCCTCCCCAAACACGCCGGGCCTCCCCAAACTCGCTGGGCCTCCTCAAACACGCTGGATCTCCCCAAACACGCTGGGTCTCCTCAAACACGCTGGGTTTCCCCAAACACGCTGGGTCTCCCAAAACACGCTGGGTCTTCCAAAACAGCCTGAAACATGGATTCATCAGAGACTCATACTTCCTCCACTGCATCAACCTGCACTACCAGTTATTCACCCGAGAACAAGGTGTGGACGTTACATTAACGGACAGAACAGCAGCCCTTTCTCTCTAACCATCTCTTCGCGAGTTACAGATGGACCCAAAGCTCTGCCTGAGGATCCCCCCCAGGTCTTGCCCCCACTTCCTGCATTATGTAAATCACCTGCACGTTTGTACTTCCTGCTTCCTCTTGTGGGGAGTCGTTAGCATTGCTCAGTCCCACATATATCCTCAGCTGGAAATGTCCAGTCAACTGCAAACCAGAATTTACCTGTTTGCTTTCCTGAAGAAAAAAAATGATGCTTTGCATACTTAGATGCAGATGCTTTTGTCCGAAGCGACTTACAGGCGAGGCAGACAGTTCAGACATGCCTACTGACAGGCACAAGTGTAAGAAGTACTGGAGCAGGAGCTACACAGCAGCTACATGACTACGCGTATAACTAATAAAGTGAGAACCTAATAAGACTTTTTCAAGGGCCAGTAAGTACGACACAAGAGCATTCAAGGAACGTGAAGAGGCATCAAGCTAGTAGAGGAATTCATGGAACAGATACAGGTCTTGAGGCATATCTTGAAGGGCTGAGAGGGAGTCTGATCATCGGATGTGGTTTGGCAGCTTATTTCACCATCGGGGAGCCACACAAAGGAACCATCTAGAGTGAGACGTCTCATATGGTAGAGGGAGCTCCACACGGCACTGGTTTGCTGACACAGGGGGGCGAGATGGGAAATAGGTGGTTTTGATGGAGATGGGTGCCTGTCCCTTGATAGAGCTGTTGGCTAAAACCAAGGCCTTGAACTGGATGCGAGCACCAAAAAGGAGCCAGTGAAGGGAGACAAGCAGGGGTGTGATATGAGAATGTTTAGGCTGAATGAATATCAGACATGCTAAAGTTCAAACTCCCCCCCCTCCGCTGGCTTCCCCTGACTTATGAAGGACAGCCCGTCACCATGGAGACAACCTGGTGAGGCACTAAGATGCCCGTCTATCTCTGCGCCTTCACTGACCCCGTCATGCTCCATGATGGAAATGGCAAACTCCACACCTCGGAGCTGTAATCTGCTCGATATGTGTGACAGAAAACAATATAAATGCATTATCTGACTACTGACTGCTTCCGCATTTTAGGAAGGCTCAGGATTAGCCCTAGCAAACCTCCATTTATGAAGTCTTTCCATCTTCCTGCAGGTGATCAAACACACGGTGTCATAATAAGGAAGCCTTCCAGCCTCTGAGCTTTGTGTGTCTTCCTACCTTTCAGGTATTTTAATGCCTGTTGTGGCAGTAAAACAAACATTTCTAGCGTTGAACAGTAGGGGGCCCCCTGTAAAGTGTGGCGCCCCTAGTCACTACTAACAATACCGATGACTTTGTCATTCGTTATTAATACAAAGCACAATACTGTATTAAGGTGTATTTAACATGGTTAAAATTTCTATATGTGCACCGATCACATCTGGCACTGTCCGTGGCCCTTTCATGAAAATGAAATGCTATCATTGTGAGAACACTTTCAAAGCAACGTGAAGTATTCAGTTTCTGCACTTCAGAAAAAAAGGGGGGAAAATTCCTGCTGTACTCTGTTAAGGGCTGCCCCCCCCCCCCAGGGGAGCTCCAGATGATTAAAGACAAAGAGGAGTTCCTCTTCTTTTCACACACATGCCATCTCCACAAACATTTTTTCTTGCAGCCTGGCTGTACGTCTCTCTCTTGGTCTCTCTCCCCCTCACACACACAGACACATGTACACACTTGTGCTAAAAAATAAATAATAATAATCCAACGGCTGACAGAATTCTGTCCGTCCTTCGGCCAACTCCAAAGGCTAGCTCCTACTTGGCAAACATAGGCAAACGTCTTCAAGCTGAGACCAGGCAGCCTTTCCGCCGTGTCCCGGAGTTCCACGGCCCCGCATGGGGGAAAGGAAGGTGACTTTGGAAGGGAGCTATGGCTGGCCGGGCGCCACACTGGCACCCGCGTACCCTCGGTGGCGGCAAGCAGCAGGGCGACCCGCGTGGGGCGACCGGCCTGGTGGGGGACGAGCCACTGAGGCAGCAGCCTGCCAGCTGACGCGTTTGCTCAGGTCAGACACAGAAATTCAAGCAGGTTAAAAAATTTTTTTTTAAAAACCAACCAGCTAGGGGTGGATCTGGGAGGGGCGGCGCGTGCACATTTATACTGCAGACCGCGGAATGTATAATCGGAGGCACTGTAGGAAACAGAGGCAAACAGTACCTCGGTGTCTACCATTTTTCTGCTAATCCTCCTTCCCCAGGCAGTGCCCTCCCCATTCCGGGCTTTTGGGGGAGGTGCTTCCTCCCCTTTCGGGAGGAGAAAGAAGTTAATATCCTGTTCAGGAAGAGCTGTCCGGCCCAGGGGCTTGTGAAAGGAAATCTCACGAGCGGTGGCCAGGCCAGAGGTGTAGGGAGATAACTCTACCCCAGTCGCCTTTGTCTCCATAAAAAGGCAGGATTTGTCGGAGACGGCCTGGGATTCGCCCCTCCGTTCGTCTGCCCGTCCTGAAAGGAGCTTTCAGATGCGGCTAGTAACATAACACCCTATTGTGTTGTGGGAAAGCATACGCTGAATTGTATGCATGTTAAAAACGGGATTGTTAGCGGTGGTACTGAGAGGTCCGAAATGGGCCTGCTGACAATGTTGCAGAAGCTTATTCACTCAAAAGATTCACAATATTATTGCACGCAATGCAGTCCAGTGAGAGGATAAACCGCCTTGCCTTTCTTTGGTGCTTTTCGGAAATGCGACGGTTTTCTGTGCCGCTTAGCACTGGCGCTGTCCTGCCGACCCCGAAAGTGCACGCCCCGCACTCTCGGAGCGGCGTGCAGAGTGGGAGGGGCCGCCTCCGCACCGCGTCAGCTGACACGGGAGCGCCGGCGTGAAGGGACACGCTGTTTTGGGCCGCTCCCCTGCCGATTCCGCTTTTCTCACAGTGCATGCGGGTCGCCAAACTCGTTCGGTTACAAATAAAGAAAGAAGGAAAGAAAAAAAAAAACATCACAGAGCCAATGTACTGTAAACAAGACCGACAGTTAACTTTCAGTTTAATTACGGTGTTTGCTATTGGGTGAAACGACACAAATAACACACCTGGTCACCTTGCAATGAAGCTGAAATGCAAAGAAAAAAAATAAACGTAATTATTCATAAACGTGGCCTTTCCAGCCACTCCGGAAGATGGTCTCTCTGGAATTTTCCCAGCAGCTCTATTGACACCATTTCTGCACAGTGACAACATAATACTCAGATAATCTTTAAGTGCCCCCCCACCCCCACCCCCAAAAGTGCTGCTGTACCTTTAAGGGTTTCAGGAATGCGAGTCCTACATTCTCCTTTGCCTCTCTCTCCCCACCGTGGCCCACAGCCTCTCGGCCAGGTATGGGCGATATGCACGGCATGGGCCCAGAAGCAGCCGCATTCCAGCCCGCCGGCCCCTCAGCCCCTTGCCATTGTGTGTGGGGAACACCAGGGGGACAGGCCCGGACAGGCAGCACCTTCCCCATTTAGGCCCAGGTGCGCACCAAGAGACACTGGAAACTTTGTACTTGTTGCGCAAAACGCTCCCTATGCCAGCACAAGGCCTTTTAGCGCCAGTACCGCTCGGTCATCCCTGTCTCCCCCAAGACAGTGAGTAAAGGCGCCCGCGTTCCAATGAAGCCAAGGCAGATGCGGGTAAAAGCAAGTATGAGCATCCCACCCCGGGGAGAACCCAGAACTGGAGAACAGGTTCACACAGAAACCAAGTGCCTCATCGTAAAGCAGACACGCGAGGTGCAAGCGGCCTCTTACTCACTGTCCCCGGAGCGGCATGCCTCACGCACCGGGGAGAAACTGCACCGGTATGTTCTGTAACTGGATCTGACCTGGATCTACTACCCAAACCCCCCGACATTCACATCCAGCCAAGCAGGCCCAGTTCAGCCTGGCTCAGTTCGGCTAGGCCCGGCCCGGCCCAGCCCAGGACCACTCCACCCTGCCAAAGTAAGCCAGGTCAGATTTAGCCCAATGAAAAGCTCTGTGAGGTTGCTGGTTTCCCAATGCTGTAGTTTTCTCTGTATTAGGCTGCAAATCCACCTGGGATGAGCAATACAGTCAGCCATGGGAACACAGTCCCCACCTATTTGTCTAACAGCCAGCTTTCATGGAACACTGAAAAGCCGGGACACTCCCTTCTACAAATTAGAGGGGGGGAAAAATATCCACATTCGTCACAGAGACACAGGCACACACTACACACTGACTGCATGCGACTCCTTTCCACCAGGTGTATTTACCATGACTTTAAGGTGTACTGTCCCCCCCATGCATGTATGTAAACACTGAAACACCCTATAGTGCAATATAGAAAGAACACATATCTATAGGTTGCTAATGCTGCTCAAATATCATAAATCAATTGACAGGCACTTACTGGAGGGCACTTTTGATTGGCATTATAAATAACACAATTCGAAAGACATTCGTATTACACTATCAGGGTATTGAAAACTGATTGTGTGCTTTATCCAGCCAACAAAAGCACGCTTGTTTAAAAGCCGGCTGGCTGTGCAGATTTTATCTTCCAGCCTATCTGTATGGAAGGGGTGTCCTCAGAACACTCTCCCCCCCCAAAACAAGCCATGCACAGTCTGGGAGTCAGGATATTCTATTACTTGTGAATGACTAAACAGTCAGACTCTATGAAAACTGCATATTAAATTATACAAATAATGTAGTTAAAATAACCCATTAATATGGAGGTAATAATAGAGATGGGCTAAATGATTTATACAGCTGGATATCTGACAAGGAAGTTAAAGAACCAAAGATTACCCTTACAATAGGTTCGCTTAGGAGGACAATGGCATCATGTCAATGGATTACTCATCGCCTTACTTAAGAAATGACCTGTAACAAAAGCATAACGTGAAAAACAACAACAACAAGTTAAGCCATAAAACTAAATGCGCATAAATAACTTAGCCTGATGAATTTTTAATGGAAATCACGGAGGGGGAGATCAATATTATTAATCGCCGGACGGGATGTTATTATTGGGTGCCACAGACAAAATGAAGCGGAGCGATAACCTCACGCAGCATGCACGAACATAGAATTAATACCTTGAACCGATTCAGAAACATCCCATCCATCCATTTTCCAACCCACTTATCCTGTTCAGGGTCGCGGGGGGTCCGGAGCCCATCCCGGAAGCAATGGGCACGAGGCAGGGAACAACCCAGGA
>JAODKL010000135.1:9994767-10010696 GCA_026780765.1 Petrocephalus schoutedeni
GCACAACAGGAGCTCGGAACCATAGTATAATTAGCGATCCCTAAACTACACTCGGCGTATAAGACGACCCCCCACTTTTATGGTGTGAAAAGTAGTCTTATACGCCAGGAAATATGGTATTTTTTTCTCCTTAATGAATAAATTAATTCTTATTTAATTAAAATAAGTTTTTATTTATGTCACTCAGTTTTTGTGAGAGATTGGGGTTTGGATGAAAATTCTCACGTTTTCAGCTTACTCCAAAATACCGCAGCATTTTACATCGTGAGCAGGGTTAGCCAGCATCACTGGAGCAGCGGGGTGAAGGGTGTTGCTCAAGGGCGTAACGATAACATGATCATTTTGCTGGCCAAAGGATGTGAACCGACAGCCTTCCAGATATGGGCACAGAGCCCTGACCTGGTGACCCACACACCTTCCCCTAACCCTAAGCCTGTGAGCCAGTAGTTTCTGTAGTTTCTATTGTGAGGTATAACATCTAGATCAGTATGCCGCAACAGCCAGAAGCCAGAAGTATCACCAGAAGTTGGCGTCTGATGGCGTCTGACCTGTACCTCTGTTCCTCTCCTGACAGATTACTGTGACTAGTAAAGAACAAATGATATATATTATTAAAGTACATGCCTGTGATTCAGTGTTGCTTGATTTGGGGGAAAGTCATTTAGAAGTTGGGTTTAGTCTCTGAGACCATGAACATGGCAGGTTTGTTTTTTTTTATTTTAATATTGACTTTTATGGTTTGTGCCTCAGAGAGGTAATGTTTGGGGCTAGGAGCCAGTTCCAAGGAAAATGGGAAGGGGTGGCGTTCTCTAACCCGGGGGTGCTATGGATCCGTTGGGCCTGTTGGCAGAAGATTCTGGGCATGCGAGTTGCACCTGGAACCAGACACCGTGCTGCTGATTTGCATAACAAGTTAAGCGTTCTGTGAGGAGCGGTGGGACCCGTTTCGCTGGATGCGGGATTTGAATAGAGCTGTTAGCGGGGTGTGTTTGGGGGGGGGGGGGTGTCTGCAGGAACAAGCCTTTACTAGCGGGATGCTGGCCAGGTGGGTGAAGGACATGGGGAAGTGGCCATCCCCTCCCCCACCCCACCCCGCGATCTGGCCATCCCCATACAATTTTTGGTCCCCTTGGTGAGCGAAGCAAAAATATGCGAGAAACGGGAAGCCTGAGATGGGAAGCTCGGCTGGACAGCACTGCACATTTCCCCTTTAACCTCTTATGCTGACCCTGCAACATCGAAACCCCAATGGGCGAATTCGCAACGCGGGATGGTCGACTAGTCCTATATACAGGATTTGCAGTCTGTGGTGTACAAACCGGCGTCCTGGACCACTGATCATGCGTCGACTGTGAGTTGAGAGACTGGTACCAGGACCCCTTGTGGTGCTGTCAGCTGGCCCCGCCACACTCCTAGAAGGATGGGATGGGATGGGAATGGGCCGGCGGGTACCAGCAGGGGCTGTGAGGCTAGCGTCCAGCGCCATTGCTGGCCTGGCGCCATGCGGATGTGGAGGGTGGCAGAGTGTTGACTGACTCACCAAGTGACTCAGATTGGCTCAATTCATTTCGGCTCCAATAGTTTATTCAAGATAAACTTGCTTGTTTCTGCATTTGATACGGTGCGGGGGTGGGGGGGGGGGGAGACTTTGGAGGGGTCAGGTTTGTTTGCTTGGCCAAACAGAGCCAGTCGACTGATAAAACTGTGCCGATTTGATTTTTATGGGTGCAGTTACCTGCACCCTCCCCCATTTAGACCCATAAAGCTGTTTAAACCTCTGCCCAAGAGCTCTGCCTTTCAATTACAAAAGGTGTGTACATCTAAGCCGGTGAACATATAAACATCGTATTTGGAATCTCGAAAAAGCAGCTTTTGAAAGGGTACGTAGAATCATTACTGCTTCTGATTTTAATTCTTGTGGGTTTTTTTGTTTGTTTTCCTTTTCAGTTGGGGGACATTTGTCCTCGTATAAATGCAGGCCTCATTTGACTTGGTCGCATCTGTTGTCATAAATTTGCCCGGAAATAATGCCCCCGATTATGGCCATTTGCGTCGTGTTGCTGAAAATCGTCATTTATGGTGGGGGTGGGTGGGAGGGAGGCATCTGGCCAGAACTTCATGCCTCTCATCTCCTCTCTGCAGCCGACTACAAAGAGAGCTTCAACACCATCGGGAACATTGAAGAAATTGCCTACAATGCAGTTTCCTTCACCTGGGACGTCAACGAGGAGGCGAAGGTGAGCTGAAACAAGTCCCAGGTCGTGGCGTAAAAATGCTCCAGCTGTCGTCCCTTTTCTGCCTTTAATGGTCTGTGCACTTGGAGTTTTCATCAGTCCCCTTACTGCCTTAGAAGCCTCGTCATCATTGGGAGAATTTGCTGTACTGAGTCCATCCGGTGCTTTTCCACTGGCACAACGGGAACCAAGCCGTAGCCAAGCCGTGCCGTACCACTGAGAGAGAGGTGTTGTGGTTTGGAGATTTTATAGCGCTGTACAACCAAAGAGACGCTTATTTACTGTTCACATGGCGTACATCATGATTACTATGTGCTAATATCCGCTATCACGTCTGAGAGTCGCCATGTCGTGTTAGCATCAAATGCTCCCAGACTTAGTATTCCTTGTGTGAATTTGCAATACAAATCCCTTCTGTTCAGTTGTTCTATAGTACTATTTTAAGTAGTAGGTTGGAAATTTTCAAGTTTCTAGTCATCAGGAATCCAACAGTACATTGCAATGTGCGACATGAATGAATGAATGAATGAATTAATTAAATCGCATATTGACACAAATCACCGGTATCTCTGTGCATTTCGACCAATCAAATGGCGCCGATCCAGCCAACTTAGTCATGCTTTTTAAGAGATTCAAGATTCTAGAGTAATCGGGGCCACGTAAGCGTGGCGACAGCTTTGGTATGGTTCCGTAGCGGCTCGGTTCTCAATCCGGTTCTCCGTTGCAGCTCGGTTCTCAATCCGGTTCTCCGTTGCGGCTCGGTGCAATCAAAGAAGTAAAAAATGCCAAAAGCCTTATTTTGTTTGGTTACTTACGGCTAAGGTTAGGGCTGGGTAGGGGTTAAGGGTGTTGTGATGGGGATTAGGGTTTTCCCCCCATAGAAATGAATGGATGGTCCTTGCTAAGTTTGTGTGTGTGTGTGGGGGGGGCGGGTTGGGTAGGAGGAGCCACATCTATGCCCCCCCCCCCCCGATAGCCCGGCTGCCATCCGCCTCCTCTATTTAATGAGGGCTCTGCAAATATGCCTCTGAAGGACACTCCACCGTGGCTCCCTGGGTAAATATTTGCTGTCAGGATGGGCTCTTAATGCTGATGGGTGGAAAAGGATCAGAGCCATTTCTGCCCCCTGTATAATTAGGGTTTCATAGTCTATTTCTGGCTTTTTAAAGCCTCTATGAATACAAAGGAGTTGTACATACTTTTTTTTTTTTCTCTTCCCCCACATGTTTACATTTTGTCCGTTGCCCACTCATACTCATCGGTCTGTGCAGCTTTCAGCACCGAGACCAGAGAAGCCTGTTTAAAAGGCCGTTTGTGTCTAGGACCGGAAAGAAGAATCCACCTGGTCAGTGGCTCCATGTCGGGACACGCTGATGCATCAGACTTTAAGCCTCCTTTAGCAGAGACAGACAGGGTCAGGAGGTCCCAGATCTGCACAGTCAGTCGAGGGTTTAAAACCGACACTTGATCCAGTTATAAATCTGCTTAATTTGAGCTGACGGAAGGTGTGGCGAGCCTGTAACGGAAGGAGTCGCTTTCCCTTAAATTCAGAACACTTTTTTTTTTTTTTCACAACACAATAAAATACAACAAAAACTAAATGTTGAACATATTTTAAAATCATGATCTGCATAGATCTGAGACATTACGGCTGAAAACATTTCTGCATCATTAAAAAGGAACTCTGACACGCGTCCGTGCGATACAGAGCTGAATGTGAAGAGGGGCCTCGCGGGCAGCATTTGCATGGCGCCCTTTCGATGGATAGTTCCCGTTTTGACCTACTTGGGAAGTTCAAGTTTCCCATTAGCCGCTATTCAATTAAAATGCGTTGCAGGTTTCTGTGAAGGGAGGTCGGAGCACATTGTCTTGTGTCCAGGTGAAAAATCAGAAGTTGCATACTTCAGAACCGGAATCAAATGCCTGCAGTGACATGTTTATTCATAGAGAAATAATTTGTCGATTATGAGATCTGTTCGGAATGTCGTCTTCTGCTACCTAAAACTGCAGGTATGTCGTCATGACCTGTGTTACTGCAGTGGGGTTTAGGACATGGCCGTACCAGGAGTTACTCGTAGCACTAATACAGCCGTCTGATCTCTGAGCAGTGGGTGGAACATGAGTTTTATGTTACCATTACCCGGGGCTGATAAGTCCGGAGAATCTTTGGGCCTTCAGATGTATGGAACATTTCTTAATCGATCGCCCCGCCCAGCACACGCTTGCGCGTTTCGGCGTTTGTGCATACCGTAGCGTGCCGGCCATTCAGGGCATCCTCAGTGTGCAGGCGGTCCAGGTTGTGTCGGGTCATATGCAGCAGACATCATTACGGACGGGATGCAGCACGCCAGGGTGGCCGGGTCCCATCGCCCGTCGTCCTCCGCAGCACTCCTCGAGGTCGCCCCACTGAGTCACTGGTGGGCTGCTACCCTTAGATGCTATCTCATTATTTGCATTCGGGGTGGTAGTCTGGTTCCTTCAAAGCCTGACCTTTAGAATAGAAATAACATGATGGCAAAAGGAAAATGGGACAGATATCCTCGCATATCGAATCTTCAAGTATTGTCAGTTTTAATTAACTCCAGTTCCCTTCTGGTGTCATTAATTTGGGCCTAGAAAGAGCAAACTGCTCATCCTAGCGTCGTGCTGGACGGCACGAATGGGACCCCAAAAAAAACAGCAGGATCTCTTTTAGAGCCTGGATCACATTGTGGCGGGCCGAGGCGCGTGGAAGTTGAGCGCGGCAGTCGCCAGGCAACCGTCCTGGCGGCTTCACCTTTGTGTGAAGCGCGTGGGATGGGCGCGGGCGCCAGGCGGATGTGCCGTGTGTGTGGAGTTGCTCCACGTGTGGATTACTCACGTGGCTGGTCTCCTATTACTTAAAGCTCAAGCAGTTGTCCTCTAGATCTGTCTGCTAGCTCAATGAGGCGGCTAATTCAGGGAGATTAGCGAGAGCAGCTTGCTTCTCAGGAGCGTTTTTCACACCCACACACACCGACCACTAGGTGTAGGAACCTCGTTTTGTTGTTTGTGCAAGTTGTTATTGGCAGTTTACAGGTTCAGACAAGATGGTGGTGTCGTAATTCTTTTGGAAATCCCTTGTCATGGAGGGCTTTACCCCATCTTATTGTGAATCTGCTTTGGATTTATTTTTAAGGGAAGCATTTACTTTACCATGCGAAGTTTGAAATTGTTTGACTCTTGTTTTCTGAGGCATTTAAAAACCTCATCTGGTGTGGATTTTGTGTCTGATTATGTGACCTGCCCTAGAGTTGCCTGGAAATCCATTGATCCGTGCCACTGATCGCTAATTACAGTTCTGCCTTCTCTTTGGGTAATGAGTTTGATTGTGTCTTACTGTTAACAGCTGGCTGCGTACACAGACAGTCTCTACTTCACCGAGTTTGCTGCTAAACTAATTACTATGTGTCTGTTTCATCATTCATGGGTCAATTAAAATATTTAGCCTATTTTCCAATACCTAAATATTTAACCTATTTGCCAATACCTAAATAATAAATAAATAGCTTAGTTTTCTTCTGAATGCTCTGGGTGTGTGAGGGCCACTGCTTCCGAGTAACAGAGGAACATGGTCCTCACTTCTTCCTTGAAGCCCACAGGTGCATTGTGGGAGCTGATTTGACAGTGCAGGTTCCCGTGTTGTATCGCATTTAGGATGCCACTGTGAGCACGAAGACCGGATGTTGCCCACACACACATCCACATCCAGGCCCACATCCAACGCCGCTGTCCCTGATGGACACTGAGCAGTCGAAGGCTGACCTAACCTTGCATGCGAGAACTTCAGATGCACCAGCAGACCATCCGTCTGTCAAGCCCGATGCATGCGTCACTCTTCCACATGCTGTAAATTTCGGCTGTGCTGTTTGCAGTCTCCAGAATGACTACAAAGGTAGCGCTGTCCCCTTAAAGTGGCGTACTGTCCAAGATGGAGACAAGGTTTAAGGTGTCTGCAAACAACATAATAGGTGAAACAAGCTAAAAACCAGCTGGGTGCAGTCAGCCCGACTCTCTTCACTCTCGTCCTGAGGCACGGTACCTGCCTGGCACTGGCTGCAGCATACAAAGTCGACAGCTGGATGATTTTTTTTTTTCTTTCCCCCAATGCGTATTTCAGGGACTGTGGCCATGAAGGGTAGAGGAAGTGTGGAAGGTGGTTGAAAATGCGTAGGGGTTGACTTCAGGCGGTTTATAGGTAAAGCGGCTTCCTCTTCCAGCTTTGGGTCCCATACACAGCACCTCGCTGCTTTTCGCCCCACCCCGCCCCATTGCCCTGGGGCATGAGAAGGGCTTAGGGCGTGTCCAGTACCGCGGCTGCCTGTTGTCTCCGTGTCACTTAGTAACCTGATTCTAGACGTTTCTCAGCTGTGTGTGTGTGTGTGGTGGATTTATTTTTTATTTTTTTCTTGAACAGCCAGGGCCAGGCACACCTCTGGACCTAAGCTGCCCCCCCCCCCACCCACAGGGCTAATGTCTCAGAGAGACTGGGGGATTTCATGTTGGACCTCCAGTCCATCTTCACAGGATCCAGACCGCTGATTATTAGTGACATATAAATAAATCTCTTGGAAGTGCATTGGGCTCATTTCAAATGCTCCCGGCTGCTTAATGAACCAGCGACTGACCTGGTCCCGACCCTGCTGCCCTGCTTCCTATTGGCTGCTATAAGGCAGTCGCGTGGATGAGGATGTCCTGCGAAATAACACGGCATCCATGCTCCAAATCACAGAGATCCTTTCACAGCCACGACGCACCGTGACCAAACGCCAGCTTTCCCAGCACCCAGTGTGCTGCATTATAAACAGTGTTGATTTCCGTCCAGGAGAATTTAAATGATTTATATTTTTAAAGTGTATTTTGAATCAGTGTGGGCAAAGCTGTACGCTGCACTTGGAGTTCTCTGGCATTGTGCGTAGGCATTAATTGTGCAATCATTTTTATTTGGCAAACTGCTGCATACATAAGTTGAATAGTTTTCATAACTTGGTGTTTTATTCTTTATAATTCTTTTTAGCACAGACTCGGACTATTGGATGTTTTCTGTGGCAGAACAAGCTGGAGATTTCAGCTCCTGATTTTGTAGTGACATGATGGGTCCTGTACTATACTACTGAGCGATACATGGGTAGTTGGTTAGGAGATGGGTGGGTGGGTGGATGATGGATGGATGGATGGTGGATGGATGGATGGATATGATGATAGGATTAGGATGGATGGATGGATGAATGGATAGATGGACAGGCAGGTAGTGGCCTGATTATGGTAGGTCAGAAGAGGAGGAAGGGACAGGTTTTAGTTTGGGTCAGCCTTGCTAACTCAGACCTGCAGATGCCTTGAATGGTTTGGTGGACGCACTAACCACCTTTGCTCACCCACCTTGCAGATCTTCATCACGGTCAACTGTCTGAGCACAGACTTCTCCTCCCAGAAGGGCGTGAAAGGGCTTCCCCTGATGATCCAGATCGACACGTACAGCTACAATAACCGCAGCAACAGGCCAATCCACCGGGCCTACTCGCAGATCAAAGTGTTCTGTGACAAGGTGAGTGAGCCGGCCCTGCTCTGCCAGCTTGAGCACACAGACAGTACCTGTGCCCTGAAACCTAAGGCGCTCTCAGCAAGTCACTGCAAAATATTTACAGCTCATCTGGAATCTGAATCTGGTGTCTTTCAGGTAGTGACATCTTTAAACCTTGTTTTGTCCAATAAATAACCCGACGAGTAACATCGTGGGGCTGAACTTGCTGTTTAAAATATTTACCTGCTGTGTTTTTGAGGTCTGTTGGGGGGCGTGTTAATTGCTTTAAAATAATTTCATGTGAAGTCCCTCCAGAGAGTGACAGAGTGATGCTAATGTACCTCTGGGTCTGTTATAGAGTTAGACCTTTCACTTTTTAAATTCGCTTCTGTTCGGTTTACCGCCCATGTGTCCGTCTGTCCTCCTCTTTAAGGGAGCGGAGAGGAAGATCCGGGATGAGGAGAGGAAACAGAACCGCAAGAAGACTAAAGGTCAGGCATGCGGTGCTCAGGCCAGTAACGGTATGCGGCTCTTTGACACCGCCATGACGCTGCTGCTTACCATTCAATCTCCCGGGTTCCCCAATGAGGGGTCCCACTGTTGGCTGCCACCTGTTGAGGTCATACCGTTTCCAATTGGGTGTTGACGCTGTTGACTCTTCGTCATTGGTTAGGGAAGGATGCCAACCTGGCAGCCTTATCCCCATCCAGGAAGGCTGACCTCACCTACTTCAAAACCATGACCAACCTGGATTCCCAACCCGTCCTCTTCATTCCAGATGTCCACTTTGGAAACCTTCAACGAGCAGGGCAGGTGAGCGAGCTTCTGAACTTCACGGTCACTAATATGTCTGCCTGTTTTAATGTGATGTGTATTTTTTTAATCTAACACTGAATGTGGCTCAGTGTTTTGTCGTTGGCACAGTTGTGTGAATTGCACACCTGTGCTTGTTAAGGGTGGTAATGGAGACTGGCATTAGTACTGATGCTGCCACAAGAGGAACTTGAGCATCTTTGAACCCAGCCTCCCTGTTACTGTAATATGAAGGTCTAGATTGTTGAAATCTTTCAAACTTTTTGCATTGATCGAAGTAGAATATTTGTGGGCTCTTCAGATGGTTGTCATAGGAGACACCCCCTCGTCAGCCATGATCCATAGTTACACCTTTCACTGGCTAATCTTCAGGGGATTTTTACTGCCGCTTTTAAAATGTCATCTTCCGCCCCCCCCCCCCCCCCCCCCCCCCCAGGTGTTTGCCTACAGCACAGAAGACATTGATAGGGAGGGGTAAGTGGACCTGGGTGACTGGCTGTCACACAAGCTGTAACAAACAAGAGCATGCACACACATGGTGTGTTTCCTTGATTCCGAGTTGGCTGCATTCTACTCATTTTCATCCTCTAAAATAGCCCTGGGCTCGAGGGGACTCTGTGCTATTGTCACGGAAGCGGAGCACTGGGATAGTAACGGGTGTCCGTCCTGCTAACCAAAGCACTAATATCCACTTGTAGGAGTATCCTGGTAAAGAGGATGTTCCGAGGGCCTGAGGATGACTATTGCGCCCCTCCTGCCAAGCTGAGCAAGGAGGAGACGCAGAAGAGAGGTGCGTGTGTCCCGACCTGGAAAGCCACCTCTCTCCGTTTGATCTATATCCATGCAAATGTGCAGCGGGGCGGCTGCTCGCCGCATGCAAAGTAGCCGTGCAAGGACTGCAGCCCGCACTTCTGGGCGGTTAGCAGGACGCTGGCATGACCACGCCATGCAGCTCTTCTGCTTTTCCATTGGTGCCGCTTACTTAGAATGCAGTGGAGATGTCAGGAGGCACAGGAAGGAGACCCTGCAGAAGATGCTAGTACATGGGTCTCAAACTCCAGTCCAATCTTGGAGTAGTTTAGTTCTTTCCCTGTTCCACCACAAATGATTGAGCTGAAAAGCTGTGTGGAAATTAGCAGAAGGAGCTGCGAGGAGTTGAATCAGATGAGTTAAATGAGGGTAAACCCAAAAATGCGCAGGGCTCCAGCCCTCCAGGACTGGAATTTAAGACCAATGCGCTAGAAAATTTAATGATGTATTAACCGTGCACTATATTTGCCAAGTTAATACCTTATTCAAAAGGACCTCCAGAGGACGGATGAGCTTGTAGTCTGTTGGTCAGGCCCTACTATGTGAAGCCATTTTCAGCACACACATGCCGTTTTCTAGAGATGCACTGATTGTATTGGCTAGCTATCGACAACTGCCACACCGGCAACAATTGCCGATTGGCTGATGGTTAAATATCAGCTGATTTTTACTGATAATTCCCTTTGAAATGGTGACCCATGTTGCTTTGCATACCCACATACTAAACAATTAGAAAAACGTGTGGAATTATTTTAACATTGGCATAAACAATATTAGGAATGCATTTTGCAAACGAGGAGGATCAGCTACTAAACATTTCAGCACCAGGTGAGCAATCAAATTTCTTAAGGCAAGATGGTGAGTAGTATGAGGAGTTTCTGAAAAACAAATCCGCTCCAATAAAGAAGGCTGCAGTACTGCCAAATAACGCTAGTCTGTCATTAACCCAAGAATTTAATGGCAAAAAACATTCAGTGCAGACAGTGCAGAATTAAAAGATATACCTTGGAAAATTACGGAGTTAAGCACACTTGGTGATCAGTCCTTCTCTGTTATAAATAGTTAGCACCTAATCCATGTCAGAAAGGACACTGAGCTAGGACAGGATATGTAATCTACCATTTCAATCAAAAGGACCTGGATTTCACTTAAGCGCCGTCTGCTTTCTGTGCGCTGATTGGTCAGTCTCCTACAATCATGCATGTGTCACTAATGTTAATGTAAAACAGCAGGATAAGTCTTTCAATCAAGGAAACAAACCAGACAAAGCGCAAGAAGAACTGAACTATTTAACCAAGGACAGGAGCCTTTCGGATAGTTTGTAAAACCTGAAGTGGCTCAAAGTGTCCTTTCTGACATGGATTCAATGGTAACCCTAGTTAAAAATGTTATAAGTATATCCTATAAGATGTATACAGTTATAAAATATAGTGCTCTGGGACTGTTGGTATTTTCTTGCCAAACACTTTTTTTTTTAATTCATTTTGGTGGAATGTCCCTTTAAACTTAAGCAGGACCTCCCAAACAATTAGTATTGGTGTCAGTTTTTGAAATAATCCATCAGTATTTGCCAGAAATGTCCTTATCAGTGCATATCTACTGTTTTCACAGTGCTTCTCTATGTGAGGAAGGAGTCTGATGAGGTGTTCGATGCACTCATGCTGAAGACCCCGACTTTGAAGGGCCTGATGGAAGCAGTAAGTGATTCGCTCTCCACTTGTGCTTTTTAGGGTCACCCCTGCACCTCAAGGAATCTCTCAAGCACTTACCCTTGGTAAATGCAACATTGCCATCATTTTTCTGGCTGTGACACTGGGGAGGGATTTAAAAACGTCATGAAATGTGTGAATTGCGCTTTTGCACACCACCAGTAATTCTTTCCACAGATATCAGAAAAGTACGGTCTGCCGATAGAGAAGATGGCTAAGATATACAAGAAAAGCAAAAAAGGGTGGGTTCCTACATTCCCTTTTTACCTGGAATGTGAAATTGTCCCTTTTGCTGTCCTGCCAAATTTTGGCTTCTTATTCCACGTTTAACCTTCCTTGCTCAGAATCTTGGTCAACATGGACGACAACATCATCGAGCACTACTCGAACGAGGACACCTTTATCCTGGGCATCGAGGGCTTGGCCGACACCTACAGAATCACACTGACGGAAATCTGAGGCTTTGCAACAGGCCCGGGGCAACAGTGGGAAGGCAGCCATGGGACACCATGGAGCAGATTGAACCTGTTCTGTAAATACAGCCTGGACCAAGGCTGTCGCTGTGTATGCTACAGAGTCCCTATCATGCAAAGTGGGGGGAGCGAAAAGTGTTCAGATTTTAGGCCTGCCACTCTGGATGTAGAACGCTCCTTGGACTTGCTAGGGGTTCTGGGTGAGGTTGTTACAGGAAACAATGTGTCAGCTTAAAGATCTAACAAAAACTTCTGATATGTGGGATGCTATTTCAGGTGAGCTCCCCCCCAATTTTCAAGAAAGTGTCACTTCACTATGTAGCCTACACTGCCCCCTACAGGCAGACAGAGGTATGTCAGGATGAGGGAACAAGGTTTTCTTATGAGGATGCTTGTCAGTCTTGGCCCACCTGTCTTGCAGATGAACCTCTTTGGCATTATTCATTGTATACCAGCAGCTCTATGGCCAATCTACTAAAGAACCACAGCATTTTTTTTATATGTGTCCTAGCAGTAATCCTGATAGTAATGCTTATGGAGCCAGGTCATGTTGTATGTGTGTATAGTTTTATGGTAAACTGTAGCACATCCACTCACCTGCGTCCATCTGAAACCGTGAATGAGTCTTGTGACGTTCCACCACGGATGCCTGGAGAGCCACCGTGAGGAGCTTGAAACTTAGGTCATCGGCACCATGAGCTGAAAGTCATTTCATTCCTCTCTACTACAGCACTTAAGCTTTGCCAGACCAAAAACACAAAGAAAGGGCATTCCTGTGTTTACTCATTGATAATGTGCTACCATGGTTCTGCTCCTATCAATGTAGCTATCAATTTTTTGTTTTGCAAAAACGTGTAGCGACCAACATCCTTTAAACCATTTCACAGAGAAGTTTTGCAGTGGATCACTCTGAAATTCAAACTGCTCATTATGTCTAGAGCAGGACTAGGCAAACTTATGCAGAAAGGGCTGTTGTGTGTGTGGGGGGATTTTTTGCTACAACTCAAATTTCTAATTAGAGGACTGATCGGCCAAAGAGTCAGCACACCTGGGTTTGAACAACTGATCTAAAGGTTATCTCAAAAACCTGCATATGCACTGGCCCTTTGTGGATAAGATTGCCCACCCATAGTCTAGAGAAACAAGCACTGTGAATTTGATACATGTAAATATATTACAAACCATTTGCCATATAAAAAAATATTGCTGAAATCTCCTGAAAGAAGTCCTGTATGCCTTTGTACAAAATGTTATTGTAGGTGTTTTTGAATATAATTTGTACATATTTCTTTTTAATAAACAGCAGTATAAATGAGGCAATGTGATGCTTTAGTCAGTTGTTGGCTTTTTATTCGTCATCATCCAAAACGTGAAGCTGATTTCAAGATCTTTTAAATAGTTTGAATCTGTTTACTGCACTTAATTTTAACTAGGCAATGTCACTGACCTTTTTAATAACCTCTGAATAGTGATTCTGCCTGAACATTGAGAACTTAATCATGCATGCAAAATAGTAATTATCTGTTCCTTGCTCCATCTTGCAATCTTGATACCAAACCTCTTTTTTTAGCTGTTTTCATGGCAACAGTCAATATTTTGTTAAAGACCGAATTTAATCGCTGCAGTTAGTTACCCCTAACAGTTGTATCGTAATCTTGCAATGTCTTTCCAGTACCATTGCTCTCCAGCAGACTGGAATGGGCAATTCGCATATAACCCCTGAGTTCTCAAAATTACATTAGCATTGGAAATATCTTACTGGTCAAGCTATTGCAGCTGTATTTTGATCCCAGTTGAGCAAGATGGCTGACCTTTATTTTCATCAGCAACGCAGAAGCGATAAGGGTGGAAATGAAGCCACATGAAGATTTGGTACTCTGTAACCCCCCACAGCTACTGCACACACAATTTACTGCCTTCTGAGCCAGGACTTACGATAACCATCCAACTGGTGGCTAAGAAATTTCTTCTCATACCTGTACTCCAAGGACCAACATGGTTCTCCCTAAATGGTGTCTCAAGAGGAAAATGCAATTGTGACTGTCGGTGAACCCAGCCTGCCTTCAACCATTAAAGCTATGCTTTCCTGGCTGATTTGTGTGCTGCAGTATGCAGAACCCATGTTGGTGTTGGTACTGGGGGAGGTCACAACATCAGAGATGGGGAGCTGGGCCGGAATGGCCAAGCTTGGCCCAAACTGAAGCCTTTGTGAAATTGCATTTGACATGATGAATTGCGTCTATTTCAACAGTTTTAGGGCTGGATTAAAAATAACCACTCGCCATCAGTTAATCACGTAACTGTATTACTAACGGCCTTTAACATTCTAAACATCCTGGCAGAAATTCTAAATCACTCTTCTGTGAGCTTAAGCAGACTCCAGCCCAGTAAATCTTTATACCGTAACATTGTCACATTCAAAATTGGTTACTTTTAAAGGTGCTGGATTCAGTCAACACACGTGAATATTACAGAAGCTATGATTATAAGTACATCTTATCAGGATTTAAAAACAGCATGCACGCACAGCCAAAGCACTAAACAGACATTTTTTTAAATATTGCTGCTTTATAAGATAACCAAAACAGAATTCTATTTTTAAAAACTACACTCACAAAATACAGGTTACCATACAAAATCTACAAATGCAACAATTACAAACATTTTGTTCGACATAATTGTACAGTATAAATTTATACAATACTGGTTTTGTATATTTGGCACTTGACCACATGATGCTGATGTGTGTAATATCTCGCCCGATACAGTATTTAAAATTTAAAAAAACAGCACAAACTATCAATGTTGCTGCAGTAGTTGCAGTCGTTCTCAAAGGCTTAAATTTTGTTTAATACAAAACAGCAGTTATTCAAAAACATTCAAATTTGTCCGATCGACAGTGTCACAGAAACTGAAACCACTGGCTTTAGCGTTGGGGTCTCAGCCACATCCTAGGGAGGGAGAAAACCTGAATTTTATTTTCCTGGGATTCCGAAATGATCGCCAGAGCGCAGACACAGGTGCAGCCTCAGCCCTGGAGAGGGATTCTTACACTTCCCCTCCTATTTTTTTCCTTTTTGGCTCAGAACCCTCATGGGTTTGCGTTTGATTATCATGGATGTTCGACAAGCACAGAAGGTGAAGATGGCCATGCTTCCAACCTCACGAGTGGACAAAAGCCATTACAAGCAGCCGGAAAAGATCCCGCCCCGCCCCACCCGTGTTGCGCATGCAGTCAGCGTGCATATGTGCATGTGTCAGTGCCGTGGATGACGGGCATGCCCCCATCTTGGTGAACTCTCCCCTGTGACCTGTAGCGTTGGCCCAGGCAGTGACCCCACACCGCGACGAAGGCACCGGTGCACCCGTGTGTGCATGGCAAACATGGCCACATTAAATGCACAGGCACCACCCCCACCTGCACATATATGCAAATTTAAAACTACAAAAAAAATTAAAATAAAATAAAACACTAAAAACCTCCCATGCACCATTTAAAAACATTTAAAATTGGATGTAAAGGTTTTTTTTTCCTGCTTAACACAGAAATTTCAAAAAAAACAAAACACATGCATGCTTGACTACTTTGAAGCTCTTAGGGAAAAAACATAAAACACTAAACCTCACTGCAACTGGAGTCTACTGATGAGAAACTGTAGACGTTAAATGATCTAAGCGACAGCATCGTTCTGTTTTAAAATAACGTTTTAAGTCAGAAATATGTGCCTCTGTGTCTCCTGACACCATTGTTCTCAGCAGCTTACCCGTTAACTAAAACAGCACAAAGAAACGCGGCTTTGCGCAACAGACTCCACCGCAGAAGAAGGTGGATCCAGGCAGCCGCTGATGACATGCGGAGCTCTGAAATGCACACGCAAGCCAAGCCCAAAAGCCAATGGACCGGACGGAGCTCGTCCATCCTCGGCCGGTACAGTCGCAGGAGCAGATGCATAGCAAAATGTGTGGTCCTTCTGTGGTTATAGAATGGTCAACAGACACTTGTGTATATTGTGTGTACAGAAAACAAACCATGTTCAGTGGGCCAGATCCCACGTCTATCTCCAAATAGAGGAACACACCTACGTCTGTTCATGTCGCACACAAGCTTGAGTGTGTTATTGTGGTCGAGCCTCGGAGAGCACTGGGGAAGCGCAAAGGCGTGCAGTGCCGGGACTAGTCAACAGGTGGCTATGGTCGGTAGTGACATCACAAGGAAGGCTGTGGGGGTTCCGAGGTGGGGCGGGCGGGGAGTGTCCAGCTTCTCTCGGCGTCAGAGGTTCACCCTGTGAATCTGATCATCGCCAAGGTCTCATGCTTGATTCATCGTTGGAGGTCTTTTCTCGGTCAGTTG
>JAODKL010000135.1:10042127-10056203 GCA_026780765.1 Petrocephalus schoutedeni
CGGAGTCATGAGAATGAGGGGGCAGCAGCCGGCATGGAGGGTTATCCAGTGTAAGGCAGCACAAAACAGAGACGGGGTCAGCGACACCACGAGCAAACCGGGTGCCTTACAAAGGGGCAGACACAAAGCACAATGCACAGTGTGTGTCTGGTGGCATGGGCTGGGTGTGTGTGGGGGGGGGGGGTCCCCAAAGGAATGGCATGAAAATTGTCAGTGCGGGTCACGCGCTTTCCCGTCACCCGAGGTCACACTGTGCTTGTTTGTAATTTGTAATGACGAATCACAAAATTAATGACAAACAAATGAAAAACAAACAAACAATCCAGATGCTTGGATGGGGTTGAGGAACATGTATTATACTAGATCCGTCCAATGGATGGTTTCATGGGAGCAGCCTTGGTCTGGCTGACAGGAAAGCTTGTGAGATCCGCTTCCGAGTGCTGGTGGGGGGTGTCCGTTTATGAATCTTTATGCATCAACCAAATTAACGTAGCCACCATTTCCAGTAACTCTCCCCATTGCTTTTCTCTGGGTCAGGGCTGTGACCAGCAGACCTCTTTAAGGCCCCTCTAACACACGTCACTGACACACAGGTCCTTGATGTGATCATGTCATGGAATGTGGAGGAACTCACCTACAGCTTAACCCAATGAGCAGAATGCCTGCAAAATCACATCACAGGGTAAAGCTTGCTCACGGTGCTGTGCCCGGATGACCATGTAAGACACAAACCGGACACCGGAGGTGTATGAAGGAGGGGTGTGGGGGGGATACACAGGTGTCAAAAGCCTACAGTGATCACACGCTGTCACAAGCATCGGACGCAAGTGGGGTGACACATTAGCACATGCGTCACTAAACTGGATGTCCAACTTGGACCTAGGCGGGGAGTCTCCGGGCAAGCTACAGAACAGCTGAACGCCTCAACATAATCCCCCCCCACCCCCACACTCACACTTGGGTGTGTTTGCAAGTTGTTTGAGCCCTGCAGGAAACACATCTATTTTTGCCAGTAAATGGCATTTAACATTCTCTCTGACCACAGAAACGAGATGCTTTCAGAAGGACAGTAATTCCACGCCCATGATCTACAGGAACACGGCGCAGCTGGCAGGTGTCACCATCCCCATTTCCGGGGACATAAAGGGAAACAAAATATCTACATCAAACAGGGGAGGGGGGTTGGCAGTCTATAGAAAACAGCTGCAGCAGGACAGTTCAGCTAATTGGTTCCTCCATACTGCACACACACTCCCCTGCCTGGGAGCTGCATGCAGACGCGGTATGGAATCAATGTTTGCGATGAGCACTTCATTCAACTCGTTCAGCTGCATGCATGTAAACAACAACAACACACTTCAAACACCATTTCACAGAAAGAACTCAAAACAGGAATGAAAACCACAGAGACCCTTTTCCTCCACAAAGTCAGGCAGTATTTAAAAAAAAAAAATACAGTGCAGCGTTTGACTTTAGCGGCAGTGCTGCTCTCACACACGCACAGCGGAGACGGGACCCTCGCCGGACCAGCTGCCATTTACCCCCCCAAAAAAGGTCAGTGTCCATGTTTAATTCAACAGAGCATCCGCCGCATTCCCTCCATCCATCCAACCCTCTGTCTCCTCCTGCCCCCGTGTCATTTATCTCCGGAACAATCTAGGGGCATGGCACATGACCTCACCCAAAATAACCTCTTCACACGATAGTGCTTTTAATCACAAGGCAACTTTGGTGATCTTGAAATCTTGGTGTGTGGAGGTTTATAGAACCAGAAAATCAGTTGTTTTCATCACACCGAGTTTGTCTCTCCCCCGAATTCCCGGCCCCATTTCAGCACCGCCCTGGCACTCTCTTGACCCCCTCGCTGCTTGACTGGGGGTAAAACTGGCTCCAGCTTGACTGGGTGACCAGAGGTTCAGGGACACCACCAGCCTCAACCAGCTTCAAAACTGCTGTAAAAGGCCTGGCTGGTTGGTGGGGATGACGCCTTTGGTCCATCAGTGTACTCGCACTAGTCATTCCAAACTGTGTCTGAGCATGAATGGCCTCCCAGGTCTAGCTCATTTGACAAGTGTGACTAGGGATCGGTACTGAAACCCGGGACTAAATTGGCCCCAGGGCTAAATTTTTAAATACCTGAGTATCAATAAGCTCTGAAATTAATGGGATTGCTTTTGGTACTGGAGAAATGAATGCTTTCTGAGTTCGTAACTTTTTTCAAGAAGTTAGTTGTATTGTGTTTCAGAATCATTTGCATAACCAATTGACGACAAAAGCATTTCAAGTTCCTCTCCAAAGTACCGAAGTACCAAAGAAGTAACCCAACTGGTTTGGCACTTACGGTACTAAACCGGAAGTCAATGGAAACATGGAAGTACCAAAGGTACGGTACTTGTAGGGCTGCAACTAATGATTATTTTGAGAATCAATTAATCTGCCGATTATTTTTTCGATTAATCTGATAAAGAATTTTAAAAATTTCCACCCGTTTATTCAGAAATGGAACATTATCTAAATTGACTGTGCAAAAAAGTGCACAAAGAAAAAAGCAAATCAAAAAACCCGGTAAGAGAATTTGTTTCAGCATTAACACTTGTTATCTATATTTACAGTAATGCACAAAAGTGATCTTGCATGGCACTATCTAAAGGTCGACCGATAAATTGGCTTGCCGCCAGTGGATACGATCACGATCAATTTATCTAGCATTATAGATTTGACCGACAGTCGATTTATAATTTTATTTATATGGCCCGCGACATGTTTATAATCCCCTTTATAATATCCCCTCCAACTGATTCAGAATGCAGCTGCTTGACTTGTTTTCAACCTTCCCAAGTTCCCCCACACCACTCCTTTGCTGTGCTCTCTACACTGGCTTCCAGTGGCCGCCTGCATAAGATTCAAAACACTCGCATACAAAGTCAAAAATGATCTGGCACCATCCTACCTAAAAGACCTCATCACACCCCGCACTGCACCACATTCTCTCCGATCCTCCAGCACTGCTCGACTGGTCCCACCACCCCTCAAGGCACAAGGAAGACACACCTCTCGGCGTATATTGGTTATTCGATTGAATATTTGATGCAGAAATATGTAGACATGCAGAAAAAGGTATTCATTAATGCATTTAATGTAACTGAGATACAAAAATAAATCCATCTGCTCAGGTTTTGCTTGCCTGCTTCTCCCTTTCCCTCGCACTTTCGCGTGACTTCCAAGTTGCCACCGGTGGAAATCCAGCTTTAATTTTTATTTTATTTATATTCGCCAGATGCAAAATATGTTTAATGTCATTGGCAGTATCATACTTAAGGGGAAAACTTTTTTGCAACCGGCCCCTGATCATTCGAAAAGCCTCTATATTTAACTGGTTTGGTATTAAGTTTTGCTTTGAAAGGAAGCGAATAGCCTACAGAACAGTCAGGAACAGGCGTAATTATATCGAGCCGTCAACCCGAAAAAAAACGTATAATGTACTGGTAATTTTCTGTCAGGACATAATCAGTTCTCTTATGGTTTTTTTTTTTCTGTTAAAACTACAGACAGCGAGTGTACTTGCTCCCACAATGCAACGCGAAATTCAAATTAAAGGGTAAAACGCCTGTGAAAATGTTTACAGAAAATTCCTTAATATTAACACGATACATTGAACTGTTTTTATGGACTAAGCATGGGTGTTAAAACCATCATTGAAAGAAGTTTTGTGCGTTTATTTGAGTGTATATAGTTTGTTTATATATAGGGTGAGCAGATAATCCCTGTCATACCGGACACTTTGAGCTAGGACAGGATTTGTAAACTACCATTTCAACTAAAAGGACCTGGATTTCACCTAAGGGCTGCATTCTTACTGCCAGACAACCAATCCAGGGAGATGAAGCCCAAGGATTTATTTTTCTGTGCTTCACATTCACCCACATATATCCTAGCCAAATCCTCCATGATACCAGAATGGATCACAGAGTAGCATGGTTCCACACACTGCCCAATTAGCTTGGTTAGGTGATCACAAGCAGTTACATGTACCCCAGGATATTTCCAGAAGGGTGGGTGAAAAAAACTGATCCAGAACCTACAACCTACGGGGGAGTCTTAAGGATCATCAGGAAACGTAAGGGTAAGATAACATGTTTGCAGGTGTGAGCTGGAGAGCAGTCATTTTCCATAAAACTATATCAATGAAAGAAAAACAGACAGGATACTTTATTCAGACTTAAAAACACCAAGGCAAAACCCTGATTTGAGCATTAGTTAGAAACAAATGGCAATTTTACAATGCCCGGTTTCTCTTCTGAAATTCCCCCATTTCAATTTCATTTGCAGAATCTAACCCACTAATTACTGGCCGTTTAGCGTCCATGTAAGCGATTATGTTACATTTATGCCCCACGGCTCTCACAAAAACTGTCATTAGTATAGCATTAAGCCAACAGCTGTGAGATGAAGACAGCAGATGGGGGAGGGGCAGGGGCTCTGTTAAGGATAAAGCCAATAGCCAATCTATAAATAAAATTAAAAAAATAAATAAGCAAGCAAGCAGACCCCACCATGTATAACGCAGGCCGCATACATTCTAAAGCCTGGACTTGAGGCCCCCTAATACTGTTACTGAGAAAGGCTTTTGGCAGCCCACTGTGCTAGAATCAAACCCGGGTCATGTGGAGTCATACAGGAGGATATGAGGGGGCCGATCACTGAAAAATGGGGGCCGGGGGATTTTTCCTCAGCATTTTCCTAAAAATTGCCCTCACAAATACGCACAGGGCAGGTGGCAGACTGACAGGACGGGCCGAGAGGGCCATGGACACCTCACGGGAATACGTGGCCATCCTTGTTGACACCCCATGTTAAAATGATAAAAATAAAGTAATTTAAATGGGACCATAGAAGAGAGAGGGAGCAGTGTAGCCACCCCCATAAATATAACTGGCCCCCGATGGCCTGTGGATGTTTATGAAAATGACTACGACCCAACAGGCGACCCGCGCAGGTTTGTTTTCTGGGCCCCTGTTAACAGTGCCATGGCTCTGCATATTTAGTCACAACTGCAGCGGAATACAGTATATATAGCTTAAAAAAAACAAAAACGTCCCAGAACTCTGAGCTTTGACACCAGATAGACATCTGAATTACTTCACTTAAGAGAGATGGACAGATTCTAGGCTTAACACACTGAATCGGAAGATGCCTTTCAGATAACAGCAACATCCTTTGCTTTAAGGGGTTCTTAAAAAAAAAATAATAAACTTTCTATTGTTGGCTATTAATTAGCTGCCAGTCTTCAGTGTCAACATTAACCAGATAAGGAGCAGAAGACAACCTTTGCGGTGAGACATTTCCTGCCACATTTCCAACTAAACCCCCACCCCCATTGGCTGCACGGACTGAAAGGCCAACTGAAGCGGTACCCGAGGTGCAAAGGTCACTCAGGGTAGCACCGGGACTACATGGACATGAATTCCATCACACCACACTGTTAGCCAAAAAAAAGGCCAGAGACCAGAGTTAGGGAGCAAAGATAATCAACTACATTTACATTTATAGCATTTGGCAGATGCCCTTAGCCCAGGGGTAGGGAACCTGATCCATGGAGAGCCGGTGTGGGTGCGGGTTTTTGGGATGACCTCTCAATCAGCTCCGGTCCTGGGGACCCACTCTTACTGGCTGATTGAGAGGTCATCCCAAAAACCTGCACCCACACCGGCTCTCCATGGATAAGGTTCCCTACCCCTGCCTTAGCCAGAGTGACTTACATAAGTGCTTAAAGAGTCCATCAGTGAACTAGTTCATTTTATTTCTTTGTACTAATAAACAAAATTTCTGACCCTCATCAACCATCTTCACAGGCTTAGAGTGAAGACAGCATCCTCAAACCAAGTGTCAGGTAGAAAGTTCCAGCATGCAGTGAAATGTCACTTGCCACCACAAGGGGGGAAGCATTTTGTACACCCAGGAGTGTGTGTGAGCGTGTGCGCGTCCGGACCTGTGCTGTGTCTGTCCTGTTTTTCTACTTTGAGCTCACACAACGGACAGCAGCCGCCTTCTTTAATTAAAGCCACCTGGGCCAAAAAGCACCTCGTTAGTACCAAACCCCGCTGTCGCCGTGGCAACGCCAGCGCAAAGCCCATTACCAAGTGTCGTTCATTCCATTTCCTGTGGCTCGCAAAGATCTTTTCTGCCTCCTCGGTAATAACGCCCATACGCGAATCGGGCACCTGGTCCACAGGGCTCGCCAGCATCCCTGTGAAAAGGCCGTATGTTTCCTGTCGTCACGAAAACCTGCAGAAGGCCAAAGACGGCAAGCAGAGGAGGGGCCGTGACCATCCCACCCAATGCAAAAGGCAGCAAACCCCAAGGAACAGAAACGTCCAAACGAAAGGAACAAAAACCAATCTCAGAAACTCAACGACCCATTTTGACGCCCACTTCTACAGCAAGGATGCCACCGCCAACATTACTCAAGAGTTACAGCACCGACATTTTCTTACAGCCCACAGGAGCTCGAGGCAAGGACGCAAGAGACGCGGGGACAGTGCTCGAGCCTTGCAAACGAACATGCAACAGAAACGACGATTAGGATAATTTTGTTGGCGAAGTCCCCCGCAGTCCAATGACAGCATTTCATAGAAAATGAAAGGGAAAAAAAAGCAATATGATTATAAGGAGGGGGAGATATACCTCATAAATTAAAAGCATCATCTGCCTCTTGAATCACACCTAATAGAGCATGTCTGGGAACTGCACGTGGGCTCACTGTCACGACTGTGTCAAGGAGTGACGCAAATGCAAAGCTACCACTGTTCATCCCGCCATCAGAAGCAGCATCAACGTGTCCTTCGCACTGACACTCAAATCCAAAAATTTGCACTGCATTTCTCCATTATGACTTCCTCTGCTGGCCCCTGAAGGATGGGCTCCCCCTTTGAGTCTGGTTCTCCCAAGGTTTCTTCCGTATAGGGAGTTTTTCCTTGCCACTGTCACTGCCACTGGCTTTGGACAGAGATCATGTAAAGCGCTTTGAGACAATGGAATGTGGTGAAAATGTGCAACATAAATGAAACTGAATTGAACTGAATTCAGGTGGCGTGCTGAGAGACAAGGATGACAGGCATGTTGTGAGGGCTTAGGTGGCCATCTGCAGAGGTGTGTAGCAATAGACACTGGGGGTGGCCCTACTGGACCACCATGTTGCCTTTCCTCAGGTTCACCCATCACGACTTCAGCCCACACGGCTCCTTCCCCCCAGGTGATCCTCTGCCTCTTGCTTTGGTGCCATCCTAGTACCCAGGCGAAGATGGCGTGGCTGTACCAACGGCAGGTGTCATCGCGGGTGCTCACTTTTTCCAGCGTGACAGAAAGGCGATGCTCTCACAGTCCTCATTTGGCATACCAATGAAAAGGGAAGGGAACAGGTGCTGCTGCACACGCATGTTCACATTTGCCAGGTAGACGTGATGGAGGCTTTAGTAACGTGAGGTGTAATAGGCATGTTCTAGGCAGTTGGAATAGGCAGCGGTATTGTGCGCCATTTTTCTGCCAAGTTTGAAAAGCCCCGTCAACTGGGGTAAAAGGTCACACCAAGGGGCTATAGCTCAAAGCCATGGTAGGTCTGTTCTCTGCCTTGGGGTGAAGGGGACCTCCAGACCATGCAAGGGCATAAGGCCAGGGAATCCAACCACACCCCACTCCAGTCCATTGCCTAGGATCCTGGAGGACACTGTAATCCTATACGGGTAGTGATGACAGTGGATGTTTCAGTGTCTTCTGTGGGCCTTGCGTAATGTGATCTCCCATCATCTAAACCACGCTGTGTTATTAACGCGCATAATTTCTTGGCTGTAGCACTTAACATTCTCTCACATACACTTACTAATAACTGCCCCGCTATTAAGATGTGTAACGGGGCAACACCCTGCCCGTAATTAGAACCTGCCTGAGCAGCTTAATCAGAAGGTCCACCATCTACGTAGCCATCAACTGTCCCACCTGCTGCTGAGTGGATGATCCTATACACATGACACCCATGTGTGCCACATGCCCTTTGCGTACTTGTAGGTGAACTAAGGGCCAAATCAGAAGACTGGGAGCCACAAGCCGAACTTTACATCAGGTAGGATTAGGAGCTAAGGTGTGAGGTGTAGGCAGACCAAAATGACCAAGCTCCAAGCTCTTATTGGTTCTCTGAGTGACTGGCAGTTCTTTGGTAAACACCTTCTGACAGTGATCTCTCTAAAGACACAGGATCAAGACACAGAATATGCAGCCGTAATCCATATCATCAAAAACAACATTTGATATCCATGCAGTCTTTTGCACATAACAAACAAGGAGTTAAAATTCAGGCAAGTCACATTGCAGGACATGAAACTTACATCATAAGCTGAATTCAGGCACAGCACACTGTCAACAGCAGCTAAGTGCCTGGACTCAACCCACCACAGCCAATAAAAATTATTTAGCCTCTCAAACACTCCTCCTCTAATTTTTTTTTTGTATTGCTTTGTTAGGTTCAGTGTCTGGGTATCAAATAGCGTTGTGTTAAGAAATCAATAGACAATGTACACGAGGATAGCTCTTTATACAGATTATATACACAAACTGGTGTAAAAAGTCTAAAATTAGGTCAATATAACAAAAAACAGAAAGAATCAGTCTTATATGCTAATCATGTTCTAGAATTCTGTATATTTAGAGCTCTGCTTCCCTTCACTAAACAAGGAAAATAAGGTGAACAAGATAAGAGAGGTCACATGGAGCACTGGTTACGGGTACACACAGACAATTCATAAATAGGGACACATTGTTCTCAAACATGAATCATGTCCTCCTTGAATCTGAAGAACTCAAATCAGCATGGTGACAATTTATTTGTGACCATTGTAAAAGGTCAGAAAATGGCCAAATGAACTGAGGGGTGTTCCATGAAGCAGCATTTCTTGCTTAGCCGGATAACTTGTTGGATTTAAGATAGTCTGGGCTAAATGTAAGTAAATGAAGATAAAGTCAATTTAACCCAGACTACCTTAAATCCAACAAGTTACCCGCCTAAGCAAGAAATTCTGCTTTGTGGAACACCCACCTGACCTACAATCAAATAGCCTCACAGTGGGCTATTACTTTACGTGACTCCAAAGAACTGCCTGGATTTGTCTTAAGGTCGAACAATCTAAAGTCTCAGCTGAGGACAGGGTTCGACAGGGTGGGGGGCCATACCCTATTGAGAATTTACTGTGCACAACCCTGTCATGGGTGGCCAGGAGTGTTGGAGCGGTGATGACAGTGGCTGCTTAAAGTGGAGTGCTAAAAACCAAAACCAAACCAATTTGTTTTTCCAAAGCAGAATCAGAATTTCTGAAAAATAGATATTAATACTTTGGTAAGCCCATAGCTTGGAAGTATGCACCATCCCCTTGCCTCCACAACAGTTAAACGGGGATAATACACAAACGTCCCAGCGTTTAATCACTCCGACAACATTTGGTGCATTTGACAGGAGCCTAGTCGTAACTACGTTGTGGGCTCTGAGTCACTTTGACGCGCACAATCTGTAATAAACTGGAACGGACAAGAAGAGTTCAGGGAAGGAGTCGGGGGATACTGGACTTACGTAAAATACAGCTCTGCGCGACATCGACAGCCATGGCTCCTCACATAGTCACTGTTCACGAGGGCAAAAGCAACGAGGGGCCGCTACAACGCCAGTACATAATCCTACACGACACCCCCACCCACCCTATGGTGATTTGTCCAGATGTAATATAAGAACAATTTATCACCATAACAAACAACAGAACAAATTATACAGCAGGGTTTTTTTTTTTTTTTTTAAACTGCGCTTCATATCAGATAACGTGTCAAATAAGGGTGGGCAGGCAACACAAGAACTGATGACAGAAACTTTTGGGAGAGGAAATTAAAGTCCAGAGGAGCTTTCTTGGCAATATGGGACATGCCTTTGTCTCCTTGTCTCCTCCACACATACACACATGACGATTCAAAAGAGAGCAGCAGCAATACTGTGGTAGCAGATGGCAAACGCACAGATGTGTGATGTAAACTTGAATTAAAAGATTAAGATTACAGTTCATTTACAAGTGCTGCCAGGGCCTGGGGCTAAGCTGCCAGGGCATCGTGGGTAACTACGAATGCCCTGCAGTGGCGCACATCTTCACATTTAATGCATCTTACCTCCTGTACCAAACTGGAAGTGTGCAGAGGAGAAATTCCCGAATTGCCCCGCCTTAGAAACCCGAGTAGATGTCCCAAGAACACCACGCCCCTGCTCGCAAAAATGGAAAATCTCTGAGCCTGGATTTAGGGTGCATGGTAGATGGACACATCTGCTACCCATGAGTGACCCCTCACTCAAAACACTGGCAGAAGGACAAGGTGCAACCAGTCTGGGGAACAAATTACAGTGTCATTTTCATAGACTATTTCTGTGACTGACATTTCTAGAACTGTCTAAGCAAGCTGTGAGTTCTTTGGTATGTCTCCCAGCATTCTGCGGATACCACAAAGTCCTTCTTTCCATATCGGATGCTTCTACCAACATGCCAACTAAACATTAGTTGTTCAGGGCAGCTCTGAACATACCAGGGAAATATTGGTGCGGTAAGCATTATGCTGGTCAAGAGTAGATTCATGACAACTTGATTGATTATTTCTGAATGCAACTGTCTATCTATGGTACTCATTCATGGTTTACCGTGTTATGGTGTTTTGTGTGATGTCCTATGTATAACAGTATCCATGACAATATTTGTCACTACAAATATTTACATCCAACCATGCCTTACCTCTATTAACTGCACTGATGACTGCATTCACTACAAGCTGCATGTGGCACTATACCACAATATTTGGGCAAGATCAATATCAGGTGGCAACCTCAGTGCAATACCTCATCTATTTATGGTATTTCATGTCCATACAGGGTTTCTGGTGATATCTTGTGTGTGATGTCTTATGTCCAAAATTGTCCATGTGTCAATTTTTCTTCTACACCACACTCTAGCTATACCCGTTTACATTTTAATGACTTGTAATGTGTGAATGCACCAATTGTACTGCTGCAAAAAGTTTGTTGTACTCTATACAATGACAATAAAGGAATCTAATCTTATCTTAACACTACTCAAGAGCAGGAACCTCCTTTCATTTCACTGGGAGAAACAGACAAGTTCTCAGGAAGAATTATTCACCTGACAGATGAATTTCTGACAAGGTATGATTAAGACAGGGGGAGCACCCTAACTCGCAAGGCTGGTCTTCCCAGAACTGGTCCCCCGAGAGAGGAGCCAAACAAGCCCCTGAAACCTATTACTACCATTTACCAAAAACAGTCAGGTGTCGGTGAAACAGATCCACCAGCAGGATACTACAGGGAAACCAAGGATTTTTTTTCCCCCCAGAAAGAGGACAAGAAGATAAATCCACCACTCGTGTTATGTAATCCACCCCTACCCCTGGCTTACACTGGCTTGGCACGCCTGTATGGCAGCGCTGTACTTTTGGCAGGTTAGGTGGGAGCCGGCTCCCTCTCGCATAATTTGCACTCTTACATCACTAAGGCAATATTTACATGACGCATTGAGAGATGACAGCTTGCCAACAACTGGGGGGGGGGGGCATAGCAGGAGAACTGAGAACTAGTGCCCGTCTCAGAAATGTTAACCAGCATAAATTTGACCAACAGTCAGTTAATCACGTTCAGAGTCCCAGGAAACCAACAAAATCAGGTGTGTGTGAGTGCTACCCAAGTCAGACCTGCTCCCATTAAAACAGAACATTATCCTTTCAGAAAAAAATCTTTTTTCAGACGTCAGTTACAACTTAATAATACAGTACATCTACCACGGTCATGATATTTTTTGCCTTACGCTTCCAATCAACAGGACGGAGAAACACAAGACAGAATTTCAGCCATCAAAGACAAAGATGACAGTACAACCTCTGCAGACAAAAACCAACAATGACCCAAAGGCCACAAATCCTTAACCAAGACCAAACCAACCCCAGCAACACAGGAAGATATTCGATTTACTTAAACAGTATTATTTAACTGACCACAAAACAATCCTTGATGCAAGTGTTGGAGAAAAAAAAATGGAAGGACATATGGACTGAGCTTTAAATAGAACAGATGGATGAAGCAATAAAAAATGTTTTAACTAATGCTCCGGATTCTCCGCCTCCAGGATGAAGTGTAATAGCCTAACATTTCCGTTAGTCAAATTATCCTCTATGTAACCAGACCTTCCCACTGGAAGAAAAATCTGTTTAAAAAGATGTGATCACAACACTACAAGAAAACTAAATGAGCCCAACTAACTTTTGGGAAACAATTTCATTACTGTCAGGACTCAATAAGAAAGTCTTATTTCGCAATAAAATAAACAATGAGAAATTTAATATTCACAGTAATTTTAATCTGGACAAATACATGTGCAAGGGCGGACATCGGAAAGACAAATGAGACAAGGTTCCTTCCTTTCTCATCTCTCTGGGTCCTCATTAAATGCAAATGAAAGGAAGCTAGGTTTATCTATGCAACTGACCAGAACCTGCTCCCTCCTCCTCCTCCTACCAGCCACCTGCTGATCCCATGATTGGCTGGTGGGGAAGCACGGGGAGCCCTTTCATGCAGCCATGTACAAGAAGTGCAATAGATCTTTGACAGAGGGCCAGCAAGGATCCGCCCAACGGCAAGTACCTTCCCAGAATGCAGCAGGTAGAGGATTCATAAGGAGAGAGAATGTGCCTGCTATGGACACCGATTCATAACACATACCGCCGTCAGGTGGTCATTCTGTCACTGCCATCGCTCACATTAACCAGTCCACTGAAATATCCAGCTGTACTACAGGGAAGCATGGGAAAACGGGAGGGTAAGTAGAAGCAAAGGACCCCGTCAACTGGCACAGTCAGCGTAAAAAACGCACAGAAGCGTCACCATTTGGTTCCTTTAACATCACCCATTAATCACAGTGAGTGAGTTACATTAGGCGCCAGCAGGCCTCCATAAACATGCATCTATCATCATGGCCTATCGTGTTGAGGGAGCTGCTGGTGATTCGCCAGACGCCACCTGTGGTTGCTGCTTTACTCAACGATATTACAGAGCAAACATTTGTCTCCCAGCACAACTCAAAATATATAAAGCTACCAGTTCTCTGAGCCAAATTAGCTTCTTTTACAAACTGGTGTGCCCATGCCTCATTCAATCAGTCTTCAGACCACACAAGCTTAACGGGCAGGGAGAAGTCAGGGTGCTTGTGTGATCCTGATTAACTTATTTTCCTGATTCTTCTCTCACATGCAGCTGGGTATGAAATAAACACAGGGACACTTAACTTGGACTCAAATGACTGGGTGCGAGACCACCTGCTGAAGATGTCAGGAGACATGGTGACCCAGTGCCACTGCAGCAAATGGACCAAAACATATACTATTTTTCTTTTGAGACCGGTCACTAAAAGAAAACAGTGTACCCTTTAGAAGAAGCACTGCAGGTAGGCGAAGTTCAGGGCAAATACAGTCGCAACTGCAGCACCTCTGACAGCGAGGATGGTCATATCAACATGCTGTGATGTATCGTGAGAAGGGGTCTAAGTCTACGAACAAGAACAAAAGATGGGTGGAGAGGTGAAATGAATAACTGATGGAAAGAATCAGATGTTCGTCTGTGAATGGTAGCAATAGCTGAAGACCCCAATGAACAACAACAGAAGGCTGGGAGATGATCAACTGACAGAGAAACTTCAAGAGACCCCAAGGACCCAGGCCAATCACTGGGGAACAGTGCCAACAACTTTCCAGGGGGGCATCCTGCCCGCATGCACAGGGTGCCCTCATGCCCAGTCCACCTTGTCTTCCTAATGATGTTTCAAGCACTTATTGTACCCAATGAGACCCTGAGTCATTTTGGGAAGAAGCAATAAATACACTCACCTAAAGGATTATTAGGAACACCTGTTCAATTTCTTATTAATGCAATTATCTAATCAACCAATCACACGGCAGTTGCTTCAATGCATTTAGGGGTGTGGTCCTGGTCAAGACAATCTC
>JAODKL010000135.1:10059950-10073003 GCA_026780765.1 Petrocephalus schoutedeni
GCCAACAGCGCGGAAATCCGCAGAAAACGTCTGTTAAATAAAAACTGCCCCCCCACAAGCCACATCGACAAGCTTCCTGACCAACGAAACTAGCAAAACTAGCCGCTTCGGTGGAAACAAGATACGCAAAGGTTTTAAAACAACTTACTCTGTATGACTAGCGTCTTGTGTCTTGCAGTGGTATGGTGGACTCAGAACATTAATATCGCTGAAGCTTCTTTTTTATTATTTAAAGTCAGACATCTACGCGCTTTTGTTTGTATTTGTAACCGTTTCGCTTCCCGCAGTTTCATATAGCTACTTTGGAAATGTAACTTACTCCGGGTGACGTCACTCGGCGAGGGCGTGGCCAGGCGCGCGGAGGCCTCGCGCGCTGCAGGCGAGGCGCGCGGCCCGGAAACTTTTCGGGCCGCAAAACATTCAGTGGCTCCTTAGTGCTATAGGATTTACCCCCCTCGCCCCAATATTGTTCTCGCCATGTTTGCAACTCCAGATTCCTATTAGGCATGTAAATGCTAATACTTGTAAATTAACCTTTGACGAATGGCTGATAATTTAATACCACAACAGAACTGTAATGCTGCGCGCCCACAAGCACATACTGTGCATATCATTAACGACATATTAATGGTCCAGCATGATTTGCCGGTCATAATTTTATATTAAATGGTATTTTTTAGGGTTTATAACTACATATATACTACATATACATAACTACATTCTGGCTCATCAATCATCCATCCAAAACTTTTTAAATAAATTAGATGATCAAATGAATAACTGCACCAAGAGGAGTTTCAGTTTTCAGAATACATTCCCAAAGATGGACATCGCCATCCAGTGGTTGAAACTGGGTGCTGTAAATCTATAGAGTTTTCCATCATCTACTTTCAAATGATATTTATCTGGCACATGCGCTCGAGCCTCTCCCGAAAAACGAGGGCCACGGGACAGAAGAGACTGTCGATGTTCCATAGTCTGTGAAAACAGTTCAGATCTCGTATTAAGCGCTGTGATATTGTGATAGCTGGTATATGATTGCCTAAATTCTACAAGTGTAGTAGTTTAATTCTAATTTGGTTTGGCTGGTTGTCCATGGTCAGTGTGTTTGTGACCCAGGGGTCAAAAGCATCAAAGCCCCGAGAAGCATAAAAGTGCATGCTGTGGTTTTTACTGGATTCAGTGAAGTAATGCTGGAAAAGTAAGTCACCTTACTTGGTGCCATGGGTAAACCAGAAGCTTACGATAACAAATCGTAAAAACGATG
The DNA here is from genome assembly GCA_026780765.1 of Petrocephalus schoutedeni. Classification (NCBI taxonomy): domain Eukaryota; kingdom Metazoa; phylum Chordata; class Actinopteri; order Osteoglossiformes; family Mormyridae; genus Petrocephalus; species Petrocephalus schoutedeni. The sequence goes on from JAODKL010000135.1 coordinate 10,061,218, forward strand.
AGATGGTGGTTTGTCAGGGATAGATTAGATTAGATTACATTACTTGACCTTGACAAACTTGACTGATCTCAGGAGGAATTCTTGTTCAAACAGCCCTAAGGTACACAAAAATGTGTCTAGTGCAAAACAGCCAATGTGCAAAGACAGTACATATTGGTAAGATACACCATATGGCCACATGAGCATGACTGCAGGTCCGGAATCCAGACTCCTTACCCAAGATTACACACTCTATGAGTTTAATTCACTTGTTAATTAGTAATCTGTAAGAAAGGTATGCAAATGAAAGGCATGGATATAACTATAAATTTTGTAACTCAAAATGGGGCAGGTTACTGTCAATGTATATAAATTTATTTTTAAAATGGAGAGAGGTAAGCACCGAAAAACGACAACATAGAGTAAGCGTAAAGATTACTGATGTTGAAACATCAAATGACCAGCAGGGGGCAGTAAAGACTTCCATTCCACTGGAGACTACATCGTCATATCTACATTTTGATGCCCTTGTCGACACCTTTGTAAGATCTACTGCGTTTTTAAAATGCAATTGTTTGTTCTCAGCTGAAAGGATTTGTGTAAATTAAGTAAGTCTCTGCTGTTATTGGCTATAATGTCATAAAAGTTGTATGAGAAAGAGGCCTATATGCACCAATAAGCCATAACATTAAAACCACCTGTCTAATATTGTGTAGGTCCCCTTCGTGCTGCCAAACAGCTCTGACCTGTCGAGGCATGGCGAGTTCTCAAGATCTCTGAAGGTGCCATGTGCCATTTGGCACCAAGACGTTAGCAGCAGATCCTTACCACTTGTTTGTCTTACGGACTTGTTTATGAAGCACACCTGTGATACTCAATCAAATTGAGATCTGGGTGGTCTGGAGGCCAAGTCAACACCATGAGCTGTTTTTCATGTTCCTCAAACTATTCCTGAAATATCCTTGCAGTGTGGCAGGGCACATTATCCTGCACAAAGAGCCCACAGCCATTGAGGAAATCCATTGTCATGAAAGAGCATACTTGGTCTGCAACAATGTTTAGTTAGGGGCACATGTCAAAGTAACAGAATATTGCCCAGAGTATCACCCTGTCTCTGCCAGCTTGCCTTCCTCCCATAGTGCATCCTGGTGCCATCTCTTCCCCAGGTAAATGCACCTGGCCGACGTCACAGAAAACGTGATTCATCAACCCAGGCCACCTGCTCCCAGTTCTGTCACTCATGTACCCATTGCAGGTGCTTTTCATGCTGGACAGGAGTCAGCATGGGCACTCTGACCAGTCTGCAGTTACGCAGCCCCATATGCAGCAAGCTGCAATTCACTGAGTGTTCTAACACCTTTCTATCCTAGCCAGCATTAGCTGTTTGAGCTAGAGTATCTCCTCTTTGGAATCAGACCAGAGGCACTAGCCTTCACTCCTCGCTCAAATCAATTGGTCATAGATGCCCATGACCCTGTCGCTGGTTAACCAGTTGGCCTTCATTAGACCACCTTTGGTAGGTACTGACAACTGCATTCTGGGAACACCCCACAAGAACCCACCTTTTGCAGATGCTCTGACGCAGTCGGCTGGCCATCACAATTTGGTCCTTGTCTAAGTCACTCAGAACCTTATGCGTGCCCATTTTTCTTGCTTCTCACACATCAACCTCAAGAAGTGATTGGTCACTTACTTAATAGATAATGGCGCCCTTGACAGGTGCCGTTGTAATGAGATAATCAATGTTATTCATTTCACTCGTCAGTGGCTTTAATGTTATGGCTGACTGGCGTATATGGGTGTTTACATCATAGATGTAAAATATGTAAAATGCAAGCTATGTGATTATTTACTTTAATTATAAGATGCTTACACCCCTAGCTACAACACAGGTATTCACAGCATTAAGCCATCAAATTTACTCTGGCAGCCCCTCCTCTGCCCCAGGGCCGTTCTTCTGGGAAAGATGCCTATCAATAAATGTAATGTGTGTAAAAGCGTTGTGACTTTTGCTGGCAAATCTGCAGACCCCACTCCATGTGACGCGTGCAGAGGTCAGGGGCACCACAAGGGCGGCGATGCAGCTCCTGCCCAGACTGCAGGCAAGCCAAAAACGGGAGGCAGTGGACTCATTCCTGAATGTCAGTCGCCTTCTTTGTAGGTCTGAAAACATTAATCCAATGTCACATACATATAATACAATGTCATTAGTTATTTAATATTTTAAATCATAAGATAATAAAAGAAAAGGTTTGTATATTTTTCTCCAGATATTCACACAGGCAAGAAAGAAATTTCGCTGGCACTAGGCTGTGATATACCACAACTGCTTATTCGTATTGCAGCTTGTATCGTGTAGTACGTGTATAGATGCTCACACATTATTATGATGCAGACTCGAGTTTTCAAATTTAATATGTTGTCTGCATCGCTTCCATAGTAAAACACAAAATCGCGGCCGTAAAAAACCTCATTATGAATCCTATTGGGTGGCGAACAGCTTGACCGATGCTCGTAAACACTTCGGAAAGCGTTATAATTTTTGTGGGATGTTAATTCTTCCCTCGTCCGAAGTCAACGGAGACACTTACTGCCAAGTTACTGGCGGGGACCAATGTCAGCGTTTGTCACACGTTAAGCCACAACATATCTAGTCGTCCAGTCAATGACAAACTGCGATAACGCGTTTTCAGTGTCGGGGCGCCGCGATCTCTGGACGTCCCAAGTTCAAGCATGCGCCGATTTTCAATCCATCATATGCCGTTAAGGGTCTTAGTATTTTAAACTTTAATCTCTCTGCAATTTAGTAATTCCGAGCGAAAAAAGTTAGTGTTTGCGCTCAGTCTAATCTGTAAAGAAGGTCACTTCCCAGGTGAGACGTATTCGTGCAATCCGCAAACGTCCGCAGAGGCCAGCGGCGCTCACATGCTCGCGTTAATTTGGCGCTCGTCGATGACAGACCAAGACTTCCATCCGCTTGGCGCAACATTAAACGATTACCCTAAAAAAAGCAGAAGGGAAACAACAGGTGCACCAAAAAGGATGCGGCACATGTCTGGTAAAACGAATAAATACCAATGTATCTAGGTAAATAAAGTGTCCCTTTTCCGTTTGCCTAAGGCGGAAAGGCTGCGTGCGCCGGGAGGCATGTGTTTCTGTACACCTGCGAAGTTTCTAACGCTGCTTTTCTGCGACGTTATTTGTAGGTTGTTAATCGCCCGTATAGGTTAGAAATGTTTATGGGTGACGGACACGCAAGGAATCATGTAGGCTATACGTTTATTTGCCACCCGCACACAGTAAAACTGACAAAACCATAAATTCTCTCGAACCAAGGAAAAATATATAACATCCCATTTTAAAACACCCATTTAAAGAAGTCCAATATTGATTAACCATGGGTGTAAATTATGGGGGGTAGGGTGGTTGTAATAATCAAAACCAGCCAGTATAACCCCCTGGACACATTAAAATGAGTGGACACCTCAACCCCCCCAATGCTCAACCCAAAGTTATGCCCTTGCGCCGAACTTAATAACGTCTAATTCCAAGAGGCGAATGCTCTTCAATTCGAGTTAAAAATGGGATAGTAAAACAAGTTTATTACCTTGTAATTGAAATTGTTACAAATGATAGTGAACAGATGCATTTAAACAATCTGTTCCATTGTAATTATTTGATTTACACATATGGAGTAACCATAAATCAGTCAGCGACGGCAATCTGAAATGTAATCTAACTCAGCCGTAATTTAACATTCTGGCAACTCTCTCAAGAATATTAGCGGCCCCCAGCCTCATTATCTTTTAAAATGCCGCAGTCACCCAGTAAATTCCCCTTTAACAAGCGTATTCAAAAAATTTTAAACATCAGTGTTCACCGTTAATGCTGTTCAGGACAGTTATACTGCTAGTGAAACGTAACTGGTGAAGATGGGCAGAGGCGGGCCTTGTAATGACCAAGGGTATCATCCTGATTCAAACCTGAAAAAAAAACGAAGCAAAGCCATCTACGAGTGATTTAAACAACAAGGAAGAAAATGCAAAAGCTGGGGCGGTAAACTTTAAACAAAATTCAATACACATGTGTGGCAATGGGTCTGAATGAAACACATGAATTAAATGATTAAGAGGTAAGCTGTATCACAATACCTTTATAAATATACTGTGTGTGTATGTATATATATATATATATATATATATATATATATACATGTAGTCCAGTTTACAATCATTTGTGAAATAACTGGTCATTCTGAAGAGCTCTGTGAATTCAAGGGTTGTAGGATGCTTCCATTGCAATTAGTCAGTTTGTGAAATTCCTTCCCTGCTTGATATTCCACAGTGAACTGTGACTGGTATTGCAAAGTGGAAGTGTTTAGGAACAACAGAAGCTCTTCTGCAGGTGAATGGCTACCATGCACCTGGCAGGCTATGCAAAGTGCAGAAAGGCATGGTGCATAAAAGCCGTCAGCACTCTGCTGACTCAATAACTGCAAAGTTCCAAACTTTCTCTGGAATTAATGCCAACGCAAAAACTGTGCACCAAAAGCTTCATGGAATGGGCTCCCATGGCCGGTGCATGCAAGCCTCACATCACTAAACACAAAGCCAAGCGTCGAATGGAGTCGTGTAAAGCACACCACCACTGGACTTTGGAGCAGTGGAAGTTTGTTCTGTAGAGTGACGAATCACGCTTCTCTGTCTGGCAGTCTGATGGATGAGTCTGGGTTTGGTCGATGCCAGGAGAAAATTACCTGCCTGATTGCATTGGGCTGTAAAGTTTGGTGGAAGAGGGATAATGGTATGGGGTTGTTTATTATGGGTTGGGTTAATCCAGTTAGTTGTAGTGAATGGGATTGTCAATGCTTCAGACATCTTGGACAATTCAATGTTTCCAGCTTTATGGGAACAGTTTGCAGAAGGCTCTGTTTTGTTCCAGCATGACTGCGCCCCAGTGCAGAAAGCAAGGTCCATAAAGACACGGTTGGGTAAGTTTGGTGTGGAGGAACTTGACTGGCCCACACAGAGCCCTGACATTTAACTCCATCAAACACTTTTTGGAATGAGCTAGGATAGAGATTGATAGCCAAATGCTCTTCTGGATCAATGGGACAGACACACCCTAAGATCTTATGGAAAGCCTTCCCAGAAGAGTGGCAGCTGTTATAGCTGCAAAGGAGGAACTAACTCCATATTGATGCATGTATATTTAGAATGGGATGTCATAAAATTTCCATTATGTATAATAGGCAGGTGTCTCAAAAAATTAAAAATATATTCTCAAAAATATATATTGTGTATGTCTTAATTTGGTAACCTTAGTTTCCTTCCAAGAGATAACTATCTTTGATATTAAAGATTCATTTATATACACACACACACACCAAAATACATATATACACAAATCAAACACTAGTTCCAAAATTGTGGAAACACTTCCAATTTTTAGAGACTACAGAACTCTACTCAACTGTTGCTCCGGTTATTTAATCATCTAATGTATGATATTTATATATGTAGTTAATGCCTCTGCACATGCAGAAATCAAGGGTCCTGCTCTTTGTCTCGGGAGTGAAGGATGCCAGAAACCTGATTGGTCGATGGACATGCCCCAATCACGACCCCCGGCTAGACCTTGTCCACAGCACTTGCTTGGGCTGTTAAGGGCTCTGCTTAAGAGAGATGGATCACACACAGTCATGGGGTTTGGGCTGATGTGTGCCTGCCAGCCTGTCTATTTCAGGAGGGGTGGGGTAGGGCTGCTAGCGAAGCAGGCGGCAGGGGAAATGCCAGCAGTCATTTTTGTTTCCTGGTCTTTGTTTTGTTTCTGCCCGTCATCCATCTTTCGGGCCTGCTGAGAGACAGCTATGGCACTGTGAGGGATGATCCCAGGGTGTCACGTGGCCGCGAGAGAGAACTCAGCCCATCAGCCTCCTCAGCAGGCTTTTTATGTATCAGATCCACGTCGTTGGAAGAAGTATTTTAGTTTTAGTTTGACCCTTTATACGTTTTTGTAGACGTCCCTCCGTTGAAGGTCACATACAGGTCTGCCGCAGACCACCCTGGACATAATTACTTCCTGGTCTTTCAGGAAACTGGAACATCTGCCGTACGTGCGATGAATGCTGTCAGTTTGTTTAAGAAACTATGTGTCCCCCCCCAGACCTGATAATGGGTCGTTCTATGTACATTGCATGTTGTTGACATAGTAGTTAATCGAGATGGACTCATAGAATGGAGGGCTGCCTCGGGTATGTTTCCATGATACTGGGCTTGTCTGATTCATGGCCTCTAATTGCTGGTCGCAATGCAGATGAGTTGAAGCGTCTGTGACCTTTCCTGCTGACTCCAAGCAGATCCTGAGTGCCCGACAGGGCGGTGGAGCCAGTTTTTCAGTCTGCCGGGAATCCCTGGACAAAACGTTTCTCCCTTCATGTAGCATGATGTTGCTAATTATACTCTGCAGCTAGGGGGCTCCCAGCCACAGTGAGCTTTTGACAATGCCTGGAGTCTAAAATGTATACTTCGGAGTTGAGTTTATGCAGAGCTTCCAGCGTGGCTTACACTGGCGGCCCACACCGTCGCAGGCATTTTTACTTGTGCGCCACTGTGTCTGTGTTGCACTGTAATTACACCACCAGAATGCGCGTGGGGGGTGGATTCAGGTTTTGCTAAAACATTTCTACTTTGTCATAGGAAACAAGGCTTCCCATGCTTTGCGATTGTAATGATGGATCATTTTCAAGACTTTTTTGAACTTTTGCATTTTCTTCCTTGTTGTTTAAATCACTCATAGATGGCTTTGTGAGAAATGTATTTGTTTTCAGCTCTTCTTTTGCTTAATAAACATTAACAATATAAACAAAATTTTCCGCCTTGCAAAATTTGAAATTTTCCAATATCGCACAGACCTAGTGTGGATCTGTGCTTTTTAATGGCATGAACGTTTGCAAAACACAGCAGGCTATGAAACAAGCAAAACACAACTTGTCCCACACTAAAATCCTCTCAGCTGGAAACAAGCAACAACAAATCATTAACATAGGAGGAAGTGTGATGCTAGCAAGCGGACCAATCACAATTGTTACTGCAACGTATACCTGCATTTCTGTAGATGTGCATGTCAGGCTATGGCATAGGCTACAGTGCAGGGTAAGCGGTTATGTCATAGCTACAGCGTTCATTAGACACAGTATTAGACATGAGGCTTACTATAATCTGGGTTTTAAAACTCAGCTTGTATTAGAATGAGAACTTGAGCCAGCTCTACTGGTCTAGGAGTCCCATCACAGGTATTATTCTGGGCTGTACTATTAGTCAATGTTGACCAAAGTGGGCGTGGGGGAGGGGTGGGGGGTGAGAGCATCCAGGCACTAGTTACCTCACAACTAGACTATTGCAATTCTTTACTAGCAGGTCTACCAGTTTGTGCTACTATAGTACTACAGATGGTTCAAAACATCTGATATTCATTCAGCCTAGACATTGCCATATTCTTGTCTTTCTTCACTGGCTCCTTATTGGCTCTCTCATCCAGTTCAAGGCCAGTTATACCAGTTCTAACAAACCAATGCCTCAAGGAGCTCCCTCTACCATATGAGACGTCTCACTCCAAATGGTTCCTTTATGTGGTTCCCCGGTAGTGAAATAAGCTGCCAAACCACATCCGGTGATCAAACTCACGCTCAACCTTTCAAGATATGGCTCACGCCCCATCCCTTGCAGGACCACCTGTTCCAGCCTGATGCCTCTTTACATTCCATGAGAGTTCTTATCTTACACTTCTCATCCAGTCTTATTATGTTCTTGCTTTGTTAGAAGTTGTTGTTGTACAGCTGTTGATTAGCTTCTGCTCCAACTCTGCTTACAATTGTATCTTGCCTTTCATTAGAATCTCAGCCTAGCTGCACTTACGCCTAGTTGACTCCTTGACAGCATGAATGTTTGCAATGTGCTATTTTCCTCGCTTTTATGTCACTTCGAACAAAAGCACCTGCTAAATATGTAAATGTAATGCAATATGAATGTAATCCTTAGATACATTTTAGGAATACTGGGGCTGTTCCTGCATGATTATTAGAATTACACTTATTAGTCTCTATTAGGCACACTTGCATAGTATCAGGTACAACCACCTTCTGTCCACTTTAAGGGTAGCTCTGAGATGCTGGAACCACCATGTATGGCACCACCAACCGTACTGCATGTGAAATCTCGTAGGTCACCTGTCTTAGTGATTCTAATACTTATCCTCCCAGCAAATGAGCCATTTGCAAGCTGTATGTAATATGAGATGAGCCACATGCAGAGGCACACTGACATGGTCAGAGACTCCTGGGCTGTTTGGGGGATGGAGGTTAAAAGGTGTTCGGGAGGAGGGTGAAAGTTGTTGAATCACAGGGGTGGCCATAGTCACAGTAACGGCTATCAAAAAGCGGGTTCCTGTCTGAGGCCCCAGGACTTCAGCCACGGGATTCTCGGTTTGGAGCAGCAGGGTGTGTGTATTTCTTAGCTGCTCTTCCTAATGGACTGGCCACTGAGAATGTTGTGTTTGTTTTGCACACAGGTGAAGGTCACTAAATTATGTATTATGTGGTCGTGTCACTATAATAACAGACACATACAAAGCACTGTTTTTTATTATATAGGCATAGTAGAATATAATTCACAGTTTCTGCAGTGTTTCATGGAAATCCATCAATCTATATATCCATTCATCCGTCTTCCAAATACTTTTCCAGTGCTGGATTGCAGATAGGATGCACAAAGCACAGGATCGGAAAAGACCATGGACAGGATGCCGTCCGTTCCCACATCGACGCACAGTCGCACGCAATGAGCAATTCAGAGACACAGTTTCTCCTAGCTGCATGTTTTTAGACTGTGCGAGGAAACACATTTTTTTTTGGGGGGGTGGGGGGTATTTTTCCCCAAACAACTACTATTTAAATACTTAAAAATGTTTCAGTGCAGAAGTATTTTAAATGGAGGTATGACACACTCTCAATTTACATCCCATCAGATATTTTTCATCATTATGGTCCCTGTCTATAATTAACTGGCCAATTAACTAGATATAAATATGGCTATTTTAAATCTGAATGGCTTTTTGTCCTCTACAATGGCTACTGATTCCTAGTGTGTGATCAGAGGATTGTGAAAATTGGCTAAAACAAAGGAATTTTGCTTGGCCAGAGACGAGCTGCCATGTCCGTGATGCTGTCCAGTGGATGCGAATAACTGCAGGAATACAGGGCAAAGAAAACACGTCAGCCAATAAATGGGGCGCATATGAGAAAGGCCTGAACTGTATTTAAATCCTCTTTTTATTTGTATTGTGGTATACGTGGCTGTTAATTACGTCAACAATGTTTCCATAAAACTGTTATCTTCCGAAAGATTTGCTCAGCCTTCTTACCCTGTGCATTTTTTTAAATGAATTAATTAGTCGATCGTTGTAATTACTGTTTAAATGGTTGTTAATGAGCCCAAAGGCAAGTGAGTCGCACTCATCCAAATTACACTCACGAGGCACGGAGCCAGGAAGGTCCAAATGAACAGGGGGAAACGGTCCCCAACTGCCTGTTAGTCAATACGCCTCCGGAGGAGGCAATTATACGGCCAGGTCTGAAGCATTCCACAGATTTAGCAACTTTTTTTTATTTATAAATGGATTAGATCCACGTGTTCGACAAATAAGCTCTTCAGCCGTCCCAAAATGCAGAAGAATTATCCACTTTGGCAGTACGTTATATCAGATTTAAGACAGGTAGAAACAGCAGTGCGTACAGAGAGAAAGGGGCATAATAATAGATATTATCAAATGAAATAAATTAGCAAAGCTTCTTATCTGATCAACATATAGTTATTATTCTTAATAAATAGACCCTGCATAAGCTATGGGACTCTGTTTGGAATCACTTTGGGTCAGTGATCTCTGTTCCCCTGGAATATAGGAAATAAACCCTTTATTGAAGGATTTCACTCCTACTATGCTGTTTTGATTCCTTTCAGAAACAAACATTATGACTAGTAACAAAAAAAACAACAGGCAAAGTTTATATCTATGATTTTTTATTAGCCACGTTTTTTTGTTCTTAAAGGTATTGGGTGCCGTGGCTTTGAGACTCACAGAATCGTAGGCCTCCTTCTTGCATGACCCAAAGGGGATGTTCTGGTGCTGGAGGAGGTGGCCCAGCACAGCAGCCTTTGCCACTCAGCCCCCCCCTCTAAGGCGCCCATCCCGGTGTTGTTGGGGTGTCACTGGTAACAGGCCACCGGTCAGGCCGGCACCGCCTCACTGACGAGTCGCCGCTCTCGCCGTACCTGCTCCGCGGGGGGTCACCCGGAGTTGACAAAGCTTTACAGCTGCCGCAGACCCAGGGGCATGAGCCGCGGTTGCCTAGCAACCGTGCGGTTTCCTGAAGATGCTGTTCCTCCCCAGTGAATCAGAGGACCCAGGCCGCCTTAGCCAGTACTGGAGAGTGACAGCACTCCGGGGTCACGCGCGTGCGGATGCCGCGGCGTCTCCGAAGGCTCTCCACCGAGGCGGAAGACAAAAGGCACCGGCGGCTAGACCAGGGCCGGGGGTGGAGCCTCCACCGCGGCGGGAGATGGAGCAGTGCTCCGGAGCTTTCCTGATTGCCACCAGGTGTCACAGAAAACCTATTTGCGCGGGGTCACTTCTCACGGAGACGCCTCCATGTGTGTGTACCCACTCGTGGAACATGGAGTAATCTACATCACACCCTGCATGAGGACTGGCAGCTCCTTAATTAACAGCCATTTCCTTGGTCTCTGTAGCCAGCTGCTGGTCCAACTGAACCGGAGAGGGGAGGCCCGTCCACAGCGAGGATTAGGAAACGTGACGTGGCAAGGCCGCACTTACTAATTCAGACATGCTGCTCTCCAGGCAGGAAAGGACTGAATGTAATTATTTTAATATGAAATATTAATAACTGCCTCACGTTTCTTGCAGACACTTATTTAAATAGAGTTCTAATTAATGCCCCTGCTTTCCTTATTATTTGTTGCTTGGCTGTGTTTGGGGGGGAGGTCTGTTTTTGTGGCAATGAAGGGCTGAGATGTTCCAGCCCACCGGAGATCCCACCCACCCACACGGGTTATGGGGCGCGGGGAGGGGGGCGTGCAGTGAGGGGGTGTGCAGCTAGGGGGCGTGCAGCACGCGCCGCGCCTGCCGCGATACACTATCGAAATCAAACGCCACGTGATTGATGGGCTTTCATGAATCTTACATTGTCTGTAATTTTTGTTTGATTAGCCGCAGGGCAGAAAAACATCAGACTAATGTATTTTCAGAGCTGGAAACATGTCAGTGATGTGACAAGCGGGGGAAAAAAAGTCTGCCTGGCACTGAAAAAAACCTTTTATCTGTGAGTGAGGGAATGAGCTTTGGGATGGGCAGAACTGGGCCTCCCTATGGTGCCCATTGTGTAAATTATTCATATATGAACGTATTGCACTTAGAACATCTCTTTGACACAGTTTTATGGAGGTCCTACATCATGTGGAAGGACTAGGATCATCATCGGTTCCTGTTTTTGAGATGAAGTGACTAAAATAGCCAAAGGAATGTGGATTGTATCAGATTCGATTTTTTTTCCCATGAAACGAGAGCAGCATTTATGCAGCGAAGTCAAGCCAGCGTAACTCGCCTGCACCCGGGTCACGTGTCTGTGTGAGCGCTCAGAACCATTACCCAAGGGCCCTTCAGTTAGCGTCCTGCAATCAATGAGGTAATTGGCAATAAGACGAACTGTATGGGAACAGGGGGAACGTCCATCC
>JAODKL010000135.1:10092058-10103619 GCA_026780765.1 Petrocephalus schoutedeni
ACCCGCTAGTACTGTTTTCACCTGTGCATGGGTAGGTGTACTGTTTTCGTCTGATTTATAGATGCATAGGAATATGTATGTATGATCTCCTTGCTGTGACTCAGATGAGAATTTCTGGGTTCTCCTATTGAGTCAAACTCTCCTCTGCCCTCCTGACCATGTCTCCTGACCAGATTTCCATCGGTTAGGTTCTCCTGTGGCTTTCACGGTCTGTTATGCATCAGGTGACTGGTGGCCCATGACTATAACATCAAATTTTAATCGTTAATCTGCCCCAGATCAGGTCCACTGAAAGGAAGTTTTGGATTAAAGCCTCAGAACTCTTGCTTTTATGATGCATGGCAGAGGAGGTGTTGGATAGCCAGGCGAGCATCAGTGTCCTATATGGTGTTTACTGAGCTCCTGGACTCGCCGTCCACGCAAACCAGTAAGTCAGTGTGCTTTATTATGCACGAATCTTACAAATCATACATAAAACATTGCTCAAATATGTCACATTAGTTTCTGGGGGGGAACGGGGGCCTTTTCCTAGACACTGATCAAGAGCTGAGCAGCACACAGGCAAATCATTGCAATCCCAGCTTGCCTCTTTGCCTTGGCTTGTATGTGCCTACCCCAGCTGTCCGGTCAGCGTGGGCGATACGGTTCGATTTTGAGCAGACACTATACTCTGGAACTGATCAATCCGTTAGGGGGCACAATTATCAGGCAAATTAATATGAATCTGTTGATAAATCGCACGCATGGAAATGAGATTGTAAACCATATACAACGAAAAAATACTCTAATCAATAATGTGATATTGGCAATGGAACGCATAATGTCTATTTTTTTTGCTGTGAGTGCAAAAATCAAAACACTGCTTCTTAAGGCTATCACTGCAATGATGAAATAAAAATCTGGATACACAATATGAGTTTTTTTTCCCATGTTACCCTGAGCTGGTAGAGCTTGACTGCTAACTGGACAGGGGTTTATTGAAACAACCCAAGTAATACATTGACTAGTCTGCGGTTAGTTGAGAGAAACCTTTAATCAAGTTTTTCCAATCCAAGGCTATTTATTGCAAATTTCAACCAAGCACCCATTAAGCCGCACACACACTTCCTGTTTCCTCTTTCCTGTCTTGCCAGCAGGTAAATATTAAGGACCACTTAAATTCAGCAACACAAAAAAATTACTTTTCTTTATATGGGGTAATCATATATTATCTTATCCGTTTAAATCTAATCACGATGTTGCAGTGACTGCAATAAACATCCCCATTTCTCGACATTTCATTCTGAGAATTAGGTCAGCATGCACAGCAACAGTTTCTGATTGTGTTTCAAGGCACGGTGACAGTGTGGAGGGTGAGACCCTAATAGGTGACGCTTCTGCCAGTAGGTCATAATTACATACAATGAAAACAAGTCTGGGGGAAAAGAGGGAGAGACTTCCTCAGAGAGAATAGTGCTGGCTGCTGACCAGCCGACTTGTAAGTAAAATCTAATTTGCCCTCAATGCCATTCGCCTTGATGGCAGACAAGCGCTCCCGGACCCACCTTGAAACAATCTTGAACCAAAAAAAAAAACATCTGTGGTGTCTGTAAACAAAACCTTTTAATGTTTTGACAACTCTGAGCAGTCCTCCACCGAGTGGGGATCAGGTCGTGCTAGGGAGGGGGCGTGTGATGCGGATCCTGTGTGGATCGCCCGTCAAGAGTAAATGACAGCAGCACAAAAACACCCATCCTTCACACCCAGCATAAAACTGCTTATTTCATGGCTTTCCACATTCAGCGCCCCAGAATTATTCAAAATTAATTTTAGAACTTCAGCAATTAGTAAAGGAATTTAGCATGGGAATTTACAATGTCTCCCATTAAATATTACCACTGTATTTTCAGTCTTTTTCCAGCAATCTTATAAATATACAAAATAATATTTTTGCTAAAAATATGCATGTTAGAAATCTGGATCCACAGTTCATAAATGTATAAAACTATCCATCCATTTTTCCATATCCACTACTTATCCACTACTGGGCTGAGATTGACAAAAAAAAAACGCATTTTGCATTTTGACCATTTGGTTTAAATACACTATGACAAAGGACTGAGGCCCAGGCCCTCCTGAACAGAAGATATCCATTCCTCCACTGGCCCTTTTGTGTGGAACTTCACCGTGACCCCGACACAATCCGTGTGAATCAGTAAGAATGGCAAACGGTGTCTCTAAACGAACAGCAGCCCCAGAAACACGAGGGGGGAGGGAGCAACGAGGAGCATATACAATAGCAAAGGAGCCTGCATATTATGGGATGCACTTCGGATAAATCTTTTCGGCAGCGAGGCGAAAAGCGGAGGAAACGGCGAAGCGAAAGGATTAAGGCTACCCGACAACTCGGCTCCCCATAGCAGGCAGACGCACTCAATACGAGCCTCTCACAAGCGATCCTATTTCTATGTTTAGCTGTCTCGGAAAATCCGGGGTTTCTGTGTATTTTGCATATTTTCACATATTCCGTTTTTTTTAAGAGGAATTTCAAATACAGATTTTTATTTTTCCGTAGCGCCGTATCTCGGATTCTGTTCACAGTTAGTGTTTTCACGTCATATACCACATGCTGCGAATCCATCCACTATTTAAATTATAACTTCACAGAAAGTAAATATGGTGTGAAGACTTTATTAGCAGGACATAATGCATTCATCCACTACACTTAAAAGTGAAAACTCAATATTTACATAACAAAAGGTTTTAATAAAAAATATCATATAATTACAACAATCTATTTAAGCATATATAATTTCTTCCACATACATTTATAGAACATCTTTCTCTATATATACAATATTAATTGTCCTGACTCATTATGCCTCTTTACAATATTACAGTTTATCTCAGGGTAATCCCTGTGCGACACAACTCACCTATTTTAAACAATAGATGTCTGAGCATATACAATTATTTTACTTTTTAGTAAAGCTTTAAATCGTCGTGGATTTTTTTTATTATTATTTTAAATACGTATCTTTAGGCTTCATGGAGAAACAAAACCAACCGATAAGTCGACATGTTTTGGACGTCAGATTACAGCTTTGAGCCTATCTTCACCATCGAGGCGTCTTGTGCCTTGCACGTCTTAAAAAAAATCCAATTGCATCGGTCATAAAAGGGAAGGTGGGGGTAAGCAGTAAGCTGCCAGGCGCCTAAGAAGATGCGTTTTGCTCATTTTTCTTTTTTTTTTGGAAATTTGTCTGTACAGTCTATTAGGGTGCATTTTATTTATTTTCGTTAGCAGTAGCGGTTAGAAATCCCCTGTGACTGCCGCCCGATTCCTTCGCGCAGCGTAGTTGGCTTTTGGATCGGCTGCCTGCACACCTGTGGGAGAGGAATGAATAGAGGGGGTGTGTGAACGCCGAGCTCCAGACTGACTGGCGCCATCAGCAAAACAGAAGGCATGCTTGATCAACAACCCAAAACAAACCAGGTCAAACAACAAGCACAGTTCCCCGAGCCTGGGCAAACTTACAAGACGCAGCTGCCGAGAGGACCAGTCAGTGCTCATTTACAAGGGAGATGACATTTTAACCCTTGCTACTCAAGGGACGCTCATTGCGCAACTAACAGCTGTGTCCACGACGCTGCCAACATCCATGTCGCGCAGTTGCGCCCTTTCCCAAAATCCCTAGACTGTGTGAAGCCCGGTCACTGGTGCGGATTCGGCTATGCGAAATACTAACTAAACTTTGACAGATACGATCTGTTTACATTCCCGTGTCTAAAACATGACATGTTATTCTGCAAGCAGATATTTCTACAGTAGGCTACTCACCACTGCGCCAAATTTCAGCGACACAAAATTGTGTCTTCTTGCTTTTTGATTATTGTCGCCTGGAATAATAAAACAAATACGTAAGTATATGCCTAAAGACAAAGCAAAGTATCTTACTGACAACAGATACCATTTTTATTTCTCTTATCCTCAAGTTACCGGGTTATAGAATGATTGTACGACATGTATATTTTAACACATGTATGCACATGTATATATAGGTATATAGGCTATATATATTTTTTTTGTTTTACTACGAATACTAACGTTACATCACATTACAGGCCTATGGAGCATAAGCAATGCTTGGGCAAAAAAAAGACGGATTATCAGTCGGTGAAACATTTATGTACTCCATCAAAGCTAAAACCACAAGAAGTTCCCGGAGAGTTAAAAAGAGCGATGAAATGGCCCGCAAAAACCCCGCACTGGCGTTTCTCTCGCGGGGTCGTTGGCGTGCACCCCTTCCGATGATGGGTAGCCTACCTGTTCATTATTGAGAGCCGTCAATGGTGTCCTGCTGGAGGCAGACGGACATGTCCCATGCTGCTGCTGTTGCTTCAGAAGGGCAGGGTGCGTCTCCAGCGCAAACTGCAGGTCCAAAATGTAGTCTATTACATGCTGAAGGATTTCCACTTTGCTGACTTTCTTATCCTGCGGTATGGTGGGCACCAGCTTTTTCAGGCGACTGTAGCAGTCGTTCATGTTGTACTGCAGGCAGAGGAGATCCTCTTCTTCCATTTTGCACCGGGCGATGTTCAAGCTGTGCTCCGACAGGCATCGCAAGGCGAACTCGCCGCAGCCCGGCGATTCTGTCTGTGGGCGGACTGGAGTGACGGCTTTCATTTTATTCTCTTAAAAAATAACGAATAGCTTGGGAAACGGAACGATCACCGATACCGAGCGCCAAGTTAAATGTGCCGCTACGCAAAACGATAAAAAATATACAGACAGGGTGCGCAAACGTCGTTTGGAGAAAGAAAAAAAAATACAAAATTACATCAATATAAAATACAGTATTTTTTTTACTATACTAATATCTTTAAGCACTCCTCCCTACTTCACCAGGCACGGCGTAGGGAAAATGAATTGAATCCGTACATTTATACAGTAAAGGGGAGGCGCCACCCGCGACTGGTTGACAGTTCTGGGCGAGAAACTGGTCAATCACAAGGCTCCCGATGCACATGATAGATCACAAGGGCCTATAACAAGGCGTGTCTCCGTGCGCTGCGGCGGGTCTCCATCAGGCTGATCGCTGGGTTGGAGGTAGAGGGAGGGGTGAGTGTGTGTGTGCGCGTGTGTCTGCGCGTGTGCGTGTGTGACTGTGCGTGCGTGAGTGACTGGTTACAGTAGGTAGCTATAACAATTATTTCGACTACAGCAAAACAAAATGTTATCATTGTAAGGTTATTGACATTATCAAATCATTTCCCATTCACTGAAACAATAACAATAGCAATGTTAACAACGACAAAAAGCATTATTATTATCCATTGCCTAAGGGAATTATGTACAGATTCGTTACGTTGCAGGAAAATAATATTTCACATATTGATGTGCATCACACCGTGAGGGAAAGGTTGAGAGATTCCATTCTCATAAAATGTGTTATGCAGTCAGTGATGCGCTGAAAGTATGTCAGTAGCGGAAATGTGCAGCTTACACAGTAATGCTATCGCCACACCAGACTGATAATTCCCGGAGCATTATTTTTGTTGAAGGAGCACCCTGACTTTTTTATTTCACCAGACCGTATACCTGCATTTTATGTCATAATAACTTTGCTGTGGTAATTTAAATGCCAGCTAAGTTTAGAAAGAAAGAAGATAAAACAGCCATCCTCCTGGTTAGGGTTGCGGGAAAGAAAATAAACCGAGTTATGAAAAAACAGCGTTGCCGTCACTGGCGTTTAATGTAGGCTACTGTTTTCAGTATTCTCTTTGTATTTACTCACGGGATTTTATATGTCATAGTCAGGGATACAACAGCTTTTATGGTGGTATAGACTCGTTTGTCCGCCTTTTTTTTTACAGAAAATATAAAAAATGGCCGTAGTAATGATTTTTATTGAAATGATGGCTGGGATTATTCTGCAGAGACCGTGCAGCGCGCGTCTGAAGCGCATAAAAGGCGCGCGCAGCCCCCGCCGCTGCCATTCCTCCGCCCAGCTGCGCGCCCCGCGCGCCACATTCCGCCGCTCTCTCGCGCACATATTGCGCCGCTTTGCTCGCGCGCTGACAGCTGATTCATCGGCCCAGCCGCGCAGACTAGCTGGCGCCAGCGCCGTGACGTCACCCCATTCACACGGCGCTCCTCCCGCCGGCGTAGCCGGGGCGCGTTGCCAGGGCGACGCGGACGCCCGGTGGCTGGCGGCTTGCGCGCTGCTCTCCCGCAGCCCGCCGCTCCGCGAAGCGTGGCGCCGCGTCGGGCCGCCGCGCCAGCCCCAAAACCGGCCCAGCCGCTTTGGTGGCTGCTGCGTCGGTTCTTGGCAGGTGCGAGGCTTTTTATGAAGATGGTTGAGGACGCTGTTTGTGTTGCCCTCATCACTATGCCCGTGAGACTGTTTTAAAAACAACATAAAAACATTTAAGCTGGGTTAAAATATATACCAAATAGCACAATAACTTATATTGGCCCTTATTTTAGAACTGTGAGTAATTTGATGAGCAATAGTATTTAAAATATAATTTCTTTGTAATAGACATTTACAGCTACTACCCGTCTGTTCACTGGCCCTGTACGAAGAATTTCCGCAAGGATTTGGATTACTTTGGCTCATTAGTCCTGTCACAATAATTTATCCTGGTAATCGGAGGCTTGACATTTGCCGAAAGTCTTTATTTTGTGACCAGTTTTTATCATTTTTGGGCTTACCATTTACTTTATGGTTTTGAGACTGTAATACATCACATTTTTATTTATATAGCACAAGAAATAAGAGTTGTCCTTCATACGGCTCCTGGGCAGAGTGTAATGCATGATTTTGGCACCTCGTCTGCCAGACCTGGGTATCTCTTGCCTCATGGAATAGGCTGCATACTCACCACAACTATGCCCTGGATTAGTGCTCTTAGCTTTGACTTTCTGGTTCTCAGAGAGCTATGTGCAAAGACATGTCTTAAATATATCCTGTTGACAGATCTCCTGCTGCTCCTAAGTGGGGTAAACAAGCATAAACCAAAAACAATGTGTTCTTCTGCATTTAAAGTGTGTTTTTAAGGGCCTAGAGTACTCCCTAGGAACTATACTGTTGAATTTTGTATTAAAAGCATCTGAATGAGCACGCAAAAACTCCTCACCAAAGAACCACAACGGGATTTAGAGTTTGAGGGTGCGAATGAAGCACATCCGCATTACAGATGCCAGGCTAACCTTAATACTGTTATGTCTAACTGCAGGATATAAGCAGACTTCTTAAAACTATACTGATATCAAACTTATTACCTTCTCACAAACTGGTCAGGGGAGTGTAACTCTGGTCTTTTCCTCTTCAACAGTAAACTTATTTTTATGTCTTTTATGTCATTTTAGTTTCCATTTAAAAATCACAGTGAGGTGGGACAGTGCTGGTTTAAACTGGATGGTGAATGTCATTCAGTTTCGGGGTGGGTGGGTTACAAGAAAATAAAGTAAAAGTTCGGAAATCACCGGAGGGCTGCTTTATGTCTGCCCTGATAAGTATTAGTGGTGGCTTGGAATTCAGAATCACACCCATTTTTTTGCTGGACGCTGCCTCAGATGTTGTGAGTTTTGCACAAGAAAAGTTGAAATGATTGATGCTTATAAGTCTAAACTGGAGTTTTAGGCCTTTCAAAACCACGATAGCTTCGAGAATAACATTCATTTTTATTTGTCCTCTGATAGTATCTTTCTAAAATTGTTATTCACTTCCGATTGCATTTGTTTCGTTAACTTTGATTACGTAAACGGCAGCACTGTTAAGCTCCCTATGCGAGAGCACTGACTTTGGTAACTAGGCACCAGTCGCCATCTTGTAAGACCATCAGATGAGTTACGCTAGACGGGCTGGTCCCGTCGCCATGGGGAGAGACAGTAGGGCCTGGGCTTAGCGTAGTCCTTAACGGGAGACAACGTTTGCACAACTCTTTGTGTTTCTCCCACGCTCAAAGTGTAAAAATAACAGCGCGCTCCTTGTGTTTGTTTGCTCGGGTCCACCCTTGTCAACAAGGCAGATTACGTTTCTGCCTCTGTTCCTAGGCCCTTTTATACAGGGAATGGCGGAACCCCAACTGAGGACGCGTCTGCTTTCCCGTCTAACTGATCTCAACTCATGTGTCACTCTTTCCCAAGCACCCTGAAGATCCAGCACACATGACAGCACGTGAGCGGATGCAGATCTGCTCAAATTCTGCTCCCGTTCACAAGCACCTATTTGATGACGTTAACCTTGGAATTGCCGATCGATAAACACGCACAGGCCCAGATGAGGCACCTGTTTAATTGTGTTTTATTTACATTTTTTGGATCGTTTGCATTCTGCCTGAGCATATGTTAATTAACAGTCTCCTCGCTGCTCACTTTATTCAGATCAAAGATGCATATGTGTCTGTTTTAATTATGACTTATTTTTAATGAAAGTGCCCTGAAAATAGAAAAAGTGCAACCAAAATAACATCACACTTATAAATAAACCTGGAATGATTAACCATTCCACCTGGATCATCCAGCTCTCTCTCTCTCTCTCTCTCTGTCTGTCTGTCTGTCTATTTATCTATCTATCTATCTCTCTCAGTTCAGGAGTTGTTTTTTAATATGGTCCCTTGTATCTGAGGCTGAATTATCTTCAAAACTGGTAAGTGGATGTTGAAAATCACTTGTCAGTTATTTTGATTTGTTGATGAAGAGTTAGCCAGGTGTCTTTGCCTCAGTGTTTATCTGATTATATTTTTATCACGTTATTCAGTAATCAGACATATTTTTAGGGTAAGGGTTATGAAAAAGTTCTCTCAAGTGTATTTTCATTGTTTATTTTCAGAATCCGCCTCTTAGGCTCCAAAGCAAAGCATAACATTGAGCGTTTATGTCAACATTTTCACATGAGGGCCATCCTGCTGATCGTGAGCATGGACGTTTGGAGGAAATTTACGGTAGAAACATGGAAAGCTCCCTTCTCACATGCATTCAATATTCAGATGTACAGCTAGTGAGGTCATATTCTGGTTTAGTTTTAAATTCCACAATTTTTTATTTTCAAGAACACAGGGGGTGGTAACATTGCAATCAGTAGACCGAGAAGTGAATTTCTGTTATCTAATATATCTATATTATATCTCTGTGTCATGACCCTCCTTCTCAGCCTCCCTCCTCCACCCTGCCACTCCCAAGTGCCATTCTTCACTAACTAATTTTTTAACTTTACATTTTGTCATGCTCAAAGATAAACATAGACCCTCCCACCATAATTAGATTTAGTAATTAGCTTAATTCTCAGCTTCAACACACAGGTTCAAATTAAGCAGTTATAATTCCATCAGTATCCGTATATACAGATCTGTAAAGCATTAAGAGAGCACTCTATATTTAAAAAAAAAAAATCTGCATTTTGAAATCCTGGTTTACTCCTGGTTCTGCTGGCAGAAGGCTACACTGAGCAGCAGGCTGCTTCCCTAAAAGAGTAGAACACAAGAACAAGGTGAAGCAGGAGACACTGGGAAAAACCAGCCAGGTGGAGGGCAGAAGCGACTTTCTAATGCCAGAGATGACCGCCTCATGAATTGGAGAATGACCTCAAGTGACCTTCGGCAGAAATGGGAAACATTAAGTGGTGTGAAATGCACTGCTAGGACAGTTCATATCGGGCTCCGAGAAGCAGGACTGAAGACCCATATTATATACCCATAAACTGAGAAATTAGTGAAACTGAAAATTTTGCTGTGGTCTCATTTTTTCAGAGCTATATGTATATGTGTATATATAGGGAGATGTATATATATTAATATATATATTTAAAATGGGGGGGTCGTAACAATTTTCAAAGTTCATGAGCTTCCAAGAGCCCGATGTACGTTTCTGAGCGGCTGATGGTAAAAATCCCCCCAGCTGCCCCTTCCTGCAGTGGATTAGTGGACCTGTGACCCGCTGTTTATGTTTGGCAAGGAGGGGCTGTTTTGTTTTGTTATTCTTAACAAAGGCCCCTCCTCCTTATCCATGTCACTAGGCCCTACAAATGCACATCTCTCACCCAGCAGCGATGGTGCTTTGTTCAGGAAAATCAAGGGTGAATCGAGGTCTCAACGATATATATGAGTTGTGTCCAAATTCTATGTGTTTACATTGTGGTCCCAGTTCCTGCACCACTGTCCCATCTGCGCATAATAATGGAGAATTTTACATACGCCGACCAATCAGCAATCGGAATTCCCATTTTGTCCCAGTGTTGTTATAGCGCCTGATTTCCCAGGGTTTTCAGTGAGGTTAGGGTTGTGTAGGTGGTGGGTTGTTTTTCTTTATGACGAGGGATATAAGGGAGAGTGACGACGGTGGCAGTGGTGGCTGGGAGGGGGGGCACACATGAGAAAATATCTGACTGTCGCCAAACATCTGCTCGGCGGCTATTACTGGCAGGCTGCTGGCACATGGGAGTATCTCTGCGTGGCCTGGGCCCGGGAGTGAGGCGGAGGTCAGGCCCGTCTCTGAGATGGCCTGCCGCCGCCGACTAGGCCGGCTCCCACGCTTGGGGAAATGGGAAGTCATGGCGGACTGACTGGATGCGGAGACAGAGGAACTGGACCAGCTGAGCACTGTGGGAGCCGGATTCATACCTCGCAAGGACCACTGGCCAAAGCTCAGACGGGGCGATCTGCATCCAGATGTTCCTGGGACCTTCTAGAAGTCGATCCAGTCCTCAAAATTTCCACGGTGCCACATCTTACCCATCGCCTGTTCACCTCGTGGTGTGAGGGTAATGTTTGTAGGAGATCACCAGCATGAATTTTGGGATAATTTCATCACTGCTTCTCCCACTTGCTTCAGAATGGCATCTGGCTAACATTACCTTATGATGAACAATTTAAAAATGGTACAATAAAAGCACTGATAGCTCTTCTCCATTTCTGCCCGTATGTGGGCCACTTAGAAATGGCCATGATCCCATGTGTCTCTTCTCAGAGGAATACAATATGAGACACACGAGATTTCCACTTTGGCACTATAATGACCTCATAAAAAATATGCTTAAGAAATAATGTCTTCACGAAAGAGAAAAATCTAATTTCCCACTGTTTATTATTATTATTATATATTTTTTTCTGGCCATTGTCGCTGAGTCGTCGGTTCCATAATGAAAAACAGAGAAACAGCATTTTTGAACTGTACACAAACTACCCCCCCCCCCGCTTTTTTTTTTAATCACTTCAAGAATGTGGAAATTCTCATTCAGACCCTTAGCCTTTCAAATACAGTTCCCATAGTGCCCCCCCCCGGCCTCTTTCATGCTGGAGCTCTGCTGGTTCCCATCCTCTTGAGCGGGGGTGGATGGTGTCGATGGGCTCATTCACCGCATGGCCCCCGTCGCTGGGACAAACACATCCCCTCTGATACACTCCACAAATTAATTGCTCCAAATGATCCTGCCATCTGCTAGCGGAGGTCCGTACCTACAGGCTGGTGGCATGTGGTGGTCCTATTCAGGCCCCGGTGATCCGGTGCGCGGGGGGGGTTGCGCGCGGTCCCGCATTGCGGGGCGGGGGCCATCTGAAAAGGCGAGGGGGGGGGGGGG
>JAODKL010000135.1:10103652-10133921 GCA_026780765.1 Petrocephalus schoutedeni
CAGCCTCCCCGGCACTGCGCTTTGCGGCTCTGATCTGACTCCAGTGCTGCTGGAATGTGTGCCGATTCCGATTGGGAAGGGGAGTGGGGGGTGGGGGGGGGCCATGGCGAAACTGAGCCTATAGGAGACCCTTCCAGTGCCCCCCCCCCCTGTGACTGAAAGAGGGGGGCTAAAAAAATGCCACAGGTGCACCCCCCTCATGTCAACAGCCTCGTGGGAAAGGCAGGCGGGTTTGGGTGTCCCTGTAAGGGAATGCAGGTCCGGGAGGGGTAGTGAAAGGCCACTTGTGGGAACAGGGCAGACATGGCGAGTGGTGCCTGTAATGAGGTCCGGCCCGGCATTGAGGCGGTCCTGATCCGCGATCATTAGCCTCTCCTTTCTTCCCCATCCCTTCTTGGGACACTTTTATCAGAGTCCCACCTAATCTTTCAGTTGATTTGAATTATTTATCTTTGAACTGGCGGATGGTGGGAGACCCTCACTTCCTCACACCCAGATCATCTGTTCAGGTCTTTAGTGGCACGTTTTGACATCGGGCGGGGAGGGCGAGTCGGTTACGCTCTCAGTGTGTGGTGTGCAGGTGCTGGTAGTGGTGATGATGGTGGGGGTGCTAGTTGTGTGAGTTTTTTTGTGAGCTTTTGTGCCTGGGGGGCTGTGGGCGCCCACTGTTGCACCCCTGGGAAATGGCCACAGGTGTGCTTATAGCCCAGAGGGACTTTGGCCTCAAAGGACTGGGACCAACATTCCTTCACAATCCCGCCGTATAAAAGGAGGGAACACTCTAATTACTTCATTTCCATCTCAATCAAGCTGGGGGTGGGGGGTGTGGGGGGATATTGAAAAAACAAAAGCTCGCCTTTCCTTACCGAGCCTGTAGTCGCTCATCCAAACTCATTTGTCAGGAATAAAGGTGATCAAAGACGAGATCTGCTCGCTCCAAAGCATCTTCCCTAACAGCTATCTGAGATGTGATCTGTCATCATTTTAGAAGACTAGGAAAAATTGTTTGAAAAATGGAGCTACTATTTTTTAAATATGGTTTCTTACCAAATAAGAAATATGCCAATTAAAAAAAAGAAAGCTATTTATGCTAAAAGCCAGAAGAGTGCATCACATGTTCGAAAATCTACAGTCGGTGGACTGAAAAAATTTTCTGTTAGTGTGACTACCTTTGCTAGCCAGTGGCGGTGGACGGGGAGCAGCCAACACAGATGGTTGGGCCCCAAAGACAGGGGACGTTTTCTCATGCTATTTTAAAAGGAGAGCTTTCTTTTCTTGGCTAATATTTAGCTCCTTCAAATGCAAATTGGGAGGTTTCGCTCCAAGGTTAGCATGACAATTACGGCAGAGCCTTAGATCTGGGACATTTGTTTACGAGATGAAAGGGTCGAGCAGACGAAGGGTCCGGGGAGCCCCGAGTATTTACCACCTAGCTTCACGTGAACCGCCAGTCAATTCCCAAGCACAAAAGCACACAGTTTATATAATTAGCCATAATTAATTTTCACCGGTAATGATTTTTCCCTTCCCCCTCCCAATTTGCAGAAAGCCACCGAAGATCAGCATCACGTTTGAATTGGATGCGAAACATCTTGAGAATATTATTTTCTCAGAAATTCTGTCACACTTAATGTTGATATTACCTTGGCAAGCTGCGATGGGGAATGTGGATTATCTGCCAAAGCTCACACTAACTAGTTAGTCAATTAAAATATAAAAGAGAAACTTAACAGAGACAACTGCCATGGGTAGGGGTGTGGAAACAGTGAGGTTGAACCCAGTGTGCTGAAAATTTATTGGGGAAAAATAATCTGCAAAGAGTGTGATTATTTTTAAAAATAGGAAAACAAGGAGCCTAAAGTGCAGTTTTGCTGCCCTAGTCTGTTTACTTTCCTGGCCCGAAGGCCGCAGCACATTGGGAATGAAAAAAATAAGGGTGGAATATCTTATGGTTTAAAATCACAGTTGTTGACTAGAAAATTGGGTATATTATTAAGATCAAAAGGAACTGTTTGAAGTTGGAAATGTAATCTATTATGTTTTATTTTTAATTATGATTATGTACTACTGCTTTGGAGTAAATGTGCTTTATATTTTTTCAGGGATAATATGAACAATAAAAATTGAAGGAATTAAAAATACCCCAAAAACACACTTCCTTCCACAGTCACTGAATACTTATTTGGAAAAGACCCAGCAGTAACTTTAGCTGCTCTGGGAATGAAGTTTACTCTCAGCTACAGTGGAAAGTTGAAGAATTTATAAACTTAGTCAAGTGACAAACCGTATTGTTTACCCTTTCCAAGGATTAATTGATTAATCAAGCTAAAGAATAAAGCTATTCATTGATGTGAATAGGAAAAGTGTTTTATCTATTGCATATATGACTTGGCAGTAGAATAATGTATGTGGTGGAAACTGCGTAAGATTAATATGAGCCTCAGCTGATTATTCAGACCTATAATTTGTGTGTGTGCGTATTTGTAAAATGAAGGATGAGAATCCATTAGCATATATGGCACCTAAACAAAGGCAACAATGCAAATAACGGGAGGCTAAACTGAGGCCCTATCATTCTTGAAGATTTGATTCTTGCTGAATTCCCTGGTACGGTTGCGGAGGCAGATACTGATGGGTTAAGCATGCACCAGAGCATTTATATAGGCTGTTATTTTGACATTACATTCAGCCTGGTTGGAAACTGATCCATCCGATAGAAAAGGTGAAATAATAATTAATAACTGGTAGTATGATGCGATTAGACAGAGATTTAAATGATATTGGGTCTTAGGCGTTGAGCGTCAGAGCAGGTTATACTCAAATGCTCCCGCAGGGCTCGCGATTCCAAGCAAGGATGTGGGATATCGTGCTGGCAGCATCAGCTTGGATGTAAATTCGTGTGTCTACCTTGGTGACTTTTGTATGCCTCGTTTCCCATTTTTGTACGTCTTCAAGGGCCACAGACTGGCTTCTCTCGCCGATTTCCACTCCCTGTTTTATTTGTTGTTCGGATGATATTGACGTTTTGCCTTTCCACTTAATCACTCTGACCCCCCTGCGTATTTGCTGGGTTTCATCGCCCTCAGAAAGTCTCAAGGCTGCTTGCGACAGGAAGATTTGCAGATCCGCCCGTGCTCAGGCTGACAAGTGCACCCTTCTACACTTCAGACACCTACGTGTGTTTAACTGTAATTTTCCATCGAGTGTCTCCTCCTATTCGATTTCATCCTTTGTTGATTATGTGTGGTGTGGTGCAACAGGTGTGGTCGGGCTGACTGTGGTTTTGAGGTTATGAGGACCACACTTGGGGGCCAAACAAAACAGTGAAGACACGGAACAGAAGTGTTGGGCCACCTCAGCAGGCAATTTTGGAGAGGGAGCGAAGGATTAAGTCTTTTTTTTTCCAGAAAAACCTATCTGCAAGGGCCTTGTGTGGAGGAAGGTTTTGATATCCCCCCCCCCCACCCCATTCCGAATTTCCTTTGTGTTGCCACCCTCACTGTAATCCAACATGACACAGTTACAGGCGGCCAGTCATCGGCGTGGCCAATCGGCGCATGGCAACCGGCGGGGATGGCTGTCCGCGTGCCCCGTGCGGCGGCATCCAGGGGCTGTGCGCCGCGCGGAGCCGGGCTACCGCTTTGATGTCAGGGAAAACGCTAAGCAATTTCTGAAGGGTTTTTTTATGGGCCACAATAGGTGTCTTGAAAGTAGTAGAGGAAAATTGCAATGACACATTGACAGATAGAAGAGGGCTTTTTTTCGACTGACAAGGAGTCCAGTGCTACTTCAGTATGATAATTGGATCCTACATCTTTGTCATTTCCTCCGAGGTTTAGAATTTCAAACAAAAAAAGTTCCTGGCCTGTTTGCCAACTCTGCTTTGAAACAGTCTCCCATCTCGTCTGCTTTGTCAGGGACAGTATACCTGAGAATACTTTGGCGCGCTGTTTTTTTATATTCAGGCACTAAAAGTAAGACTACATGCCTGGAACACTGTTGATATTTTGCCAGTTGTTTAAAGTTGTTTAAAGTTGATTGTTTTATGTAGTAAGCCATTCTATTTCAACTAATAAGGTTTAACATTTGGTTCAACATCCTTTTTCGGTGCAGATCATTCAGTAAATATGTAAACTACACAATACGAATGTATTCATGGAGCAGAGTTTTCCTTGAATGACATAATATATAATTACCCATTTATTCCTCTCACAGTTGGTTACCTAGGGTAGCTGGGTCTTTATCCAGGCAAGGAGCACAGGTCAGGAGAACATTCTGGATGTGATTCCAGCCCATTTCAGGGCACAAAATAAATAAAGTGAAGTCTTACTTAAGCCTTAACAAAATCAGGTTTTCTGGTCAAGTTTGCTCACACACACAGAATTAGACTCCAGCTGTAAATGGCACTGCAGTATGCTCACATGACAGCTTGACATAGATACATCTTAACACATGCTTAAGATGAGTCAGTGGTCACACACTGTATGGCCGATGCATGCTGTGTGCTTGTGTGGTCAATGTAACTATACAAAGTGCAGGAGGGCACATCAATGCAAGGAATACTGGAATGAACACTGTGGATGGTACAATAAAATAGTTATTTACAACAATATGGCATTCCTTGGTGATAGGGGATAGGGGCCAAGGTGACTGGGCCAACGGTCCATGAGAGTCGCAGCTGTTCTTATATCTGCTTGTCTTGGTGCTCAGTAATAAGTAGCACCTGCCAGAGGGGAGAAGTTCAAAGAGGTTCTGGTGATATTCTGGTTCTGACCGTGAAAGCACACAATGAACATATATAAGCCTGCTTCAAAGGATGAGATATCATCACGCAGATATCACTGGCTGAGATACCTGCCTCGCTGGAAGGGGGGAAGCCACGGTGGAGCTTCTCGGCATGGACGCCAGCTATGGAGACTCAGAAAGCTTTGGGGAGTTTCACCCTGGTGGCACATTCACCACGGGCCCCTTGGTTTCACGATTCTGTCACAAGCACAATTAGAGCCTGCCCCCCTCCAACGTCTGCCAGTTAATTCTCACCGAAGTGTCTAGTCCCTCCCGCCCCCACACCAGATCCTGGAGCATTCGTGCAGGGAGTGTGCCATGTGCCTCGCGGGTTGGGCTGGAGCAGCCCAGGTGTGCTGTGTCATTACTGGCACACCGACACTATGCCGGCACCTGAATGGGGTGGCCGCAGCGACAATGCTCGCCATTGTTGCATTAATGTATCTAAAGACAATTAGTCTGAAAGCTGTCAAGCGACAAGCTTCGGCTACTGCCTCGGATCGGGGCCGCCGAAACTAAGCATTGCAAATAAATTTGTCACCATCTTAGATAGTTTCAGGACTTCTGAGACCTTTTCATGACTAGTGCCCGGCCTCAGTCATTTCCTGTAAGCGGCCTGGTTATTCCCCATGATGTGAAGCTTTGCTTATTTTCAGCGCAGTTGGGTCAGGGCCGGCGAAATTTGGGGGATTTGCCCGAGCGATTGACATGGCTCCCTCTCTTCTGAGTTCACAGATTAAGGCTGTTCTTTCCTGCTGAAAAACTCGCCACAATGTGCTTTGTGTTTATCCCACGTGGGAGGCGGGACTTTATTTTATCCTGTTCATTTGAACAGGTAGACTTTACCGTCAATTTTTAGCAATACCCTTTTCCCCTGGTGCTTTAGCCAGCTCCTGTTGTTCAGTAACACATTAATGTCTTGGAGATGTGCGTAAGTCACCTCTCTTGACTTGACGGCTTAATTTTTTCTCAAACGGTCGAGAATTTCAAAAGGGCTAATTATTGCCCTCATTTACAGAATGACAGAGGAGCCAGAAAACGAAAACACCAGAGAACCCATCATTACTTGGCGCTATGAACGTTGAAGGGATTGTGGAGAGACTGAGGAGCCATTAACAGTTAAACTTGATTTTGACCTTAGACATGATAACAATTGCAAGTTTTAGTCTTTAAACGCTCAAGCTGTCTGTGATTGTATGGAGTACATGCAGACTTGATCAGAGCACCAAAGAAGGCATCAGCAGCATGGAATCACATTGATCCGTGAAGCTTTATGAGGTTAAGATTTGGTTTAAAATGAGCCAGATGGCGTGGTTAATTTCAGCAGACATCAGTGTCATGTCTGAACGCTGGGCCCTGTGGCCACCAAACGCCACTAATGATATGAAGAGGCTGTTAATGTATGGTTAGGACAGGAAACATTGCTCTGGTATGTAAAGTTTATGAGTCAGCGCTGTTCCGGACAGCAGTATGTGAGCAATATAATTACCTCAAAAAGTGGCTAAATACCACAGTCACAATCAAAAAAGAACAAGAACCCTGGACTCACAGATGCCCAGGGTGACACAGATGTCCTGGGTCGCGTGTTCACATAAATCGGACTCATGGGCTTCAGTCTGAATAAGTTTTCTGCACTTCGAATTCTGCCATGTTCTTACAGGGCTGCCAGAAAGTTCAGGGGAAATCAAGGCCACCACTAGTCACAGTCTGTTTCATTTCGGTTTAAGGATAGATAGTTGCTTCATTAATAAATATGTATAGAATTTCAAATTGATCGCAGCACTGAACCTTGAGGAACCATATTTCTCCAGCGACAGAGTCAGTCGAATACCCACTGAAAGATGGGAATTTAAAATGGATTTCAAAATACTTCTGATGTACATGGCGCTGAGGATCTATGTTTATTTGACTGACCTCATCGGCAGAAGCTCTGTGGCCATGCAGGGCAAGTTTTATGCAAATCCTAGGTGGAGTTAAACTGGAGAATTTGACTGATGTTCTTCTTTCAGCCCCATGTATTAACTGTCTTTGCATTCTCGCCCCCCCCTTAGCTATACAGCCATTGTGTGAAGGTTTCTGGTCAGGGATTTCAAGCAATGGTTTATGTGGGGTCACTGCTGACCTGAGGAGGACAGATTTGAAACTTACTCTTCATGAACCTGTTTAAGAAATGCTAACAGGAATCAGGCAATCACTTTAAAAACTTCTTCATATTTGGGGTTTCAGTGGGTCTCCCTGAGAGGAATTAAGAAAACAATGGATAATTTAATTGATATATACCGTTAATCTGGATACAAATCTACAGTTTGTACTTTAAACTATTGTACTGTTTAGAAAATAGTGCTAAATGAGCCTGCAGATTTCTAAGGATATGTAAATATGAAATGATTGCAAGACAATGTGGGCAATGGAAACTAAACGTGTATTTGTATTTAATATAAACAGTCATCAAACTGTTGTAAGGTAAAATATCAGGTAATTGTCGGGTAATTGGAATGTTCAATGTCAGGGCTGGTGCAGTGTGTATTTAGGCTAAATAATGGTGTTTCCTGTTAAATATGACTGGTTTCCTGAGTCGATTTGCATGGCAGAAAGTCGCTGAGTTTGGCTTAGGGCACAGATGGGGACTCTTTCCTGTACATTCCATAGCTTTGTCAATAACAACACAAGCTCTCAATGTATTGACCTCATTGGTAAAAGTGATCTGTGCCCAAGTGCTCTCAAATCGAGAGCTGGCACATCACTTCAGATCTGCGGCACGGAATTGAAAAGCCTAAATCATGCCATTAATGCCTGCCCAACAATGCACCATTAGAATATAAAACAGAGAGGCAGTTTCTTCTGACCAAAACAGGCCCTGGCGATATTAAAAGCATTTATGCGGAGTCACGTTCCGTTTCCTGGATAACTTGAAAAAACCCTGGGAATTCATTAACGTGGGCTCACTCACGGATGCAAACTTTAGCCTTTCGACGACTGAATCTGCATATCAGAATTCTAATCAGAGCATCCGTAGCTGTCTCGCTGTAATAAAACTCTAATTTTGCTAAGGCCTCTTTCATAAACATGACATCCGGGTCTCTCACTGGGCCGGTGTTAGGGCCACGGGCGTGCCGCCGTACTTCTACGTCGGCGTGTCATTTTGACGAGGAAATGAGTTGGAAACAGAAGCATCGTCGGCAAAGAGGAGAAGAAAGGAAACAAACAACAAAGTGGCTCCTCAAGATGAGATGGTACCAAGGCCGACGTCGGCACCTGGAAGACGGGCGGCTGTCCAAGAACAGAGCGAAGGGGGGGAGCCGGCTGGGCACTGTTATTCTCCCTGAGACTCACATGTGCGCCTGGGATGTGTGAGAGTCCCCAGCCGCGCTCCTAATCCAGCCCAACGTGGGCTTCTGCTTTTGGCTGCGAGCCACCCGCCATCGGAGGGATTTTCCCCATTGCGCTCGGCGGAAGACGGCCAAGCCTCTTAGAGTGCGAGCATGTGTTTTCTGTCCTCTGAATGCAGCCCACGTCGAGAGCGCTGTCTGAATGCTCTGTAATATCAATAATTGATGCTCTTGAGGAGTAGTAATTAAATTAGTTAATTATGCCGGTAAAATTACATGTAATTATGTGACTGGAGGGTATGTTTAGTAAATTAGTCTCATCCATGCTAGTAGTGTATAATGGTGCCAAATTTTGTTCCTTGATGATTAGGTAATTTTGATACCTCTTTTCAGAATTAATGAATCATTTACAGGCAGAAATTCGCTGATTTGTGTTTTGCCTTTTTTCTGCAAGCTTCTGATTTGAAGGCAATATGGCATGACGCCAATGAACCTTAATCCATAAATAACCATATATTATGTGATATACGGCTTGATATAAATCAGATTTGTATTGATGTTTCATTTGTTTTTTTTTTTGTGGTGACAGAAGCATAGAAAGGATTTACATAGCAAGGCAAAATGTCTCGTTGTTCCAGTGTTTAGAAAACTGGCAACACTGGCCAGATGTTGACATGTTTTTAAATGTAAATAACTGTAACACTAACAGAAAATGAAAGGTTGAGGAATGAACATCCCATCCAGGGAGTCCCCTGCCTTGTGCCCTGTGCCTACAGGAATTGGGTCCAGGCCCTCTCTGTACCAGATATCTGCATTGGTAGATGCATTTGTAAGTGCACTGAAAATGAGAGGATGCAAAGCCCCCCAAGGCACGGTGCTGCTTCTGCAGCTTTCCCTAAAACCACCCTTACCAACAGAGGGGCCCAGTACCTCTTTAAATGATCACCCTGTCATAAATAAAGCCAGGCACTCCTAAACCTTGTTCTGTTTGATTGCGTGCCTTTAAACCACTGTGATGTACTGGATAAGAGAAGGATGAGATGAACAATATGTATGGATATATATATATATATATATATATATATATATAGATAACTTTAATGTCATTGTATGACAGAAAATGTGTCTTTTTAGGTTTATATGAATTTATATCAATCATAAGGCCATAGTAATTTTTATAGCACCAACCCTAAGGCTGATTTATAAAGCAGTTGCCAAACAAGGCACTTTAATCTAAAATGACCTTAACATCCTACCTTTTTTGCAGGATTACACACGCACACCTCTGCCCTGCAGCTTAAGGATCGCTGCCGATGACCTGACCAAGTCCATCACGCCGCTGGGGACAGGAGCTGCCTGCTGATTGCTCAGAGGGGCCGCGATTGTTATTACTGTCACATCAAGGATCCCTGCAATGGGCGAGCTTGTCCTCTGTGGCCGTGCCCAACTCTGCATAGGCGAATCAGGCAGGGGTGCCCCCCGCCCCACACGCACACATTATTATTTATTACATCTATGTGCCACTTTCTGCTCTCACTGTGATAATAACAGATGTATAATATGGATTCTGCAGCCCACATCCAGGGAGGGACCCTGGCAATCCACCGTAATTTACAGTATAATCATGATTATTAATTGTGATGATACCATAACTTGGCACTAAACTAAAAAAAGGACTTTGAGATTAATGGCCTACTTGTTTTTATCTGTCTCTGCAGAAGTTTTAAGGAGATTATTTCAAAGCCTTTTCCCACTGTCCCGGCAACTAATAGAGTCATATTTTACTTGAAAATGAAGGGTCTCAAATCAAAAACGAGTTCTAATACATTCTAATACATCCCCATTTTTAATTATGAATGCTATTGAAGCAGAACAGAGCTACAATGAAAACAAGTGTCATGAAGTATTTTGTTTTTAAGTCTTGTGTTTTGCTCTGAAAACGTATGTCCTTATCGGCAACACATGCGGTTAGAAAGCGATGTTTACGGGTGCCTCGAAAAATAGCGCGTGCCGTCAAAACGGTGAAGCTTTGTAACTGTCACCTGCCAGGCTGTTTGCATTTAGGGTGATTTATTTTGCTACAGGAAGTGCCGTGAGATTGACATGATGTCTTGTCCAGTTAGCATGCTCCGTGTACTAGAAGGGTGCCTGAGTTATGCCTCTGAGTCTGTCAGGTTTTAACTTCCCCCTTAGGCAGGAGCCCATTAATTCATGTTGGTAGAAAATTACGAAGTGCCTTTTTTGTCTCCTGAGATGTCTTTGGGAGTTAATTGCCTTATTCCACTTGTTACCGACTCACATGCAAACACACACTTTACCCCAGGGAGAGGAACATTTTTTTGTGTCGTTGTTGTTGATTTATTTAGTGTGAAATCGCATCCAGAAACATGGAGAGTGCACGGAATAGAAAGGGCGCTCATCCGAAGGGAGATTCGAGCCGACCGTGGAGCTGGGTAAACTGGAATAACGGACATAACCACTGACTGATAACCCTCACTTCCTGTTTCCTGTCCGTCACGCTCGTGTTCCCTTTTGAGATTCGGACGGTACCCCCGAGCATGGGGAGCACCCTGGACAGGATACCAGTCCTTCGCGATACAAATGCACTGTGGGCAATTTACAGCTGCCAATTAGCCTAAATATCTAGAATTCAATTCAAATCTATCTAAATTCAAATGCTTCCTAGAATAATTAACTGTTAGGCAAAAATTGCTGCACAAGGGGCCTACCATAAAAATCAGTTAAACTAGTGAAAAATTTGAGAGGAGCTTTGTACTGTACTCTTTTTAGCATATGGCATACCCCAATGCATATACGCCATTCATCACATTATATTAACCTCTTTCAAGGTGCAGTCAGTCTAAAAATGTGTGTGTGCTCGCCCTCATTGTCACTTCATAAAGACCTCTTCTCGCAAACGATGGCAAACATTAAATAATCTCTTTAATTAGATCTCCTAATCCTCTTGTGAGCCGGCCTTATTGGGAGGGGGCTCTGTTGTTTAATGGAGTTAGCCATGGGTGACTTTAGGACCGGTCAAATTCTATTAAGGAGATAGCAGCGTCGAGGCCTGACGAGCACGCATCACTTCACTGGCGGTCTCCGCATGCATGTGCCACACAAGCCGTGTCCGGATGCAGGCTGCACCGGGCGCACTTAGACGTCCCCGGCGAGCTACCCAGGGGCTGCATAGCGACATCAGAGCCGGCGAATGATGACTTGCCCCGTTCGTCAGTGATAACGCTGGCAGATATATCTCACGGGGAGAGGAGCCTCAGCCTGTCATATATTTACCGGGGGTAACAAAGAACATGCTTAGGGTTAGCTGTGGAGGGCTGACGAAGGCAGGCACGTTACCGCGGGTGACAGGAGATATCGCTCTCCGTGAAAAATGGAGCGCGCCCGTCTTGGGGAGTTTGGCGGCGCACACCTGCGGAGTGACTGAGAACGTCCGCATGGAGGACCTGGGGATGGCCAGTCCGTTGGAATTGCCCAACCGCTTAGATGCTGGGTTTCGTTCAGCGGTTGGAAGTATAGGAATAATCCTCTCTGGGAAAGCCTGGCTAACGGGGCGAGACCAAATGAGCTTTACTGCTGTTGACATCATGTCCGGTTTAAAAAAAAAATGGACCTGCGTGGGGAGAAATAGAATCAGAGAAAGGCTGGGTCTGCCACTGCCCACCTTAAGAGTTATGGGAGGCGAACGCTGCATTTCGTAAAATGGGTTAAATTAATGAGCCTTGAAATGGATCATTAACGAAAATGCATGTGCCATACAGGAAACAGACAGATGAAAACGGCTCTACACGCAGCACACATTAGCCGTTATTAATGGCCGCTCTTTAATCATCTCAATGTATGCCATAAAACAGCACTGTCATCAGTCAGACGGCATTTCCTTATGCCCGGCGGGACAGAATAAATACAGTGGCAGCCATTTTGTTGTGGAAAAGTGGCCAGTGTCTGTCTCAGCCTCAGCCCGAGGTTCGCCTGAAATGGGAGTTTTGTGAAAGGTTTTATTGCTTGCGGATCAATAATCAGATTCAGGTCCTTTCAGGTCAAGGTCTCTCAGCGATGACTGATGAAGCAGCGTTTTGTAGGGTCTCTGCATCTCACCTAGGAGCCCCACCACCACTCCTACATTATTTGGTGACAGTACAATACAATCCAATTTCCTCCTCCATAAAAACCTCCAATGCATGACATAAAATGGGCGATGTCATAATATAATACCTAAATCTTTCAAAAAATGTACCTGCTCTTAAAATAGACATTAAACAGAACCGGAGATAACACAGACCTCTACGTCAGAACCTACAAACTACACTAAAGCCTTCCTCTCCGGGGCTGGGGAATTTCTACAACAATACTGTCTGTGCAGCAAACAGTGTTTTTTTTTTTCCTGCCATAGTTTACAGCTTACCCGTTAAATGCCCTCCTTTTAGGAAGGTTGTACTGGAGTTTTGTGGTGAGTAATCACTTTCCCACCTGCAGGTGGGTCGCTAGATTGATGCTGGCGGGGCGGGTGCTCATCCTCGGCACGCGGCCGCCTGTTGACCAAGGTGCAGCCGACAAACACACCTGGCTTCTCTCTCTCTCTCTCTCTCTCTCGCCTGGCTTGTAGGAGCCTCTATCTTTCCAGGGCGGCCCGTGTCTGCCTCGCGCTCAGGAGCCCGGCTCCGGCAGCTGCGTGGAGAAATTCTTGGCAGACGTGCGCAACCCGACACAGAGATTAATTCTTACCTACCACGCCATGCCGGTGGGAGGAGAACCCTCTCTGGGGGAGGGGAATGAGTGTAACCCGCCTCTCGGCATGGAAAATGCGGTGAGTTGGACACCCCGGCGAACACCATGCGCAACCCCCAGTAAATAGCAGCTCGTTAATGTTCTCTGGGATCTCAGAGTACAAAATATAGCCAGTTTCATTCCTGCTAATGAAGGGAAAGAATCACTAGGCCTGCCAAAGCCTGTCCTAGCAGCAGAATAGGTTTGTACTGAACATGAGAAGGTCTGTGAAATCAAACTTATTTTCCTTTAATTATTTTGTCACCCTTCAAAGACACTAGGGAATGGAATTAAATGTTTGTGTGTAGCTCAGCGGGCAAGGGACGTGCCTCTTCAAATGCTGGGCCCTTTAGATAAGCCCTTAACCTGTGATCATATCTCTGCTGGGCTGCTGAGCACAACTCTTAACCCCTGCCAGACCCCAAGCTTGCATGTGTGTGTCTCTTAAACGTTACAATTATTTATATTTTTTCAAGACAACCACAGCACTTTACAGAACCAATGGGGAGCCACTTCAGCCAGCACCACTGTGTAGTATTCACCTGGATGATGCAATGGCAGCCATTCAACGCGCAATTTTTCATTTTGCAGGGTGGTTTGGGAAAACACATTACAGATAGTCGCAGACTTACGATGGAGATGCGTTCCAATGAACCCATCGTAACTTGAAAAAATCGTAAGTCAAGACAGGCTTTTTAACACCAAAAGCACAGAAACAAATATGTGGTAGTAGTAGTTCTGGTTGTTAGCGATTAGCATTCTGTCTGAGGCATTCACTGGCCGATCAGGTACGGCTTCTCTCATGAATATGAATGAGTCTTGCCAAACTACCCTGAAAAACAAAAATTCGCATTCTGTGTCAG
Source organism: Petrocephalus schoutedeni (assembly GCA_026780765.1). Classification (NCBI taxonomy): domain Eukaryota; kingdom Metazoa; phylum Chordata; class Actinopteri; order Osteoglossiformes; family Mormyridae; genus Petrocephalus; species Petrocephalus schoutedeni. The sequence continues at coordinate 10,117,415 of JAODKL010000135.1, forward strand.
TACGAATTCCTATGTACCTGTACATGTACTTGTACAAGTAACACATAAAGTACTGAGTTATTATTGCACTCTCCAGACAGGGAAAACATGCAGTTTGGGACCGGTCAAACCATGGAAGGCACTTTCTTGTTAGGAAGATAACTCAAAAAGTATTTGATAGATTTTTTTCAAACATTTCAGAGGGACTGTGTGAGAACTGAACCTGTTCCTGTGAGACAAATTGCACCAAAACTGAAGCAACCATGCTTAATGACAGAAAGGGGAAAGATAACATAGATGTTTGGCCTTGTGAACAGCATAATTATTACTCTATTTACTTTCATGGATCTGTTCAGGGAATGCATTTGTTGGCATTTCCACAGCATCTTTTCCAGTTATTCGTTCAGAGTTTCAAGGCAATGACATTTTAGCCTAAACATAAATGTAACCAAATATTAATGAATGCAAAATTACTCCACTTAACATCTTATGTGCCAGGATAGCCACATGATCATTTCTTTTAAATAACTGTGATGTAAATGGCCTTATCTCATAGTTAAACCCTTTATAATATGTTACAAGTTGTTGCTTCAGTTGTAGGTTTTTGTGACAGGCTGTATTTAAATTTTTCCAAGCTACTGAATTCATACATTCAGTGACTGTGGTTAATGTCAGCTTCGTTGGATTCTGACTGAAGGCTGAGCCAGATCTCGTCGACGCCTAAATCCCATTAAGGCACATAGATTCACCCTGTAATATTCTGACATGTTAAGCAAGTTTGTTTTGGTCTTGCTGGTCAACTATAAATTTTAGAACTGATGCAGGGCAAAACGTGCGCCTTGATGGTGAGACGAATTTGGGAAGCAAAGTAAACTTCAGAAGTCTAATTCTGAAAGGTTTGCACATAAAATAAATTTTGCGCCCAAGTGACCATGAAACTTCTAGCTGTGACAGTGATGCCGATCTGAGGAAGTACAGGAGAAGAAGCAAGAATGAATCAGGAATGGAAAACCCGACAAATGAGTGCAGTATGTTTGCCTGGCAAACCCCCGATCCCTCAGGAATGGAAGCATATTTGGACATCCTGCTGCGACCGTTGCTTAATTGCCCGACCACTCACATGACCCCATGTAGGCGTCCTCACGATAATTACTCTTTCTAGCGACCTGTCAGATGGCCACAGATTATTTTCTGGCTTCTGCAAATCTGTAGCGGGGATTAAGAAGATCTAAATAGAGAAAAAAAAGCCGAAGGGCGCCGTGCTGTTTCCCTCCCAGCACAGTTCTCACTTTCTCCTGTTGTTACCCTCCACAACACGAGAGGTGGACAAGGGGACATGATGTAGATTTCATCATCGGAGGTTGGCTGCGGACAGCTGCAGTCAGTATGCATGTAGACCAGATCTGAATCTTTTCAGATCTGAATTATTTTTGGAGGGCAGTGTGTGGCTCAGTGGGTAAAGCTTTTGCGCCACTGGTTCGAGCCTGACCTTGGTTGAATAGTCATGCCTGTGGGCCCCCCAGCAAGGCCCTTATCCCCTAGCTCCATGGCTGCTGTTGCAGGTGGCTGTCCTTCACTGCCAAGCTTGCCCTTACCTCTAAATGTGTGTCCTGGAGCCCAAGATGGGGGAGGTGAAAATAGAGTTTCCCTACAAGGGATCAATGAAGTCTTATTAAGAAGATGTACAGTGGGCACCAGTGAGGTTTAGATGCTCTTGGGAGTTTTAATTACGCAAAAATGTTTTGAGGGCAGAATGAAAAATGATTGCTCCAGCCAGATAACCAATTCGATTTTTGAGGAGGCGGGTCCAAGACATCTGATTGGTTGGTCTGATATCAAACACAAGATCTAATTGTCTATCTCTCTGAACCAATCATTTTCCATCCTGCCCTCAGAACATTTTTGTTTAAGTAAAACTCCCATGAGCTGTTTAGACCAAAAACCGGCCAGGCCAAATTGGAACAGAAATGTGAAATACCCCATCGGTGTGACTGTGTTTGAACAACATTAATTTCAATTACAGTTGAGAGTCAACAATCACTTCTCCAGCTGCACTAATTCTCACAAATAGCAAGTCTGTATAATTGTTAAGTCACACCACAACAAGATACTTTTAAAGATTATGAAATCACCAAAAGACAAATAGGTAATTCCTCATCGTTTCGCACATGGTGATGAATAACATACTAAGTGTATTGATAACAGCGGCTGAAAGAGGGACCTTATAGAGACTCACCGTGCAGCAAGAAACTGCTGGGAACGTGTGGCCAGCATGTCCCAGTGGCGATGTCGTTTTAATCGTTTCTCTTCCTCTATGTTAGAAGTGCGGCCTTCAGTAAATAATGCAGACGAAGAAGATCGATCTGCTAGATTGGTTTGTCTGGCATTGACAAGAAACACTGCTGTGTGTGGCTGGATTTCACCCAGGATAATAAAATTGAAATTCTATGAATTGTAAAGAATATATTTCGACCGCTCTCTTTTCTCTCACACTGAAGCTGCCTGTCCTCCAAGCCACATCCCAGTCTGGCTCCATCCTGGCCCCATGGACCCATCTGCTGCCACGTCACGTGTCTGTGTTGCTTGTTCCAATATTTGCGCATCCTGTGCATTTGAAAATATCCCAGGGCAGAATTCCGGATGGGGAGGGGTGTCTGACGGCAGAGGTTCATGTGTCTTCATTGCGGGAGGGATGATGTGAGTTTTGCCGCTGGGGTCTTACTTACACCTTCTTAGTATCCATTGATCTGTTTCAGCATCAGCTGCAGTTAGTTAATTTAAGTAAATAAATTGACTTTATATGGGGAATAGGTAATCTAATCCAGCCTTGTGCCCTGTGCCCCCTGCCATAACCCTGATCAGAATAAGCAGTAAGGGGATGGATGGATGGATGGAGGGATGGATGGAGAAAAGATGCCACTGCTGTCTGAGTTTCGGGATTACTAGAGGGGAGTGACTGGAAGAGATGATCGGTGAGGTCAACAATTAACTTCACAGCTCACTTCTTCCCTGTGGACTTGTGCTGACCAGCAGCTGCAGGAAGAGGGCAGGTGATGACCTTCCCTGAGGGCCTCACCCCCTCGCTGGACCTCCTTCTTGGAGCGGGGAGGTGCTGACCTGTAATAGGTATGAATGCCATAAATATGCAATCAATGACGTAGAACATTATTATTATTATTATTATTATTATTATTATTATTATTATTATTATTATCATTATACATACAGTTCCTCTCTCTGGCCAAACTTGTCCAAATGCATTTATTCTCTGTTTCGGTCAGGTGGCCTGGTCATGTGATGTGACACTCGATCACTCTCCTTTGTAATCGGCTCGGCCTGTCCAAACTTTTGACTGGTACCACATATTCTCAGGCGGATTAACTTATCTGGGGTCCCGAGGCTAACATCAGCATGGACGCTCAGGTGTTACCTATTTAGCTAACCATTGTATTTTTCCCGAGGTGGGGTGGGGTTCTAATGTTTGCTGGGGCCCTGGGCTACAGCTTATGATGGCATATGCAATAATCCACTGCTGCTAATAATGACATATAGTTTCCAACTTAATGTAACTCATAGAAGGCTGGTTTCCTGTGGGTACTAAAGCGCCCATAGCAAATGTGTGTGTGTAGCATATGGCCCGGGGTGTCTGTCCATTGTGCCTCCTGCCTCTTGGGATCGGCTCCAGGCTCATTGTGACTCAGGGATTAGTGGTAATGGTTAGATGAATTTAACCCGGTTGCCTTTTGGAATAAAATACTGTGTTGCACTCTGGGACACAGAGGAAGCAGAATGTTCCAGATGCTGAGGCCACACTAATGTAACAGGACGGCCTGTGAATCTGAAATGAAATCTGCCAGGCCAGTTCACTCTCGAACCGCCGTATGGCCTAAGGGAACGCTCTCATTACAGCTGGGAAAATTACACCACGCCAAGCGTTCCTGATTATACAACCAGTGCCGCTCTTTGGATTATCATCTTTTTCTTATCTAAATGTTCCCAGGAAAAGCTGAAATACTGCACTAATGAGAGGACTGAGGGGTTTTTCTTTCAATTAAAAATAAAAAGGTCTAGAAAAGTCTATAAATAATTACCATTTGACCCCCGTGTCAGATTCACTCCAAATTCCAGTGAGTACATTTGATTACAGTGAGGAATGGCCAGCTAACCCCACCGCCCTCCCAGTACAACATGTGACCTAGTTGGGTATGCTAATAGGGCATTAAAAATTGATGGTATCATAAAATTTGGCACTCCTTTGCTGATTCGGCAGTATTAGTGAAGTCGACCGAGTTAATATTTCATCACAGACGATTCTCCTCCGCGTTTTTAATTCCGTTGAGTAAACATTTTTGCGGTGTCCGGCCCGGCGGCCCTGCTGCTCAAGCGGCCCATGGCAGATCCTCTCGTCTCACCCGAGGTCGTCCTTATTTTTTACTATTGTAAATTTTTTTATTATTATTACTATTTTATCCTATTTATCCTATTGGCCGCCCCAACTGTGTGTACGCCAGTCAAAAGAGGGCAGTTTAAATGAACACATTTGTTCACCACATTGTTTTCTATCCATCTTCCGACTGCTTCTCCTGGCCGTTGTCACGGCGATGGCAGGGCCTGCAGCCTCTCATTCACAGCTTACGAGGCTGCAAAAAACCCCCAGGATGGGACACGAGTCCATCACAAGACAAACACACACACTTCACCAGTGTTTTTTTTTTATAATTTAAGGGCCCTCTGTGTCCGGGAAAACACGACTGGGCCCCACTACACAGCTTATTGTTTCTCCTGTACGCATTCTGCAATGCTGACAACAATTGCTAAGTTTTATTAATATAAGCATATTTTAATTTGGTGCTCTTGTGCTGTTTCCAACCAGGAAGGAATACTATCCGTTTCTATTAAAAGTCTTTAATAAAACTGTAATTTTAACGTGTAATAAATGTATATCAAAATGAACGGTATTGTGTCATCCTATATCTCATTTTAAAAATATATTCATAGCAATGTTGTATTTGTTTTTGCTTTTCAAGTAAATTGAGCTCCCCCCCCCTCCCCCCCAGGTCCTCACTGAGGCCCCCTAGTGGGCCGAGGCCCCCTGGTTGAGAATCACTGCACTACACCAATTAGCCTAATTGCACTTCTTTGAACTGCAGGAGCAAACCAGTGTGACACGCGGAGGACATGCAAATTCACACAGGCACACAGTAACGGCAGGTTTCCCCCCCCCCGGCCAGGAGATGCGAGGCAGCAATGCAGTGCACTGAAGCACCAGGCTGCCCCAGATTGTTCACCTTTAAAGTTTATTTTTTAAATGCATCATTTAGATACATATGCTATGGAGCATGAATATGCTATGATTGCACACATGCTTGTTTTTGTCACAACTCTCATATGCACCCATGGAGAAAAACATCAGAGTCAAAGCTGCATAACCAGCCGTTTCTTGCTGATGGATGTTATAGGAAAACAGACTCCAGGAACGTTGGGAGACGATTACGTGGTTGATCCTGGGTAAGACCTGTGGGACACTTAAGACCATGGCTTGGAGTGACCCTAAATGTGTTTTCAAGAAGTACTAAATGACACATCTTAAACAAAAGATGATTCTTCATTTTTTAGTAATTTTGAAATGCATCTATCCTTCCTCTTATAGCCACTGCAGAAGCAATAAAGGAGCTGGATGGATCGATGGCGGGCAACTCAATGTGGTCATTACTGCTTACACTGGCAGCAAGACAGAGACCAAATGTAAGTCATTCAACTATGTCGCCCATAAGGTCAATGTCGGGCAAAACTGAGTAACAACAAATATTCAATACTATCTGGGGCTCAGATATAAGCTGTTCTTAACTAATCACATCAACACGCAGATTTATAATTTAGTCTTAGAAAGTGTGGAAAAATAAGCTAAACTGTTTGCTAGCTAAATATATCAGTAGATATTAACATAAAATGTCCCTGTAGGCTTCTAGTATTTAGCCTATTTTGGGGGCACAGATTCATACACACTACAATGGGCTGTTAACAAAATCACTCGTTAGGGGCTGATAGCGTGTGAAATCAGACCATTATTGCTGATGGCAGCTGCAGAAATGTTGCAGTAACAGGCGGAGCCGCCCACTCAGACTTGGACGGTCCCGCGCTAGTCCTGATGCATTAAGTTCTTTGCCCCAGAGAAAACTATGAAGGGGAGAGGGGTGGGCAGTTCTACCCAATCCCGCAGGGGCTGAGGCAGGGTGAGGGGTGACGGGCGCACGCTGAGTTTCCCTTCCGCTCGCACCTGCTTGCCCCGCCTTTCGCCGGCACGGGCCTGCCCCCATCTGCCCACCTGTAGGCAGATTGACAGCCCAGCGCCGGTGACCTCTAAATCTTCACAGGCACCTGTCACCTTCTGCTACCCCAACCCCAGCCACGCGGAGAGTCATCGCTTCCAAGGAGAACACCTTTGATTTTTTGATTTCGTTTTGTGCAATCCTGCACATTGTTACTTTTCTTAAGTTCGGCATAATAAATAAAAAACGGAGGATCCGTAGCCGCAAAAGCTGCTGTATTTTTACAGGGCTGCCTTGTCATTGAGATGGCGAGTGCCGGCAGCTTAAGCATACAGAAGTAAATCCTTTATTTTTTAATTTAATGTAATTAATTTAGGCTGAGATCAAGCCATGAGCTTCGTCAGGTAAAGCTGGCGGGAGGGGGCCGCGGCGCGGGTTCGAGCGCCGAAAGCGGGGAGGCCCCTGTTCCCATGGCTTATTAGGCCGACACGCGGGACTCGCTGTTAATGGAGACATTTACACCTTACTAAGAGCTGGCAGGTGCCGGCCCTCGCGCCGCGGAGCGCGGCCGCCTGCCAGCCGTCATTAGGAGGCGTGCCAAGGAGCTTGGCCAGCGGCCGCGTTCTGCCGAGCAACGGAGGGGCAGCCGGGCATGGGGAGCTACGCCGTGACCGCAGCTCCGGAACATTCCGATAGGGCGGGGCCGTTCCCGTACGGTGCGGCCCTTCCTGGCAGTCCCTTTATGAAGAGATGGAAGGCAGAGGGTCAGGGTGACGGTGAGAGGGGAGGACGCAGAGCATATGAATGCCTGGAAAACCCAGGAGACACAACCTGCACCCCCCCGAAACCCTCAGATGACCGCTGCTTGGATAGCGGAGGCTGTCCCTCTTTATTGAAATGTTTCTGAATGTTTAGTAGCGTCTTAAAGAGCCGTGTATAGCAGGGCCTCTTGTCGATCTCCAGCTTGATTTAAATGTTATTGCCTACTGTGTTTTTTGCTCGTGGCCCGAGTGTGTGTGTGTGTGTTAGCGATTCTTGACACGCGCTTCACCACGTCACTGCCTGTCACCTTACACTTCCACAAGTCCTTAAAATCATTTTGAACATTGTTTTTTTTTTTTGTCTCCTGTGTGATACTAAGCAGAAAAATTACTACAAAGTGTGAGTCTGCTCCATATTTCCTGCCTGGCGGTGCGCGTAAGAAGCATGGCAGCAATGTGTCACTTGTTATTATTATTATTATTGCTTTTTTTTTTTTTTGGTTTGCTCTAATATTTTAGAAAAAGAAAACACCTGGAAAACAAGCCACAGAAAAATGTGTGTGGATGATCGGGAGATGCAGATTCCCAGACTGGGTGTATTAGGAGGCTGGCTGAGTACTAGCCAGAACAGTCTGGGGTGAAAATTGCAATATGAAGTATTCAGCGTTTCGTGAAAGAATCAGTTATCAATCTGAAAATGCATCAATATTGACAAAATTCTGATGGCTTCGCGCATATTAAATGCTAAATCGGAGCATAACAAACAAGTCTTGTATCTGGCATAATATTACTTATTAAAACTGCATCGTAAATATTAATTCCCTGATGAATGGCCTCTGATTCCCACGGAAACATGAAGGCTACTAGGACTATATAAGGTGGAGGTAAATTATTCCTTTCCATCAAAAAGCCAGATAGAGATCAGCCTCTATCGCATGATGAATTATGCCGAGAAAGCCAGGAAATTACAGACAAGGCAAATGGTTTAAATTTTAATACCAGCAGTTAGGTAAATGTTAGAGTGTGCCCATGTGACTCTCTCTAAAATACCATGTATACAAAAGGGCACCCGGGAGAGGTTGGTCCTTCACACACTATCAGCTTGCAAAGTGAAGTCTTTCACCGTATCATACAAGCTTCTGTCTTCAAAGCTTCAGGTTTTTGAAAATGTTTTTTTTAATGTCCGAGGGAGGAGCATTTTGAGCCGGTCAGGGATCACAATCTAACTATCAGAAGGTCGTACCCAGAGAAGGGCATAATTAGAATATCTTCAGTTTGCTGAAGTGCAAACAGATAAACTGAGTGAACGACCGGAATCCCCTAAATCTAATTACAATGAACAAACACGGCATTCTGCTGTAAAAAAGATCAACATTTTATGAGCTCCGGGGATGACTTTGGTGATCAGGTTGCATTTTTTTTTTCATGAAGAGTCACTTCCACAGGGGGACGTTAAAAAAAAATTGCGCGGAGACCACCCTCTGAAAGTGCGGGTCGGACGTGAGGTCGCGTCACATGACGCCCGCGCACCGTGTGCTGTGGCAGAGCGCACTCTCCTCTTCAGACACACCTTTGGCCCGGCTGTCATAAGGAGAGAGATCTCTTGTGAGAATGATTAAATATTCCAGGCACCCTATGTCCTGTTGGACCTTGGGAGAACCATGTGGAACTTCTCCATCAGGATAATTTATGAAACAAGGCAACAAGAGGGAAGTCAAATAATTTATCACACCCGCTCAAACGAAGTGTTCCTTCACTTCAGAATATGTGTGTCAGACTTCACTTATCCCAGTAAAGACCAGTTTCTGAGCATTAGAGATGTCTCACCTGTAACATCAAATTTCATTTTATATAGCTAACCGCATAAAGCGCTATATAGCTAAGCCACAGTGCTACTACAATTGCAGTTTGTATAATGAGATGGTCAGACTAACGTAAAGTCATTTCTTGAAATGTTAAAACACATAAACACATTTGACATAGGCCTATGATCTCAATCTGGTGAGATTTCTTTGTGAGATTTCACTCAAAATTGTTTTGCTCCGGTACTCCAGACATGCGGATGTTTTCATAAAATCATTAGCTTCGGGCAGCAAGCACTGCGTCACGGGGTGCGGGAAATTAGTCAAAAACTCTGACGGTGATTGTATTTCTGTTCATCCGGTCTGCTCATATTTTTAATTTATAGTTGTGAGCAGCAAAAGGCAAATTAGACCGAAATCAATCAAACGTCAACGTGGAAGGGAAACCCATGGCGTGGAGGTGTGTGATGCATCGAAGCGGCTTCATCGTAAATAAACTTAGGCTACTCTCTCTTTGGTGTTTTTCAGGTGAATTATTCTACACAGAGAAATGTCTGACTGTTAGAATAAAGTCCAATCAGATGGATGGCTTATTCCCTTTAAGGTGAACAATCGGCCTCGGGAATGCTTAATGAGATCGACACTGCGGCAGTAACATAAGTAAATACCGCAGCACTAAACGCCTCACTTAGCCAGTTGGCCCCCGCTATTGTCGCCGACCTCACGGCCCAGTGAACACCAAATTTTCTCTGTCACACTCCAATAAACCTAATTGTGCAAAATAAATGAGCTAATTTCGGAAGTTCCAGTTTCAGCGAGAGATAAGGTGGCCGCCTGATTGATTGGCTTTTTTTTTTCCCCTTTTAATTTGAAAGAGTGTCAGTTGTGCTTTGGGTGAGGAAGCCGGCTGTTTGCGTCTCTCTCTCCCCTACACGCCCGGTTTCGACCCCGGATAATATCCCTGGCGCTCCCTTCCACGGCGGCGCGGCGGCGGGCGCGGGTCCCCGCAGACCGGGCGCGGGAGGCACTGCCGCCTCATTTGCATTTTACCGGGGCTGTTATTTGCGGCATCGCATGTGGCGCTGGCCCCTGAGGGCTGCGGGGGGGGAGGTAAGACATAAATTAATCATGGGACGTCTGAGAATTAGAGGCGCAAACGCAGCTGGAAAATTTCCCGTTTCGGGAAAAGACGGCTGGAATTCCGGGGAGGATGTTTTTGGTGTCGCTGGGAAGGAAATGGGAAGCAGAGATGGAGCGTTCTGGGGGTGAATCTGTATTCCCCACCCCACTGGAGAACTAAAAAATAACACCGGCCAATCAGCCTGTCTTTTTATCCTAAAACAACACAATAAAATTGAACTGCAGAATATATATATAAATACTCTATGTAGTTACTCAGTTCCCGTAGCATCAGGGCAAATTTTATGTTCTCTTTTTGGCAGTAATTATGGGCATTTTGGGGCGACTCGGGGGGGCAGTGGTTAGGGCTGTTGCCGCAGTTTGCCGTGGCTCCATGTGTGTGCCGCTTGCATGGTCTCCTTGTGTCATCGTGGGTTTCCTCCAGGTGCTCCGTAGGTGTGAATGGTGTGTGTGAGTGTGCCCTGCAATGGGTGGGCACCCTGGCCTGGGTTGCTCCCTGCCTTCCGCCTGTAGCCTCCAGGATAGACTCCGGACCCCCCGTGACCCAGAATGGGACCAGTGGTTTCAGAAAACGCATGGATGGATATGGGCATTTCATCTTTCGTTAGTAGTGTGACCCTCTCATTATTAACAATTACAATTAACGCTTGCAAATTTCAGATTCAAAGTATTTTAAGTTAATACATGGACCTTCAGTAAGCAACGTGACTGTAATAGTAGCAATTGAAATGCACCCAGTGGGAAAAATGAAATGAAGACCTTGCCTTATGAAATTATATCAATTATTTAAAAAACACAAAATAACAGGATGAACAATAGACTCTTAGTCCACCTTTGGCAAGGAATTACTCAGCTGCCTGAACTCGGGAAAGTCTGTCACACAGTGGCCCACTTCAGCACCTGTGCAGAGCCTTTCTGACCTCCAGCCGTAAGCATGAAGCCTGACCTGTGTCCGTTATCATTGGCTCTGAGCAGCTTATCATTTTTTTAAATTTATTTTACAGTACCTGGAGCTTTAGTCCTCTTGCGATCTCCCATTAGTATACTGTAGCTGTCAAGCCGGAATGATAAGCGGGCTGTTATCTACCGTGGGAAAAAAACACATACTCACACGCAGAAGGCACACGCTTATCTCAGTTAAAAGAGGATGTGACAGAGTTTTCCCTCAAACTGTTGTAGGCATTATTATTTTTAATCCAGATGAAGTTGTGCTCTCAAATTATTTTGAAAATGCATAATATGTTTGTTAATATTTGTTAATATTATTAAGTGACCCTGTCTCAGGTTTAGGGCTTGAAAAACAGCTGGGTGTCAGCATGTATGACATCACAGACCACTTTTGGGCCGTCAGGTGTGTGGGGAAAGCATTTCGGTCGGTCCGCTTCACAACATGGGGGAGTGGCCTCCATCCATCAACTTAATTAAATGGAGAGGGGACTGCGAGACGGCATTACATCATTCCCCGCTCTCTGAGAAAGGGGTGGGCTGGGGTGCAAGGAATTTCACACGTCTCTGTGCTTACACTGAAATGGCCGGACAAAAGCAGACAGCGAGTCCTCTGCCTCTCATGCTCATTACTCAGGAGTGATCAGCTATTTCGCCAGACGGGTGGTCTATGGCTATCATTTTGTGGCCTAATATGTAATTGCTAATTATCACCCATTTGAGAGTGGTAGTGCATAATAATTATTCCAGTTGCATATATGTCACACACCTCCATACCAAATAGAGGTATATGGTATGGATAAGATCGATAAAAAGCACGGTCTCATGGGAAGTCCTGAGCTGCATGTAGTGGGATCCTCAAGCATTCATCAAGAAAAATGCCTCTAGTTCATTGAGGGATCAAGTAGGTATAAATCCACTCCACACTCTGTACTCCAGAACTTCCCATAAAGACACAATGATGTGCATTTCTGGCAACTCTGGAGGCCACGGAAGGCAATTGACTTCATCCCGGAGCTCATTTGTGGAGCAGTGCTTATGTGGGTGTTGTTATTCTGGAATATGGGAACATCACGTAGGAACCTTGTTTGCATCAGAGGGTGAACCTGGTCCTGGAGAATGGCCTCATATTCCATTACTGTGCCAGAACCATTTCAAGCAATCATTGGACCTAATTAGTCCCACAGTTAGCTGCCCCAGGGATTATGGTTTGAAGGCCTTCTTTGGCTTTTTACAAGTTATTTTTACTTTTTCCCTGTTTCTCAGGGGCCCAGGCTTTTTGCCCTCATATACCAGGTTATGTGTCTTTGTGTATTGGCCTTGAATATAAGCATCTTTTGAGCAAGTCCACCCATAAATTCTAGTTTAATGAAGCTCACGAAATACAATTTTTGTTGAGACTGCCACAGAGGTCAATGCTGATTTTTGAGACTGTTTATATGGTCTGTGCTCCTGAAATTCTAACTATCTGGCTCCTTTGGAAGTCTGTTAGTTACCCTGTATTGCTTACACACCTATCAAAGCGCTCATGTCTCTTATTATAGGTGAGAAATACTTTTTCATGAACCAGGAACTTTTGTTGTGTTCCCAGTACAGAAAAACTGCATAATTTTAGTTCCAGAGAGGTTGTTCCTGAACCTTTTTTTAGTCTCTACTCCAGATTAGGTACTTTTCCTTCGAGCTAATGGGCTGGGCCTTAAAGTGATACACCTGCAGATTTGTTGACCATAAGCACTGATGCTATCTTGGGAGTTACAAAGAAGTGCGGGAAATAGAGATAGAAGAAGTAAAGCAAATATTGAGCAGATGGAATTATTTTTTGTATTTCAATTACAATAAATGCATTAATGAATACCTTTATGCTTGTATCTCCATTCTTCTGCGTCAGAAATTTGATCGATGTATATTTGTCCAATAGCACCGGTGCTGGCATCGAAATGCCAACGCTTATTAGCAGAACAACATTATATATTTTTTTATTATGTGGGAAATGAAAGATCGATCTCCAGATTTAATAGTGGACTATAAACATGTTGCGGGTTATATAGACCTAAATAATAATATGGCTCACCTTTGTAGCTATATTTGTCACTGCTCATTTAGTAGTCATTTAGCTACTACAAATTTAAAGTGCTTTGATGTGGTGTTCCCGTTATTTTGTCCACCCAGACTGCACGTTACATTGATATGTCACTTTGTAGCACTGCCATCAAAAGCACTGAATACCAAGTATAAGCAAACGTTATAATGTTAGCCCTCAAATTGACGTCATAAAAAACCCACCATAAGGTTCAGGTTCATGAACAGTGCTGGCCTAGAGCCCAGATGTTGTGAATATTCAGCTTTGGGTTACATGTTTTTGCCGAGTCAACATCGGCTCATCGTCATCATCAGGGCAGCCAGGATGAAGAAGGGCTTCGGTTGGGACGCCGACGCTCAGAAGCCCTCTGCGTTGGGGAACGCCTGACAATGTCGAGCTCCGGTGCTTACTGACCCGATGCAGCTGTTGATCGGTGATGCATGGAAGATGAGTCCTCTGAAGGCAGCGTCTCCATTCACTTAGTGGTTGAGTGTCATCAGAAGGACGGAAACCTACTTCCCAGATGCCAGCAAATGGATTTGCCTGAGCAGTAAATCACAGGAGGGAATTAGCGTGCTAACGCAGATGGTGTAGCTTTTTCCTTCAGTTTCTATCGGTCACCTCCAGTCGGCAAAAGTCTCATCATGAAAGACGAAATTCTTATTTAAAATATAAGTAGGTCATTCAACAACTTACTACTAGTCACATATGATTTATTTCTCTATATTATTAAAGAGGCACTGCTTAGCAATGAAAACATACTTTGTTGTTTAACGTCAATGACACTGGTGTGCTTCTGGTTGTCAGCCATCTTGTAGTTTAATTATTTTTAAATTTGTCAAGATCAGAGTGTCTGTCTGCGAGGAGAATGTTGACCACATTAAGAGATTCACTAACCTCGGCAGCAACATTCGTGTCTCTGGTTACTCTTCCCAAAAAAAGTCAGTAGACAGATTTGGAGAAGATGAGGGGTCGTGAGGTCACTGGAAAGGGGTGTGTGGCTCCTGATATCTTTGTAAGAGGACTAAGATCCAAGTTTTCCTATTTGGCTGTATTGCTGCACAACATGGACGCTATGCCGTGACCTGGGACAGACCTTGGGTACCACTGGTTTGACTTTATGTTGAACGAACGGCTGCTCAGGGAGTCCCAAATAAGGCACCTTACCTGCATTGTGAGGGAGCATCAGTTACAGCACTATGGCCATGTGGCGCGATTCCCTGAGGGTGATCCGGCTGACAGGATCCTCATAGCCGAGGATGAGAGCAGCTGGACCAGGCCAAGGGGAAGCCTACGTAACAGAGATAGACAGCCATTTCCAGAGGGTGGGACTGGACTGCTTGTCAGTTTAGGGGGTCGCCAACCAGGATCCCAAGGTGTTTCGTCATGTGGTGGGTGCGGCAATGTGCTGATCTGACCTCAAGATCAATCCCATGAGGCACAATGGCGTGGCGCAATGGGGCTTTGCTTGTCACAGGGGTTAGCCGTAGGTATTTAAGCATTTCCATAGGTGCTGGGAGAGGACATCGGCACCCCTGACTGGTCGACCTGAAAACGATCAATACCTCGTGGAGACAAGAGCTGGACACACATACTGCATCCCACTGCCGTACACCCCTATCCCACCGCCGTACACCCCTATCCCACCGCCATACACCCCCATCCCACCGCCGTACACCCCCATCCCACCGCCGTACACCCCTATCCCACCGCCGTACACCCCTATCCCACCGCCGTACACCCCTATCCCACCGCTGTACACCCCCATCCCACACTTGGGTCTTCCTGCGCCACACACCCGCAGGTGCATAAACAGCGAAGGAATGGGCAAATCTACATTTGTTTCTGCATTGGCTGGCTAACAGCAGCACTGGGGGAGGAGGGGTGGGTACGGGGGACCAGCTTGTGGGTGACATGGCACGTTCAGAGGTTTATCGTAACTCCCCCCGACCACATATTCTGTCAGTCAAGCTCATGCGGGGCCCAGCCATCTGCTCCAAAGTCAACGGGAAGGAGAAAGAGTGAGGAGGTGACTGGTGTCGCGCCCTGGGGCCAGCAGAGGGTCAGGGGAGCGCTGTTCTGTAGAGGGCAGCCCCTGTCCTGTACCCAGAAAACATATGCAGCGCCTGTTCGCACTTGGCACGTGGCTCCTCCCAGCCCACAGCCCTGCCACACCGAATGTGACCAGGATTCACTCCAGACAGCGGGAGAAACGCACTCATTTAAATGCTCGCATGCATATTCATCTTTTTAAGCATTCGTCTTCAGCGGTTATCGGGCACACGAGTGGAGACGTTTTTTTTTTTTTGAAGAAATAATAGATCTCTGAAGTGAATGTGGATAGATAAAAACCCAACACTGGCGGTCCAATTTAGGTCTCATTTTGCAGCATATTGTCGTGAATTCGCACATAATTATTGCATGGCGGTTTCAGGGGACTACCAGGAACGTTCTTACTGGGGAGAAGACAGGACTGAAATTGACAGGCCTTATCCAAGAAAAGATAATGGAATGCTTAGGTGCGGACCCTGCCATACATTAACTGCTTTGTGAAATATATTGTAAAATATAGCTGTCAGGATCCTAATTTGGAAATCCTAAAATATCCATCCATCCATGCATCCATTTTCTGTACTCAATTCCCCCCCCCCCCCCGTCTTATGCAGGACAACGGGGGTCTGTAGCCTCTCACGGAAGCTATGGGCGCAAGGCAGGGAATAACCCAGGATGGGGTGCCAACCAAATGAATGCATTAGGAATGTCCCGTCTCAGGCTATTGATATTGAGTAGAACAGAAGTGAGAGTATCACTACGTGTTGCCGAAGCTTGTCTGCTCTGAGACGGAGTCCAGATTGTCATAATCAGCACTTAAGCAGAAATGAATACATGGATGCAATAAACTTTCTTTGGCTAAATATGTAACCCATCCAAAGTAAGCTCGACCACAGCAGCAACCTGATACGTATTTCCGAATGAGCGAATTGGGGGCCTCAGGCTAGTACCCACAGTATGTGAGGAAGCCCTCTGCCGGGGGGGGGCATCTTATAAAGGCGACACACTGTCTGGTGGATCAGCCCTCCTGCCTGTGCATGACACCCCTATCAGTCATTTCACAAGGTGGGGGGTGCTGTTCCTTACAAGCACCTCAGCCCCCCCCCCCCCCCCCCCCCCGGGAACAAACGTGAAGTTTCTCTGAAGGCAAGCTCACAGCACATCCTCCAAGCTAGCTGGGGGGGGGCATGGGGGCTGTCTGCCCTGATCGCTCTGGTGCTGATGGGTG
The DNA here is from genome assembly GCA_026780765.1 of Petrocephalus schoutedeni. Taxonomy (NCBI): domain Eukaryota; kingdom Metazoa; phylum Chordata; class Actinopteri; order Osteoglossiformes; family Mormyridae; genus Petrocephalus; species Petrocephalus schoutedeni. The sequence continues at coordinate 10,133,671 of JAODKL010000135.1, forward strand.
CCGTGTCTGTAATCCTTCGGGACGGGATTCCTACATTTCTTGGCGGAGATGAACGTCTGACAGGTAACCTCGCCGGTGTGGCCACGGCCCCCGCAAGCACGCCTCCCCCCTCCCGCAACTGAGCGCGTGCCTGTTTCTGTGTGTCAGCCGGCCTGCGGGTGATTTTATTTTGACAGCGAGATTCGACACAATGGGCTGAGAGGCCGCAACCCCCCCCCCCCCGCCCCCGGCATGCGAGGGCAGCCTCTAGG
>JAODKL010000135.1:10134021-10150059 GCA_026780765.1 Petrocephalus schoutedeni
CCACCACCTCGCCACAGCCTGCAAGGACAGCATCTGGGTGTGACTCCTGCCTTCACACCCAGCACCTACATTGTCCGGCTTTTGACACCATCCACAGCCCTTCCTTAGCTGCACCTGCGTTCCCCTCATTGACCCCCTCGCATGCCGCCGTGCGCCAGGTTCGAGCCGCCGACAGTCACTAACAGACAATCCTTCCGCTGCCCTTCAGCGAGATAATTTACTTGCAAAGGAAACATAAAATATTCAGTAAAGCGTCTATCTGTATGCATTAACAAAGTGTAAACTTTTACACTTGGGTAAGTCGCTGAAGGCGTCTGCTTTCGAAACAACATTAAAAGTGAAACGGAGCGGGCTCGGGCCCCTGCGAGCCAGTCGGCAGCGAATCAGAGGCAAACGGGCTCCTCTGTGCTGCTAATTTATTCGTACTTATCAAGGTCTTTAAAAAAGGCCCATTAAAAACACAGCTTATTTAAAAAAAATTTTAACACGGCATCCGTCCCGCTAAACTGCGCTCCGTACTCCAGCCCAAAATGATCCCACTCCCTCTACAGTCGGCCGCTGCGGGCCGTTTTTAAATTAAATGAATACATTTTCCGTTCAGCCTCGTGCTTCCTAATAGCTCACTTTATGTTCTGTTAGAGATATGGATTAGCTGGGCAGAGCCGGCCCGCGACGCTATAAAATCTGAATCTCATGCTAAAAGGCATCGAGGGCTGGCGTGAGGTGAGGATGAAGAGGCCTCACTATGGCCTGCCAACGAACGGGGCGCCGGCTTAAAAAATTTGGCCCAGCAGAAAAGCCCCCAGGCAGAAGGATATCCCAGGCCAGGCTTTCTGACAGACGCACGCGAGCGTCACCGCACTACGGCCGGTAATCCCTAAGCGGGAACCGGGAGGTAGGCCAGCTACAGCGACATTCACCGACACCCTGCAAAGGAATGCTTTTCTTGTGCGCTAAACCAATTAGCCATGGAATTAATTGTGTCGCACGTAATTAATTGTATCCATATATTTTTACGCAATGAGTCTTCACTGAAGTATTGTAGCCATTTATTATTACTTTTTATCATTATCGTTATTATTAGCAATAATAAAATTCTTCTGGCGCTGTGTCCCCAATCGCACGGCCGCCCCATTTCACAGTGCCGCCACCTGCATGGGTCATGTGATAATGATGTTAGCCTAACGGCTCCTAACAAAGGTTTGGAAATTTAAGCCGCGTGGAATTAAAAAGACAGGAAGGGATTCCGGGGCTTTTCAGCGCCATGAGAAAAACCGTGCGGATAATGAAGGGCCGCGGAAACCAGCCGCGGCCTCCGCTCGAAGGGCTGCTCCGCGGATATTGTGCCCATTGTGCGGCCGAAACACGGAGGAGAGCAGCTTGGCTTGCTCTATGGGAATCGATGCTTCAAAACCACAGCTGTCACAGAGAGGGGACTTGAATTCTGTCACAAAAGTTCAATGATGGACTTCAATGGTGAGCTGGCAGCCGGAGGCACACTTTACTTCAGGACTCAAGCTGCAGAGGAGAGCCTGTTTGAAACTAACCCTCTGTTTTTCTCACAGATTTTTTTTTTAATGGCCTGAACTTGACTAAACAATCAGCACTCTGTGACTAGTCCTCCCTAGGCCGCGCCTCAATGGAATGCTGTTCCCAAGCTTCCCACTCGCCATGGTTACCGGGAATGTCCGGCTTGCGGGAAGGTGACCGCGCGCTGCGGAGGGTATCCGAGGGGGCCGAAAACAAACACCCGTCCGTTCTCACAGCTGTGCTTCGGGACGCGTCCCACTGGCCTCCCTGGAACTTAAGACGCTCATCGCTCACACGTGCCAAAATTTGGTCTTTAATGCATGCGTCCATTCATGTTCTATAAAGCTCAAAGCGATTTTCAACAGGCCAGTCAAAATGCTGTTTGGGAGTTTTTACTAAGTGCCAGTTCCAGGGGGAATTTAAAAATGTCTATTTCGGGAAAAGCACAAATTGTTACCTTGACCCTTTAAAAAAATGTGATGGAATAGTAACTTGAGTACAAATATAAGCATGAAACAACTAATATAATTTTTAAAAATACGCAAAATTGGCATGGCAGCCTCAGTCAGCTGATGGTGCTGCTGGGTGACGTGGCCTTTTTGTGGGGCTATTTTATTAATTAGCAATAGCCTCAGCGTGTCGCGAGTGACATGATGAAAGTGGTACTAAAACGGGTTGTCCCTAGTTAACACGGGGAAGAGGAGTCTCAGGTCAGGGGTACGACTCGCCGTGCGTTTCAGGGCAGCCACACCTGACCCTCGCAATGAAACATGTTGACGTCTTCGTGGCTGGCTCCGTGCCAGCTAGCCATGTTGGGAGGGGCCCGTAACGCCGATGAAGCCGTAATTATCTGACCTGGGCCGAGGCGTGAAATCGACGGGACTTTGTTAGGGAAGGGCCCACCACACCCCGGGGTATTGTCCTCCGATGAAGAGATAAAGAACAAATGGTGAACGGGAGCACGTGGGAGACGGGCCGGATTAAGCAGTCGGGGGGGGGGACGGCAGCACCGCCGGCCGCCCCCGTGCTGGCGGGCAAACGCTGACAGCGAGCCTGTTAACCCGCTCGCCATGGCCGCTGCCTTGCTCGGTTACTAGGAAACGGAAAAGCTCCGACCAAGTGCCTTGGGTTGTGTGCTGATAAACTGGTGTGAATTTAAAGATGCCCCCTCCCCACACACACACACATAGAAGTAATTCATCGCTTAGGATTTCTATATTAATTGGGCTTGGAAAACATGCAGTGAGTTCTAGTCTCCTCATCATACATGGCCTTCAAATGCTGACCTCTTACATGGCTGATTATAAGGAGTCGTGTGTAAGTGTAGGTTAAATTTCTGATATAGGACCTTGACATCTCAAGTGAGGCCTCTTCTATAGGCCACACATCCAAGATATTTTATGCAAAACAGCCATTTGATTGAATGGAAATCTTTGTTTCTCCCTGAATTCTGGAAAGCAACAAAGGGACCACGCCATAACAACCATGTCTTTATTACAGCTATTGTCCAATCCTGTCATACTTTTACCATTACCCACAATCCTCTAGGGCTGGTCTTCAGCTGCCTTCATACCTCATTGTTCAGCATGAACCTGAATGTGTTTGCCCTATCCAATACTGATTTCTGGGTGTGTCTAAATCTTCCTCAAACTGGATCCGATACATGATTCTGCATGTAATTGCCATATTGTTCAGTTACACTTTACATCGAGTCACTCTCAAAGAAGGCATATATATCAAGTGACACAGCAAGTAAGGCATTTCTAAAGGATTATGAATAACTAATAAACATCTAACATTTCATATAACTAGTTCATTGACATTTCGCATCTGTTAATAAATTCATGGTGTAGTTTATTTTTGCCTGATAAATTTGTGCGTGACTGATAGAAAAACCCTCCTTAGGTTTCATAGAAGTGTTTATGTCAAGTCGAAAGTATTTAAACATACAGTCCCTGTCTGGAGTAGAAGGTGAATTGTTAGTAATAATAAAGTGAGGCTGGTAACAGTGACTGAAAAGAAATTAGGGTGACATTTGGCAGCTGGGACAGTAATGTGAGTCAGTGGGCAGCAGTACAGTTTTGACACGCCTGGGTTGAAGGTTCAAATCAGGATTTTTCAGTTAAGCCACACCAAGCCATGAGGTTGATCAGAGTCGGAGACCAGCCTTACCAGAGGCCCTCTGACTGCTTAAACCCTGTGCTTTTGTCCATGAGGAGCCAGCAGAAGCAGTTTTCCTAGGTGCTTGTCATAGTCTCCTCTTTCTATTTTCCGGTGAGCGTTTTTAGTGTTGATCCTGCAAGCTTGTATTGGATAAGCAGGTAAAATAATGGCGGATGGGTGGATTTTCTTTGTGAAATAGTGGTGTGGGAAGTAAACAAGCCCAATCATTAATCTCTCTTTCTTCAATGGGACCTAATCAATGAAGACAGTCTTTACTTTACTTTACCATTCTTAAAACCCTGTGTCTCTGCAGACAGATGCTTTGTGGAATAAAAATCCAGTGGTTTTCCAATGGGGCTATGTCCAGGGAACAAGTTAGCTAGCTTCACTTTTTTCTTAGCCAATACATCTAAATTTATCTGACGCTTATGCATTTGCTTGTGTTAGCATTGTTTGCTTTTTTATTATGTTAGCTGCATGCCGCACATTGTATGCGAGTTACTGTCTCTAATCATTCTAAATAGGATAGCTCTGTTCCTTTTTTTATTACAGCACTGCTTCACAATCCCTGATAGAGATGCCTAGTTGCTGTGGAAAATTTAATGGATCCATCTCGGTTTGGCTCTTGTTGGGTTCCATCGCCACTTGCCGTGCTTCACTTTCCACATGGAGTTTTCCTCCAAGGTTCAAACACTCCTCCTTCGGGTGAGTCGATCATGCTGAATGGCTTCCCTTCATGTGTGGTTATGAGCCCCCTGCAATGGTGTCTGCTGGGCTCTCCAGGGTGCACTCTGTCAGTACGCCACGCATCCATGGGGCAGATCCTAAATGAGTGATCCCTTGTTTGCATGTGTTACATGATGTCTCCCATGTGTGTGTGTGTGTGTGTGTTTGAGGCTGGGGGTATCCACACAGGGAAGGGACTGAATTAAACTTGGCTGGTTTCCTTAAGGAACGTATAACCTCTTTTATGTGAGCAAGGCGTACCCTGTGATAAGACACAGTTTATTTAGTGTGGTCGAGGAAAATAAAAAACATGAAAGACATCCCACTGGCAATTAAAAAACCCGTCATACTCAATTAAGTGTGTCGTTCGGACAAGCAGAGCCTTATAGGGAGGAAGAGAAAAGATATATTTTAGGAAATACCATATTAACACCAGCAGGATATTTGTCTTCATTTGTAGGGATGGAAAGATTTGACGGTGTGGGAATACGTGCTTCTCTCTGGTCCTGAGCTGTGGTGATCCCCCCCCCCCCTCCCACTAGTCCAGTTCCAGCCACATCATTAAAGCCATTTGCATCAGACTGAGAGCCTATTAGAATTTGAATTAGCCTGACATTGGAGGAAAAGCTCCTGCAGACTGGCCCAGTACTGCCACATTCACTCCCAGGGAGGGATGCCACATGCAGAGCGCGGTACCCTGCTGGCGAGGCCTATCGCCGTGGCAAACACTGACGCACTCCTCTGTGCGGCCTCACTGTACCCACGTTTCTGAGCCCTGACCAAAGGCTGACTTATTATCTTCCGGGGAGTTTCAAATAGTACATATAGTACAGGGAGGTGAATGGCAGGTGTTCTAAACACCTACTCCAGACCTGTTAATAAAACAATGTCCTGGATGCAAATGTGAAATTACAGTTCATCTTTTGCAGAGGGGGCAACATCATTTTTTGAAGCTTGAAGTATATTATCTACTTGGTATGATTCTCAAGAGGGCTGAATGCATGCATATTTAGACCAAATCCTGAGATAATGTTGTTAAGTTATGCCAAAAAGCCCAAGTTGTCTTGTGGCTTATTCAAAAGACAGAAAGACTGACTGTGTCACCAAAGTCACAGAATAAAACTCAGCTGAGCCTTTTCAAACATGTCCTTAGACTGTGTGCTGGCTTAGGGTCCAAACTGCCAAATACTCAGACCAGCAGAGTCCAGTTCCCATCGGACACCAGAAAGCAGACGGGCGATCTGCACAAGGAGCAGTGTGAATATTTGCTAGAAAAACATTGCATTTTCACCCAAATTGCCACATGTTTGGATCCTGACCATAAATGGTCAGTTTCCCAAGTTGTTAAAAAAAATGGCCCATGTGCTGCCTGAGATGGAGAGGAGGAAGACGGTTCCTGAGTCTCGGAGCGTGAGTCACCAGCGGGGCTGCGCCGTCTCCTCCAAGCCCGGCTGCTTTTTTCGGATAAAACAACAACATGGGGGCCGGGACCCAGGCCTTTCGGAGCCCCGCTGCAGTAAATGGAAAGGAAACATCCATGTAATGCTGACGCTTTGCCAACACGGACATCGGCGCTGAAATATGGAGGCTTCCAGTTTTGTCTTCATGTTGATAAAATTTAGCCATGTGTCTCAGTGTTTCAAGATTTGTTTGGGAGCTTGTCCTAACACAGAAAAGCAATCTGTTCACAGTATCATCATCATTATTATTATTATTATTATTAATAATAATAATAATAATAATGAGTAGCAATTTTATTAGCATGGTTGTTGTTGCAAATTGTCTGACACATTATCAAATGGACAATATTAATCTTATAAAGTGACAGAGCCTTTTTAAATATCTTTCTCTAGCTCACTAATAAAGTACTACTGAGGTATAATATTTTAATCAAGGGGTAATGGGAATGTCATACCTGAATCTGAACCCCTAATCATTTCCCAAGTCAAGCGCTCCAAATCCGCGCCCCAGACGGCCTGCCGACCGACGGCGGCGCGCACGGGGGTCGGGCGCCGTGATGAAGACGTCTCACCATGGACCGTCGCTGGCGGGATGCGCACGGTGATTTGGGCGCTGTGTGTGTTTGGGGGGGCGGCTCGCTCCAGGATTGGAGGAAAATTGGCTCCCCCCTGAGGGTCTCCTGCTCCCTGCAGCATGTGGAAATCGTGGCTCGTTGCCAGGATACAAGCCCCGGGTCTGTAGTGACAAGAAGACATGAAGAGCAAAGATTAATTATTTACAAGCAGACCCCTGTACACCGCGACAACTTGGCACTTTTCCTGCATTAAATGTCACTATCTATGAAGCCGTCGGTTTTATTACTTATTTATTTGGTTATTAATTCCAACCTATGCCCGGACGCACGCCAAACCCCTTAATCAAAGCCGTGCATGCATTTTTTACACCCGTTTTAAGTTCATAAGTGCAATTTCAAACGTCCAGTCATCCGAGAAGGGTTAATGTCCCGTCCACCAAGGCATCTGTGTTGCATCGATGAGTCTTTAAAAATAACAAGTCGTTGCGGTGTGCGTGGAAAGGACAGCCTCCATTTCATCTTTTGGCTGTATATCACATTGTTATACTGTTCTGACTGTATCATAATATGTCCTCTGGGTCACATGCCCCCCCCCCCCCCACGTTCCATTTAATATTTATGGGATCTGTGCCATGGCGTGAGAGATCGGATTTCAGAGCGTCGCTATTTACACAATAAATGAAAATGATTTATATCATTAAACGCCTTTCAGTGCATGTTTTATTTTCTCTCCCACTCTCTCTCTCTCTCTCTCCAAGGTTCTGCCCGTTTCAAAGCCGCAGGTTGGGGGTGGTGTTACGGAGTGGCTGGTGCATAAGCAGTGCAGTTTGCCGGGCTGGCTCCATCCTCTCTCCGTGTTACGGTGCAGCGAAACGATGGCATCCACGCCGCGATGCCCGAGAAGCGCTGCCTTTGTTCAGCCCCGGACCCCTTTGTTGCGCGCCGCGCCGGTTCTTATTTGCATTCTGCGCGATAAATATTCATGGTCGGAAGGGGGTCACTCCGTGCGGGGGTGCGGGTTTTAATTGGGATCTGGTCAAAGGAGTGCTTTGATAAGAAATTACAGGTGAAGAATTAAAAATTACACTTTTATGAGTATCAGTCACCAGCTTTTCCCCCCTTTTGTTATTAGTGCCACTGTGCAGAACGCCGGGTGCTTTCACAAATATATTGTTTAGATTCATTTTGATAAGGTTTCGACATTTAAAGATATACAATTATTACCATGACTCCTAGAGTTGAGGATTGCAAAAATAAATAAAATTCCAAAATGCGAAAAAGAAAGCTTAAAATTGTATTATGTTAGGCCTAAATATAAAGAGCAGCGTTAACAATCCTTTCCGCATGCGATTTGAAACATTTAGCGCATTTAACACATTATTTCACCAGTACAGTTTGTATAATGCGCTGTCCTGTTAAAGAACAATTTTGGTCTTTAAAGATAATACACACACAAAAACCGCACGCGTGCAGCTTTGTATCTTTTGTATCTTTCTACCTGTAACTAAATGAAGAATCTTATCATTTTCGGGAGAGGGCTAGTGCCTTCAGACATTTTAATCAGAGTCGACATAATAACAAAGTCATTACTACTTCTCTTAGGAGAAGACTCCACATTTGTAGTCATAAAAGTGTTTATCAATTATTTTATTATTCACAATGCATTCACATTCCATGTATATTATTAGAAAGATTGCCTTTTGTAGTGGAGGAGCTCTGTGTTTTTTTCCACTTCACCACTTTGGATTTGAATGTGTTTTTATTTAGCGTCGTAAAGCATGCTGGGAAGAGGCCACGCAGTTGGGATTTGACAGTAATTGAAATGATACCCGTGACAGCTGCTGGCTATACCTACACATACACATTAAATTGTTAGAATGTGCCTTTTGGATAGGCATATAAATTATATGTCATTTACAATTTAATTTGATAATAAGGCATCACATTCTATTGTATATGAATCCTTGGGCCAATTCTGCAGGGCAAATTTTTAATAGTATCACTTATGATGTGATAATGAATTCAAGTAGTCACTGTAGTGTATTGTTGCCATTAATGTGATATGATAAAAAAGAGTCTCTAACAGAACTACAGGCTGCATTAATTAAAGTCATAACCAAACTAGCAAGCTTCTACTTGCTGATAATAAAGACTTTGTAAACATCAACAATGCCTTCTCGACAGATTCAGGGATTTGGCAATGATAGAATAGACCCGTCATACAGTACTGCCATATTTCCTCTGGAACATAACTTACAATAGGCTAAAACAAAGACCAAAACAATGTTGCAAAAACTCTAGATTCCACAAATCCCTACAGATAACAAAATAATAATAATAATACATCAAAGAGAAAAACATGCCCTATTAGTCATCAAACTACATGTAAATTGTAAAAAAAGGCATTGTAAAAGTGAAAGTATTCTTTAAAGGTTATTTGCAATAAAACGTTTCTGCCATTTACTCATAGGTTGTGTATTGTATCAGTTGTGAATTAACGGAACCCTTCCTGGTAATAAACCTATGTAAATAAATCAAATTTATTTGATTATAATGGAAATCTAGGCTACTGTTGTGTGACTTCACCATCTGTTATCCTATTCATAATATTTTGTATTTGATATATATATATATATAAAATATATTACTAATATTACTTATTACTGTAGACTTTCTGTGCTTATCCTCTCCCTGTGTATATAAATATTTGACAAGCTCTTACATCAGCGTATGTAGCACAGAACAATGCACAACTCGTGTAGAGGCACTACAAAGTAATATTATATTACAGTTAATGTGTAGGCCTATATATATATTAAATTGACATTAATATTATATGTATTTATGTTTGCATGTACGCATTGTTTTGTAATGGAGAAATAGACATTCAGGCTAGAATCTAAAACGTTTCACTTGGACTGCTGTACATGCCTACATTGTAGTTACACTCCCTCTTTATAATCGAGTGACCGCTGCACTTGCCTTAAGCATTAATGAACATGTTTAGTGGCACTCCGCATAAAAATGTTACGCACATCGCTACCGTGATATTCATTACGCACTTTTTCATGATTACTCCCTCATTGTTTTGTTCAGCATTTCTTTTCATCAAAAATGTGATTACATTGTACTTGGCGAAGGACATTAAAAAAAAAATCTTGCCATAAGATGCAAAGTGCGTTCGTCGCATTAATTGGGAAACTGTCATGCGTCGCCCGGCGCATCTCGGGAAGACCGCGCGCGGCTGTGTAAATGGGCTTTGAATTTTTCCCTGCTTTAATGCTTTTATTTCTTTTCAGCAATTATTTAATTATGCGACTGTCCTGCTTGTTATTCGTGAATAATGACGCTCAACTGTGAACGAAGAATGCCCTACTAATGGGTACGCATACAGTAATAATCTTAGAAGAGTGTCGCGGGGTGGGGTGGCCTATTTGGGGTGTGGGGGGGAGGGAAAAACCTTTTTGCAATCAGAATAAAATAATAAAATAAATGCGCATGGTTTTAAAAAAATCGGTCATGGCTAAGTAGCCTCCTCTGTCCGTGGCTGCATAAGTTATATTAATATTTCCCCTTTCTGCACCCTAATGCAGTTTAGAGTGGAAAGGGTTGTTTTAAATTAAGCCGCTCGGTAATGACTTATGCGGACGCGCCGTGAGCGCGCGCGCCGATTGCTGCAAAGAGATCTTAGAGGCAATATTGTGTGGTTTGGTGCAGAATCTTTTTTTTTTTTTTTTAATTTGAAGCCAATCCATCATAAGTCATTTAATTATGAGAATTGATGGCTTTCCGAAGAACGCCTTAAACAAAATCTTGTTCCTCGCCCGGGATCTGCGGTGCCCTTTCTGTTCCTCTGTGATTGTTTCTTCCGCAGTCCTTCTCATTTTTCTCAGTTAGTCCTCGCGCGGAAATTCCACATGCCGCCCCCCCCCCCATTTACAGCCGAACAATTAGTTGCGCTGTTTGATGAAAGGGAAATCTATAAGGACAGATCATCACGATGGGATTTTATATTGCTTTTTAAAATCCAATTAACTTCAGAAAGCTAGTGGCTTTCAACAAACGACGTGATGTAAAACTATTGTCGAGAAACATTGCAGGACGTGATAATTGGCAGCTGTTCAAATGGCGGGGGGGGGGGGGGTACAAGAAAGGAGTTTTTGGTGAACAATCAAACACTCTGCTTCAGCAGAGACCTGAGTTAGCAATTCTAAATCTGCCCTTTCTGTCACTCCTGACACAAACCCTTAATTCCTCTGTCCTTTATGGATCAGCTATCTGCAATGATCTACAACCTCACTTCACAAGACAACTGAAACACAGCTTCGGAAATAAAGGCAATTACTGCATGGAAATGATACACAGGACGAGGGTCTATAGCCACTGCCCTCTGTAAGCGGATGTTACCAATAGCCCTGCTTGGTGCCATCTAGACAGATTGCTGCCATTCAGGCAGATTGAGTCTGCAAGATGGTACTGGGGTAATTATGCAAAATGACATTCATGAACCCGTATTGTAAACTTTGATGTAGTCAAAACAAAATGCCTGCAGAAAACCAGGGTGGGGGGCTGTAATTAAAATGAATTTTAGAAATGAATCAGATTATACCAAGACCTCATTGTGTTGAGGCCAGGGTCTCCCAAAGCCTTGCTGTAAAACATATTTTTTTATAAAATTCAATCCAACCTTCCAGTCCAGCATCCAGTCAGTAGTGACAGCTGTATTCCTACTCTTAAAAATAATATTAAATAAATGGGATGTGGCCTTTTAACTGAAAGTGTCTCCCTATAAAATATCACGTCTTTGTTCAGTCTTGCATGTTATTATTCGCTTTCTGTATTCACTGCCTCTCTGCTTTTCATCCGGGGTCACATTGGCGCTGGAGCCTCATCCTGGGAATTGATGTGAGTGAAGTGGAGTCGCCCAGACACACGGGGCTCAGAGGGATGAGACCCACCGAGCTGCTCGGCCTGCACCCCCCGGGAATGCGCTTCCTCTTCTCACCCCCTCCCCTGAGGCATTCCTGATGCCAAAATACAACCCCCCCCCCCAGGTGTTATTCGCTACACCCCCCAGACAGCTACACAGTGACATTCAACCCAATGCAAGTTCTGTTTTAAGATTTCAGCCAAAAAGTGCATCCCATTACTGTGCCCAGGGTCGGGGGGGGGGCTCAAAGGTCATAGGTCAAATAAATTAGTGGAAGGGAATGTTCCCATATTACATTTGTCTGTTTCCCAGCACAACGAAGGTAAAGTCACCTAAATTAATTTCATAAGCATTTTTGGAATATAATATTACATGTGAGCTAAACCTGCCTCTGTAAAGACCCATGTGTTATTCTGAAAGCCAAGTGAGCGGCTACTCGTCTTAGTACTGTCACTTCTAATGTAATGTGCATGGCCCCACCGGATGGCTCTGTCTGGCATTAGCTCTGATAGCACTGAAACTGTTTTTCATCACAAAAAAGCAGCATCTTTTTCAGATGCAATCCTGAATAAGCAATCAGAAGAGGGATGGATGGATGGACTCACTAAATCCTGAAGAATCTTGCTAGGAATGTAGGTCCTCAGCCACCATGCTATATGACGGCTTTAAAGCCCATTTCAGCAAAGACATAGCGAGACTGAGATTAAGCATGCAGAAATGAAAGCTGTTGGCTGTTTTGATCAATAGAATGTTTTCCTGCCGTCCTGCCTTTCATCTGAGCAGCACCGAGAAACAAAACAGGAGCCGAAAGCAAGCCAGTGACTGACAGCTTTAATCATTTAAAGATTTCGCTTTTGCATTTTTTTTTTAATAATACAGTTCTGAGTGCCGAGTGATTTCCCTGCGAATGAGGGTGGTGAAAGATGCACTCCTTCCTCAGACTTTCTTCCCGTAAATACAAACGGCACCTGAAATTCCTCCTCTTTGTACCACTGATATGGATTAAGGTCTTTCTTCTCATGCTCTGTACTTTGGGAATGTTTTAAGTTTATACTTCCTTGGAAAAATCAATAATAAACTGGAATCTTGAATGTAATAATATGTGATCTTTTACCATTTTGCGGGGGGGTCCAGTCTCGTTTGTTTTTGCTACTTCACTACTCGTCTGGTTGTGACCAAATTAATTTCGGGATTAGGGGTCAAACCTGCAATTTCACTACAAAATCTGTGTGCCTGTCCTGTGCTGGATAAGTGGAATATGCAATAAAATAATAATAATAACAACGTCAAATAATGTCAAACATGTTAAAAACTGCAGTGCTTATTCGTCCGATTTCCATTAAAAAACGATTCTGTTAACTTCTGTATTTCTATGGCTGCTTTCGTACTTGTCGGAATATTCCGGAGAGGACTGCATGGCTGCACGGCACATGGCGCTCGGGACACATCAACATGTCTCCTTCAGATATGAGAACAGCCGACCAGATCAAATCGGCCATGGGGGCAAAAGTCCATTGGAAATGGGTTCGAGTGACATCAGGCCCCCAGCAAACACATACAGATGGAGCCGGGCCGTCACCGGTCACCATCCTTGGCTGCTAAAATAAGGGGGGAAGCAGCCTCCGGTTACAGGAACCTGGAGCCAGGAGCAGCAGTTAGCACTGAACGACATTAGCATAGTCCCAGACAGCTTGTTAGCTGAAGTGGGTTTTAATTAGCTATTTTCCAGCTAGCAAATGAGGAAATTATCAGCAGTCCAAAACAAGCTTGAGACAACTGGGCCTGCAACCAACAAACACACGTAAACGAGCACACACACACATACGCGTGCACACATGCACAAACACATTGTGCCAATAGATGGTTTAGAAATGGGATAATTCATTATGCTAATTGCCGGTTCTTTTCTTCTCTTCCTTTCCAAATCAAATCTGAAAAATGCCGAAATGTCTGATGGTAATGTGATTATTTGCCTCGAGTGCTTAATCGCTCGTGTGCAGTTTCAGCACATTCCGACTCAAACAATGAGCTCTCCTGTCTCTGTAAACTGTTTATTTACTTGCGTGGGGTTTTCTTAACCAGGTCACCGCATCTGAATGATAACGCCGCACAAGGCTTACTGGGGGAGTAGCTTTTAATTGGATTGCCGCGATTTCTCTTCCGTTAGACAATGCATTAATATTTAAAACTGAGCTCCCCCTATTGCCTCGCAGCTTGTTGATAAAGTGGCTTCTGCCGCTCGTGCCGCGTGCCGCTCTCGCCCGGAATTCCCTCCGCATCGCTTTATCTCAGCCGTAGCGAGGTGTGAGCAGGGACATCAGAAGCACCCTGTCTGTCTTCCCGAGTCCCTGACTCTGGGCCTTGCACTGGTATCGGTTCTCTGTGGAGCGTGGGGGCCGGCTTGGGGGTCGGGGGTCATTGGGCAATCACTGCTCAGTTACTGCCCAGTCCCCGTCGCTGGCGTATCGAGATGCTCTGGGGGCTGAGTCAGCGGTCCAACTGGGTTTAGGACACTCAGTACTGAATCTGACACCTCCCACCTCAGATAGGAGGGCACCATGCAATCAGTCATGCTTCTCAGCACAAATATCTGGCACTATGCAAATTAAAAAGTATTTCAGGTATTGTGCTGCGTTTCTTGTGTAATTTTTTTGCGTAAATATTTTGATAAATACTATAAATAAATATGAACCTTATGTAGCTTATGCTGCCCTACAGTTAATACCGTCAGTATTACACCTATGATCAATTGCTTGCTTTCTTTATCATGGTTGTTTCTCGATATGCGTACTTGACCAAACTTGTGCTCTCGCATATTCCAGAGGAAGATAAAAAATCCCCGGATGTCGTTCCTGCCCCCCCCACCCCCCCCCCCCCCCGCCCACTCATCAAGGATGCATCAGTTGTCTTCCTTGCCAAAAAAAGAACAATCCCACAATTCATTGCATTCCAAGTTCGTTCTGGGGACGCACGCTAGCAAAATCACTCTTGCCAAGAACTCAAGATTGATCCTTGCTCTCTTGGTATTGAGAAACTTTGCCCAAAAGGAAACGATCTTTGATCCTGATACTTTGGTGCAGTCTTCCTCTTACTCACAAAGCAAAGTTTACTTTAACTTCTGCCGAAGCTGTCCCATGTCTACCAGTCTGATGTTCAAAAGAAGCAAAGCACTGCATTTTTTAAGAGACAAATGATAATTTGTGTTGACTTTAAGATTTCATAATGGAGTGTAAATCCCGGGTACAGCTTATTTTCCTAAACTAAAATGACACACGCTGAAAACAAACCACTTGATTCCTGAGAGTCTTTTACGCGTTTAATATTTCAGGTTCTCTCCTCTTTGGAAATTGCGATCTTTTCCGCTCCTGCCTGTCCTCAGATCTTAGGGGACCGCCTTCAAGACAGAGGAAGAGAATTGAACATGATGTGACGGCTCTCTTGTTCCGGATTCTGCCACGGCTGGTAATGGGAGACCTCGCTGGATCACTGGCATTGGCGGAGGTGGGGAAAATCTTGCATGTGCTCAGCACATCACATAACCAATGACCTAGAAAAACCCACACAGCCCCCCCAACCCCACCCCACCACACCCCCCCAACACAATCCCATGAGCACTCCACTCCTGGAGGCCAGTGGTAAAATTTAATACTAATCATGAGGTATTGATGGAGTGGCGGGTAAGTAGTGATTGGGCCGACATGAGGAGATGGGGGGTGCCGAATTTACCCCTCAGTGGGACATGTCGTACGGAGAGCTGAGTCCTTCATGACTCTTTACTGAGATTTTGCATTGCATCCTGCCTGCCTAAAATCTACATTTTCAAATACAAGCTGAAGAGAATCTGAATTCTAAATCTCAAAAGGAAAATTCTGGAACCCATCCTGCAAGAGTCTAGTCCAATACTACCCACAAGATTCAATTTCATACTATCAGGCATCCATTTTCCATAACTGATTATGCAGTCAGCCGGGATTCTATCCCAGAAAGCACTAGGCGCAAGAGAGCGGATGAAGCCGGACAGGATGCCAGCCCACTACAGGGTACACACTCACACATGCAATCACTCGCACATGCAATCACTCACACACAATCACACTCACACCCAATCAGACACATGCCCAGTCACACACTGTAGAAATACCAGCTCCCCCTAACCTTGCATTTCTAGACTTTGTCAGGAAACCTATGCAAATGCAGGGAGAGCATTCAAAATCCACACACACAGCACCAGGGCTGGCAGTAGAACCCACAACCCACAATGCAGTGGGAACGCTACACCTCCATGAATGCAAAAAAGCTCCTGTTCATAATCCATAAAACCGCCCCCCCCCCCAAACCACCCCAACCACCCCCCAGCTGCAGAGCACCAAGGCACCAGAAACCTCAGTAACAGTAGGGCCCTCCTTTCCCTTACTCTCCGAGCATTTTTTTAACAAGCTGTGGGGGTGGGTGTAGCGAGATGGGGGGGGGGTACCGATGAGTCAGGAGAGCCCCGGAGCAGCCAGCACTTTCCATTAGGCACCAGGCAAAAGCAGTACTGCTGCCACAGACCTGACCCCCCCCCACCCCACACACACACACCTCCAGCTCCAATTCGCCCCACGGAAGCCAGTGAGGGCTGATTGCTGCAGAATCCGCAGTAGTGCGCCGGCCT
>JAODKL010000135.1:10156546-10185652 GCA_026780765.1 Petrocephalus schoutedeni
GGGCGGGGGGCCCCCCCCCCCCCCCCCCCCCTCCCCGTCAAGCCGGCTTTTTTGTGCTGGTCGCTCATTTTTATATTTTTTTTTGCCCAGGAGGACCCTGGCTGGCCTCCAGAGGAGCCACCTGCAAAGGGGGTCCTTTCGCCTCAATGCTGGCCCCGTCGCCGGGCCCCCGGGTGACCCTGCGTTTGGCGCCGTGACCCTCGGCAGCTGGCACAGGGGAGCCTGCTGACTCTAATGGAGCCAAGAAGTGGCCTTTCATTGGCCGGGGGGGGGGGGGCGGGGGCATTCTCAGCATCCGCACTCACTCCCCCGTACAGTTAATGCACAAAGCCCCATCTTTGTGCGCTGGAGAACCAGATGCACCGCGGCCGGCTCTCCCTTTAGCCCCTCCGCTGACGGTTTGCTCCTCTCCATCCCGACGTCGCTGAGCCGCTCGGGAATGGAGGACACAGCGAGCCGTCGGCCAATCGGGCGAGAGAAAGATGCTGGGAAAGTTTTCCGTGGTCTCTTCGGAGCTTCCGGGCAGAACTGCTGTTTCTTGCAGTACCTCGTTTTCCCAAATAGCGTAAGAGCACCTCAAAGCATTTTCTGAGACACCATCTGCACCTATTCTATTCATGTGACTAATGCACGAGTCGCTCTGTAGCAAAAATACAAGTACACTGGTAAAATAAGAGTGAAAGGTAAAATGTTACCCAATGCAGCTACAGGCTTGGGGGAGGCACGCGGCTCAGTGGGCAGTCCTGTGACCTCACACCTCTTAGGCTGGGGGTCCCTTCCCTGCTGTGTCCATGTTTGCCCTGTATCTGTGTCGGGTTCCTCCTGCAGCTTAGGAGCATGTGGCTTGGCGAACTGGGGTCTCCAAATTACTCTCACCTTGTTTGTATCTTGCATTGAAATGACTTCCTGGGACTGGTTCCAAGCTTCCTGCGACCTTGTGCTGGGTAAGTGGTTATGAAAGACAGAACGATCTAGAGACTTTTACAACTATCTGCACTTTCTGTCAGTCCCATGAAGCGTCCCGTTGATCCGGTTCCCTTTTCAAACTACTTTGACAAAAAAATAAATAATAATAGTTATGTTAATGCGAAAAACTGTTATTTGTGTCAGTTACTCTAGCTGAAATAAGTGTAATTAATACAATGAACGGTAATCACAGGTATTGCATTAGCATAGTAAATGCTGTGAAAGCCGGTGTTGCTAACTTAAAAAAAAATAACACTCTTCTGGGTTTTCTCATTAAAGACAAAAATGCAGGCACAGGTGAGGACGCAGCTGCCATCGGCTGGAACACTGCGTGTATGTTTGTTCCATTCGGAAAGTGGCGACGCCCTCGCCTCCAGTCACTGAGGCTGTGCTCCTAATGGCTTACTTAATGCAAACTTTTATTAGCTGAATCCCAGGGACTTGTACAGCTTTTTAAAACAATTTATTATCATCTTTGTGGTGCTTTCCAGATGTTTCATCGGTGGGCCGAGCTGTGACGTCCTCCTGTTTTTCAGTGAAATACATGCCAAGCACCTTGCCCTAGGCTACAGTGACTGGAAGGTTGTTTATCCCAAACCCTTGACCACTAGGTCTTCTACTGGCCCTTAGAAATTTAGATTCATAACTGAAACAGCTGTAGCAGTGAATACGGACAGATGAGAGCTTGTTCTGGCTTTTATTTTGGCACTTCCCCCGGGTGTTAGGAGAATAGGTGTTTTGTTTTGTCTGGACCTCACGCTCGTCCACTCACAGCCTGATTAAAAAGTTGTAACCCCCTGAATTTTGAGTCCGTCGTTCCTTACTGGATATGCATCTTCAGTCGCCTAAACTCTCCAGGCCCTACATAATTACTGGGGGCTTGTCACAGTATTAAAACTTACTAATTTTCCAATAACACATATGAACAAGCTCATGGACACGCCGAGGATTTCTTATGCTTATCACTAGCAACATATTTTTTGCAACTCCAATAAACTGTCTCAAGGATCTTTTCTACCCATCATCTGCAACCACTTATCTATTAAAATATAGCCCTGAGACAATGCCAAGAATCACAGGGGACACCTCAGATAAGATGCCAGTCCATTTCGGGATACACACACGCCCACATACTATAAGCAATTTAGAGTCTATTTGCCTAGCAACATATTTTTGGACTGTGGACCCTTGCAAACATGGGAAGAACATGCAAACTCCACACATCAAATCCCAGCCCTGGAAAAGCAACAGCACGCCATTAAAGTCATCAATATGGAAACCACTGCAAGCACTGATTGACTCATTATAATGTCAGAGGCTTAAAAAACATGAGCACCAGTGACACACCATTTATTATCCTGCGTCCTGTGTGAACTCACTACTGCAGCCAATGGAAATCAGCCTTTCACAGCCAGTGTCCAGCTCATTATCACTTGTGAAGCTTGAGACTCCCCTTCGGGTTTAAACAGGGGGGAGATTTAAACCCACGTGTCTTTGAGCCACTCTTCACGGGCTGTCAAGGTGCCTGTGAAGGTGGAAATTGAAAAAGGGGGCATCACATTTGCACTGTTCAACCTCGAACTGTGACTTGGGTGAAAGTAGCTTTTTGTGTGAATGAGTCCCGTTTTTGTCTTTGTTGCATTAAATTATAAAAATTAATTTAAACCCACTTAGTGTGACGAATTTCTTAAGCGTCTCACCTTGGCTTTCCACTTCAAACTGTCAGTAGAGACAGACTGTAAGTCTGGGTTCATTTAACTCAGCTGCAGTTAAACTCGATGTTTGTAACTTACTTTTTTCATAGGATGACAAATGTGTCTTTTTCAGGTTTTTATTTATTTTACTTTTTATGAATATGATGTCTATTGCATGGAAAAAGGGCAGGATCCTATCCCAGCTATCAGAGCATGAGCTAGGGCACACCTTGCATGACACTTTCGGGACATTTTGGCCCCCAAATGTGATCTATATAAACCCCCCCACACACACACACACATATACACAGACCCTTTCACCTAACTGCATGGCTTTACACTGAAGGATGACAAATACAGACACTTGCAAACTCACAGCCCCAGAAATGTGGAGTCACAGTGCAGGTCGGAGTCAGTGCCGCCACACTGGGCTCAGCCCTGACTCTCTCTAAAGGAGGCATTTTGCACTGTTATAATGTTATCAAAAGTACAATTTCTCTGTATCAAAGGACATCCTGATATTGTACAGCGTGACTGAAGGCAGCTCTCCTGATGCTCCTGATGCGGGGGTGGCTCTGCGTGACCCAACTCCCGGGGCTCAGGGGCAGACAGGGAGCAGTGTGCCCCCCCCCCCCCCGGCGCACCGTGGCCCTCTGCTCCACGGGCCGCTCGCCGCGCGGCTCTGAGGGTGTTTCACAGAGCGACGATATCAAGGAGCATCTTAGCGGAATGAGAGTTGGGGTGAATAAAAGTACCCGTTCCATTCTCTCCCTTTTTATTCATCCCTTTTTCAGTCGCCCACGACAACAAGCTCATTAGACTGCACGCAAACTGACATTTCACCCCGGGTTCGCCTCCCCTTCCCAAGCCTCGCATCATTAGCTAGCGGTGTGCCGCTCAAAGGTGCCGCCGCGGCTCTCCGCGCCCGTCTCTGCGCCCGTCTCCGCACCGGGAGAGCCCCTGTTTTGATGAGCTTGTCACTCCTTTACCCCAAACATGTCTCATTAATAGTTCAGTCCCAGCACCTCTCTTCCCTTCCGTTCCCCGCTTTTGCCGCACTAATTAGCTTTACCTCCTCACTCTCCCGTGCTTCCCCAGTTGTGTCTCAAAGGGAGATGGATATAATTTTTTTTTAACCCAAAGGCCAACTTAATCAGCTGAATTAATGACTTTATTACCCGTTAGGCTTCTGGCCATGCGACACCCCCCACCCCCCCCCCCAAACGCACTAACCCACCTCTTTCCGCTTCTACGGAAACTTAG
Organism: Petrocephalus schoutedeni; assembly: GCA_026780765.1. Lineage (NCBI taxonomy): Eukaryota > Metazoa > Chordata > Actinopteri > Osteoglossiformes > Mormyridae > Petrocephalus > Petrocephalus schoutedeni. Next base: position 10,160,470 of record JAODKL010000135.1, read on the forward strand.
AAATTAAAGAAGATAAACAGAAGGAGCAACAGGGAGGGTTCTGGGAGCAATGTTTAGGCAAAAGCGTTCCTCTCATCGTGCCGTCTTCTCAAATTTTATTCTTTTGAGGTAGAAATCTATCTCTCTGTATCAGTCAAATACACGTAACCAAGATGGATTATCACACAATTATCGCCAGCAGACCTGAAAAAAGATAAAGAACTAAATGAAAAGGAAATATTTCTGAGAGAAAAAAAAAACAAATTAATCACCTCAATGTCAATGTCTCCTGTGAACAAGACCTACAAACCTCCACAAAAACCCAATCAAAGTCCGCTTTGAAAATTCAGCGCTAATGACATTTTTGCATTTTTAAGCAGTATGAGAATAATTTTGACGCACAGAAAGATTCTGGTAGTTTTAGCTGCGCCGTTTGTTATTAAAATACAAATTCTCACATGAATCTTCACAGAGATGTGTCTGCTTTTGGCTGTAGGTGAGTAGGTACTGGCCATTTCGTCAGGGATGCTGCGGCAGGCAGCAGTTTGCATTTCTGCATCTGAGGTGTAAAACAATCGATTTACCTACAAGAACACAGCGTGGAAATGCAGATTAAGAGATCGTGCAGCAGTGCTGATTTGTTTCCATATTTGCTACATGCCGGTAGTAAATCAATCTGTCGAGCTCAGGGTCACCACAGGAAGTGTCCATCACAGAACCACACACACAATGGGAAATGCAAGGTTTCCAGGTTCCCGTTCCATGTCTTTGTACTGGGAAACAGCCCAACAGGGGGAGCGGGGGTGTGATTCAGTGCCCCCGCCTTGGAGATGTGAGGTTAGCACCACCAAATTGTAAATAACGATGAATTTCTTCAAACGGTACGAGGACGGGATGAACGATGGACCGGTTGCCAGTTTAGTGCAGGATGGTCAGACAAGGTCAGGCTTGCTCAGCTGAACAGAACAGCTGAGGACGGTGTTTTTAGAGTCGTGTGTGTGTGTGTGTGTGTGTGCTCCAGCAGGTTGCTGATTGGAAGGTTGCTGGTTCAAAGCCCCTAGTCAAGTATGTCCCTATGCGGAGCCCTTAACTCCCAGTTGCAGCAGGTACTAGGTGACCCCGCTTTATCGCGAAAACGTACGTTGCTTTGGATCAAAGTGCCGACTAAATAGCAAAAAAAAAAAGTACCTGGATTGGGGAAGAAAAGCTGAGAGGGAAAGTGGCAGGGCCCCTACGCTGGAGGCCACAGCCCACCCCCTCGAGCTGCTGGGCCCACCGACCACCCCAAGTGGCCGTGTTTCCTACCGGCGACTTCCTTTTAGAAGTGCTTCAGTCATTCATCACCGACAATCTCCGCAAATGAGAACCGCCGTTGGAAGCAGGCCCCGGGACGTGCCACGAGGAAGGCCGGCCCCTCAATCTCAGCATGATTTATGGCCGTGGTACCAAAACGCAGCAGAGAAGATGACAGACTAGGCACTTGAAATGTTATAAGTGTCCCGTATGTGACTCTGTAAGCTTAGGCCCGACACACAGGTACTCTATTACTCCAGCTATCATACAGTGCAATGACAAACATTTTACATGTGCATTATAAATTTTGCAGTACGCATTGTGCTAAATATTAGTACACAGCGCACCTGTCACTAATAAGTGTTTCAGAGATCTGTCAGGTCCTTTAATCTCTGTACACACTGTTCAGCGGAATTACTGAATTGCTGTAGTTTCAGGTTAAAGTTCAACGTTCATTTATGGGCGTTTCAAAGGGCTTTTATGGAAGGCTTTTCGTCCTTGTCGGCCCAGAAGCTGCCGCGCACCCGCTAATAAAGCCCCGGCGAGGTGAGAGGACGGCGCCGCCTTCTCCCCGCGCACCTGTTCCCGCGCGCTGCCATCTCGCGGGGCCCATTAGACAATTACACCTGAGCGATTCCGCTTAATATGGGGCGAAAAATACCCGAATTTCCCAACGTTAGGCGTCTCCTTTCGCTATCACTTCCTCCTTTCTCCTTTCCCGCTCCGTAATAAGGTGCGGAGGCACGCGCGTCGGGATGCATGGAATTATTCATTAGCTTTGCCTAGCCCCTACCCCCCCCCCCCCAATCCGCATATTCAACAACTTTGGGATAAACACGGAATTGCAAATTTGCTTGCAGCAAAATTGAATAAATTGGATGCCCCGGCATGCCTGTGAAATCTGGGCTGATGCTGATGTTTGCCTCAGTCACGCCGCCACGGTGCGGGTAGGCGACGAGATCAGCACTATTAGCGGCACGCCGTAGTCGACGCCGAACGGATTTTTAAATTAAGATGGCTCCTTAATTAAAAAATCCTAATTACATGTTAATTATATGTATTAATGAAATGTTTGTATAACTTCAATAAATTAAGACAGTCTAATTTTAATGACAGGTTTTCTGTCTGAAACTACAGGTTACTGGAAGTAAACCATCCAACTTTAGGCAGTTAACTAAAACAACTCGTAATGGATGATGGATTGGGTTTTTGGGGTCATTTTTTCATTCTGAGCTACACACATTATGGGACTGAGATCTGTTCACCGACCCTGATCAGAATAAGAATATAGAAGATGGATGGATGGATTCATTTATTGTTTTCTTTGAAGCAGATGAATGCAAGGCTGAGTTAGTCAGGGATGACTTTGGTTTCCCAAAAAATACCCACAAAATATCAACACAAATCTAAATGAATAACAAAAAAACACTATTGGGCCTCATCTCAAATGATCAAATTAATTACAGGTGTATCTAACTAATTTGGGCATATCTTATATTACAATGTTTCCCCTGACTTAACCCCCATGCTTCCAGTATTAGGTTCCACTCTCTAGTGTAGATGTATGGATTTATGAATGGATGGATATGCACATGTTAGATTATATATAGATATACACATTAGATTAGTTAGATGTTGGGATAGTCCTCCTTTGGCCTTACTAAGACGGGTCCCGACAGGGCTCACTTAGATGTACCTTACTATTTGACTAAGCCATAAAATTACTACTAAATCAAATGAATCATTTGATATAAAAGTTACAATTAACACACTTAACAGAGAAATGGGCTTTATAATAACAGTCTGTCAAAATACTAAATTTTCATTGTTGGAACAAATTTTAATATATTGCAGAGAATTCATATCATTCATTATTGACCTTTTATATTCTTATATTTAAAGCATATTAGACTTGAACTAATTTCCTGACAATAATTGGGAATTAAAACGTGATAATTGTCTTTTGAACAAATTAGATTTTTTTTTGTTTCCCATTTTTAAAGGCTTACATCACGGATTCTATTGATGGTACTTAACCGCCGCCTTGTGGAAAGGACGTAAAATACACCCGACTTTACAATTACCCTGCGCTCAATACGCAAAGGGCGTCAATAAAAACTTAACTTGCAATCACGCTGCAAAACCTTCAAACAGATTGGCTCTGGGGTTGCCTCTGATTTTGATTTCTGCAAAAGTTCATGTTTACACACGATTTGTACAGCGTACCAATAACAATGCTACAACAACTTGTTAATTCTAACGGTTATAGAAGACCGATGCGCTTTATCATATTATATTTAAAAAAATATTCGTCAAATGAATTTCCAGACTAGCCAATGAACAGTTAATTAGGAAAGCACTAAACAAAAATATGATCAGGGAATGGCTTTCATTCAGAACAGGTCAACTAAGTCCCCACCTCTACTCAACCATAACTGGCACCTGACTTGCACTTGAAAGGCAAGCTTAGGCGACCTGGGAGTCCAAAAAATAACTTGTGCATAAGGCAGGACAGAGCAGATTAGCTCACAGCTACTGATGAGATCAGCGTTGAGCAACATTTAGCCGTCAAGCTAGGGAATGTACCATTTGTCCTACTTGGGTCAACAGCAGCCAAGATATAGGACAGTGTCTCTGGGTGCAGTCTCACGCAGACCACGTCCCCTGGTGGCACGGGGCCTGTTCTCCTTACCACCTGACAGAGAAAGTCACAGACGATCCAGAGCCGGCAGTCCATAAGGAGGACAGGATACCCAAGCAGGAAACTGTATAAAGCGGGCAGACTCTCTACAGAGTAAGGGTGTGGCTGGCATGGTCTCTAAGCACCTTAAAAAGACTATTATAATGGAATAAAGAGGGACAGGGGATCCACACAGTGCAATTCTTTGCAGTTTATACAAAAATCATAAAGGACTTACTGCAAAGCATCAACACTACATGTCATTCGACGCACACTTTATAATAAATAAAACACATTCAGTTTTACAAAAATAGAGCTTTATATACACAATGCAAAGGATAAAGATGGTTTACAGAAAAAGCATGTATATGTACAATAAAAACATCAGCAACAGGTAAGAACTGTTTGGTTCCAGATGCCAGGCAGCACCCTTAATTGTCTCTTCGTGATTAATACAGTTTATCGGTCACTTGCCAGGGGCGTGGGGTCACAGCACTGAACGGTACTTGCAGGCAAACATCACCCAGACAGCGCAGGCAGACTCGGCGTAGGCATAGACCCGGACACGGACCGCCAGTCTCACCTGGTCGCCACGGCAATTCACTATCTCGTCGCAAAACGGAGACCTGTTAGGTGACAAAAGCTCTGTCACCTGCCACTTTCCCAGAATGCCGTTAAGTGTGAAATTTAAATAAGCGACAGCGCCCCGCCTCCCGGCGGCCCCGCCTACCGCATGCTGGTGGTGAATGCCCTGCGGGCGTTGCGGTGCGTGAAGTGGATGGGGAAGCCCTTGAAGGTGTGCCGGTCGGGCACGGCCCGCCGCACCGCGTCCTGGAACTCCTCGTTCCCGCAGGACACGCCAGTGCACCGCTCCAGCTCGTAGGCCGACAGCGCCGCCGACAGCAGGTAGGAGAGCTGGTCGTCCCACACCGTGGTCAAACCCAGGTCCTGAACGGCAGAAACCCCAGGGGGAAAGCGTCACAGCACTGCCGTCCCCCAGACCAAACCCATTTCAGAATCTCCAGAGCTCAGTGATCTAACAAAACAGGGCTGCACCAGAGCAGGAGTCGGCCCAGCTCTGTGAGCCAGACTAGACTAGAGTCAACGAGAAAAGGCAGGCAGTAGAGTAGCAGTTAAGGCTATAGACTCTGAAGGTTGCTGGTTCAAGTCCAAAGTAACGTTTGCTGTTTTATCTTAACCAGAAGTTAACCAGAACAATTGTAGTTAAAGGTAGTTTTAAGCGTACCAAAAATCCACTGTATAAAGTGTCAGCTCAGGAAGTAAACAGACGGAAACCATCGGCGAGCAGAGTAACGGTACCTTCCTGTGCTCGGACACCAGCAAGCGCATCTCCAGCTCCAGGTGGTTGCTGGCAGCGGCGGGGTCCAACGGCGGGCTGCAGAGCGGGGGCAGGGGGGGTGCCGCGGCGCCAGGCCCACACACGGAGAGCAGGGCGTCCTCGCTCATGGACTTCCACAGCGACGGCTCCCGCAAGTCAAAGACGCACAGCTCCACGGCGTCCGAGGGCTGGCAGTTGGCCAGGAAGGACTTGTGGTTGAACACGCAGCCTACTGTTCGGTACGGGTAGGAGGGGCTGGGCTGGGGCGCCAGAGGAGGGTCGTCTGGGTTGATGGACTGGTGCAGGTATCTGTAAAACACCACAGACTTGTTGTACACATAAAATAAATAAACTGGTGACTCTTTTCACGCAATATTTCCGTTGCACGTATCCATGGCAGAACAATCATCCACAATCACGGTCACCTTAAGGGTAAATTATGCATAATCAGCTCCCTGGTACTTTGGCATAATCCTTGGCATAGATACCTGTGCCCAGTGAGACTCTCCCAAAAGGTGACGGAACCATCAGTGCCACAGGTCATCACCCAGGCGTGGGGCACGGCCTTGGCTTTGGTGCCCACGCACACATAGGCATCCAAGCCGAAGCCCAGCAGCAGACTACACAGCAGGGTGGCGTGGTCCTCGCAGTCGCCCTGGAAACGCAGATAGACATCAGCCTTCCGCGGCAACCACTGACCACACACACACACACACCGGCTCAGGAAAGCCATCAGCGCGGTTATCCGGGTAAATGGAGCTTTAACTCGAACTGTCACCCCTCAAATTTTTGGGTGTTTCCAGTTGGCTGTGAAGACATCAGACAGATTCACACCCCCCCCTCCAGTGAACCTCACCTATGCTGCCCTCTGTGGAGCAGCAGCAAAGATTCATGGGAAACAGGAACATGAACTGGGAAGGGGGGTTCAGGGCTCTTTAAGAGTGAACACAGCAGAAAAAACGACACTTACACAGGCAGCTGCGTACAGGTTACACCTACATTTCTTCAGTGGAACATAAATGATGCAAACGAATTATCTTTACAAATCTCTGAACATGCAGGGTGCAGTTTGGTGATCAAGAAAATTAAGTCTCATTTCTGCGTGGAATTCCTCTTTGATATCCCTGATGTTTACCAAAGGAACTAGAGTTTAACTCGCTGCATTACCTGGCCAGTCAGAAGTCAAATGCTTAAGAAAATATAACTAGATCACAGAGGAATCCACAAGCGTGTGGGGTGAACAAACATTGCTGAGGGCAACGTTCCAGTCCAGAGCCCCACATCTCCAAGCGCGCTCTACGGAAGCTGACCCGCGTTGTGCCGGCCTGGGCAGGTGCGGTCAGGATGACGGATGGCTCGCAGAACCATTAATATGGACCACACAGCCCAAAGAGGTCCCAGGACAGCCTCGGAATTAATTTACTGCCGACGGAAGCTATAAATCACAGCGTGGCGAGCTGCACTCCAACCCACAGGAGTGGAAGAGTATGATTTTGGAGATGAGGGGGCAGGAGTGCCCTCAGGTGCAGCAGGCAGAGGATTCCGGAAAAAACTGCTAGCAGCTCTGGGATTTTTTGACCATACATCATCCAGACAAAATTGGCCTGCTTGTTTCACTTCAGCTGTCAGAGAGGATACTGTTTGTTTTGCTCTGTGTCTTTTAAATTCTCTTGATACAGGTCACCCACGGAACAATGGGAAAGCAGCCTGGAAATGTTAGGAAACATTTATCTATATTTTTTCCCAAAAAAAAACAACAAAGAAAATTGTGATCTATGTATAGAAAATGTAATTATCAGGAAAGCATACATATCAGCATATTAACACTTTTCTTATAAAACAAAACATGTGCATACAGTGGATATAAAAAGTGTACATACCGGGGTTGAATGCCAGATTTCTGTGATGTAAAAAAAATTAGACCACAATAAATCATTTCAAAACTTCTCACCTTTAATGTGACCTATAACCCCATAAGTGTACACAACTTTAAACTAATACTTTGCTGAAGCACCTTTGATTTAATCACAGCATTCAGTATTTTTAGGTAGGAGCATATCATATCTTGACTTGGCAGAATTTGCCCACTCCTCTTCGAAATGATTTATCGTGGTGTCATTTTTTCTTTTTTTTACATCACAAAAGCCAGGCATTTTAACAGGGATGTGGGCAGTTTTTACAGTGGTGGCCAAAATTATTAGAACACTTGGCATATTTAAAAGGTTTCAGTTGTTTTTGTTGAATTGGCCATTAAAATACCCATAAAACAAATGAAATACCTAAAAAGTGATCATTATGCTCTATAAATGACAGAATAGAGCCTTCATAAGGAGAATCATAGTGCTAAGTCTGGATCTCAACCCCATCAAGCACAATTGTGATGAATTGGAAAATAAACTGGACAGATCTATTGTACATTTAAAGGAAAGCCTTTGGCTTGAGTTGCAGAAGACCTGGGATAACATTAGAGTTGAAGTTCTCAGGAAATATATTGGCCAGAGAGATGTGCTGCTGTAATTGCTGCAAAAGGTGGATAAAAAAGTAGGTCTCACTTCATCTGATATTTGTTGTGCTCAACCATCTGCATATTTCATGAACATTATGAAATGAAATCATGTTTTGGAGGCAAATAATGTTCAGATCTGTCAGGTGTTCTGATCATTTTGGCCACCACTGTATATCCACTGAATACTTCCGTGTGGGGATGGGCGATTTGGCCAAAACACATTTTGCATGTTCTATGGAGTGCTCACATTTCAGGTGGTTAAAAACATCAGTGCTGTTGCCACCTGTTGAACAAAAGGGTATCTTTGCAAAGTTTGCTAATTACCGCAGATTGATGCACGCAGGATTTCACAAATCCAAACCATTTCCACACCATCAAAGCAGGACCTGTTTTGGAACCATTTCATCCTCATAAGCCATGCTGCACACTTATTTCTACAGCGTAGCAGACTGAGGGTGTCTCAGGACTGAAACACTTCAATATTCTCAGCAGCCTCATTACATATTGTTTGTTTTATCAAGTTAGGTAACAGGTTCTAAAACATCAATTAAGCTTTTTAGTTCGACATCTAGTCACCAAGTTGAGATCCAGTGAGACAGATTATGCAGCTCCTGCAGGCCAAAATTGCTCTGCTTCACAGCAGTCTGATGTTCTTGTGCTGTCGCCATAGTAACAGTGTTAAAAAAAGCAGTATTGCGATTGTTGTGATAAACGCCTATTGTGGATACATTTGTAAGCAGTGGGGTGGCATGGTGGTGCAGTGCTTAGCACTGTTACCCCACACCTCTGGGACCTCTGCATGTGTGTAGAGTTTGCATGTTCTCTCCATGTCATTGTGTGTGAATGTGTCCTGTGATGGGCTGGTCCCCCATCCTGGGTTGTTCCCGGCCTCGTGCCCGTAGTTGTCCATGTCGATCCCCCCCGAGAGCACCCCCATTACCTTGTTCCGACAGAGAAAGGCCAGCAGGCTGCACCACTGCTCGTGGCGGCCCCCGCCCCCCACCACGGGTGCCCTCTCCAGCGGCAGCAGGCTGACGAAGCGGGCCGCCTGCCGGGGGCTCTCCAGGATGCGGCCCGCCCGCAGGACCCGCACGTAGGAGCACACGGGCCGGTTCACGCCGTTTTCATCCTGGCACAAATGGGTGAGATGGGCGTTACGCAGCCAGGGGGGGGCGGCAGAGTCTCAGAGAAAAGGGGGCTTCATGGTGGGAGGCTGCCCTAACCTGGGCAAAGATCTTAACCAGCTTGCTCTGGTGTGACGGCCGGATCTCCAAGAACTCCCTCCACCACTGCTTGGCGTAGACCAAAAAGAGGCGCTCCCTCTCGGCTCGTCTCTGCCGCTCCAGGGATTGCTGCAAGCCGGCCAGAGTCACTACGGGAGAGCAGGCACTCGGCACACGCAAACACACTAGGTCTGCAAAGGCACAGACACAACACAAGGACCGAGGGCCTTTAAAACCGGCAAGGGACACAAACATGTAAATTCACAATCAGCCAGCAGGTGGCGTCGCACAAAAAGAATTCGACTCAAAAGTCTAGTCAAATGTGGCCGCCTGTTATTGCTGTACCTTGGAATAAGGAGCCAAACCCAAAAATAATGCTGTGCCAAGGGGTAAAGGCTCAGTCACTTCAAAGCAGAGAAAATTGCTAAGGAGCAAATGCCGCTTTTCTGCTGGCACCAGGAAGTGAGCTACACTCGATTTCCAGCCCGCAGTAAGTCACGGGAGCCGATCTGGGGCCGTACCGGGGCGGTCAGTGCCCTAGCCAACCCAGGCTGGATGCGTCATTGCCATCCGACTGGTCGAAATGCACAGAGATACAGCTGTTCTACGTCAATGTCGCTCTACAAATCTAGCGCCGCCTTTACCGGAGCGACCCTTCTGCAGCGGATAATAAGGGCGAGCTGGGACCGCGCTGTAAGGGATGTCTCTTAGGTACGGGTCAGAACGGCTCGGTTCCTGTACGCCAGTGAAAAACTGCCATAAGCAAACCCTAGGGCATGCATTCTGCATGGCACATGCTGGGAGAGCAGGGCTGACACAGATTGGCACAGGCTGACACAGATTGGCACAGGCTGACACAGCCCACCTGCGTGCTGATGACATCCGGACCTAAGGTGTCCGTGAGTGGGGGGTACAGCTCCAGCCTCACATTCAGGACACCGGCTGGAACTTTACACTCGCTGCCTGTTAATCCAATGAGGGGACGAGAAGAGAGAAAAGAGAGAGGCTAAATCATCACTTTCTGCCATAGTTGTTAAGGGGAGGGGGTGCCTAACTTTTGTCCACAAACCAGTTCAAATCATACAAAAACTTCATGAGCCAGTAAAACTGCTGGGGTGGTGGTGGTGGGGCAGCAGGTCGATCAGTACTTTCTTAAGTTTAACCGTTTCCATTGTTTTCTGATGTGGGGAGAATGCAGAATTTTTTTGGAAGGCGACCAACCCCTCCACAAAACCCCCCATGTTCTGTGGCCTGGTCGAATACTGGGACTGGGGGCTGAGAACCCCTAATGTAGGGGTCACACACAGTTGTGCACCTTAATGCCACTGCATTCAGAGTAGAACAACCAGAAGGCAGGCAGGCTTCATTCACTGCTCACGCTATTTACTGACAAACATTTCTTGCAAACATACAGGGTAATATCGCTCATACCATCCACACTGATGACACACACAGCCCGCAAATCCGATAACTTTGGCACATACGGGCAAAGAGAGAAACATCCTGCATGTAATTCCCTCACGCAGAGGTCAAACTCTTCCCTACCGACTCCCAGCAGCTCCACGGCCAGGCCAGCTTTCCCGCTCGGAGAGCTGAGGACGGCGCGCCAGTCGAGGAAGTGGGAGGACACCAATGTGGTCTCCCCGGTCGGGTCCGTCTTGATCAGCACCATGTGCACCGGGTCACAGATTGACAGCATGCTGGTGGCATCGGCCATCCTGCTGCCCTCCCCTGCATATGAATTGCACAATAAATACAGGTGAGAATTTATTTTTAGCTTCTGCTCTCTACAAAAACACGATACTGATCATGTGCCTTTAACCCACAGTGGCAAACATTAAAATTCTTCCTAGTATGAGCCCCTGAATTTTTTATTCAATATTCCAATGACCACGTCATTTTGGTGCCTAACTACGCCTTGATGTGCAGCTCAGTGCTGAGCCAATGAGGATGCAGGGAAGCGCAGAGCTTGAGAGAGACGCACCGTCACTCTCCCTGTGCACCTCCATCAGGAAACCCTCCATCAGGTCCGGCTCGCAGGCGCAGGGCACCGGCTTGGAGCGGAAGCGCTGCTTCCTGAAGTGCAGGTGCAGGGTGAAGGTGGAGCACACCTGCCCAGGTAAGGCAGCCGGCTCGTGCAGGTGCTCCAGAAAAGCCTTCCCCCCAAGCACCTGCAGGTACAGGTACCTCCTGGATGGGTCGATGTTGGCTGGGGAAACAGCACACAGAAAACCAATGAAACAGGAGATATGGGTATGGAATTGTGCATTTGTATCCAAATGGATAACAAACTGTGCCTTCAGTATTTATACCCGTGTGTGCTATTGTACTTACCATCTATTATGAAAATTTTGTTTTAACCTAACAGTTGAGCACTCTGTGACTGTGACTCTTTAAACTCAACTGGATGGCTGAAACTAAATCTTGATCTGGATTTTTACTTTCTGGACCTGAACTATCCACAGCTGTCTAATATAAATATTAAAGTGACCAATGAAGCCGGAGTTTCTGTTTGGCTCTCAGGGAGACACATTTCACCATTTCTCTTTTACCCTGATACAGCAGATGAGGAGAGCATATTAACGCACAGAGCAGGCAAATAAAAAATCAAATTAAAAAAAACACTGACTCTTCCTCAGTTGTGTCCCCTCAGTATCGACGAAGTGAGTGGCTGGCTTGGGAGATGATTCTGAGCTGACATTCTCCTAAAATAATAAATAATAATAAGTTTTATTTATATAGCGCCTTTCAAACACTCAAGGACACTTTACAAAATAAGTCACTTTGTCATGTGCTTCATACTTTCCATCATGTTGGATATCATGCAAGCTGATGGCAATAAAATTATCTGATGCTGAAAACAGTAATGTCACATGTTATATAAAGTATATTGTCCCTAACCATTATGATAACCTGCTGTACATCTCAGTTATGAGTTTTATTAAATTTAGCTGCTTCGTCTTACATGAAAGGGGTCTTTAGCAGTTTCCGTAGAGGTTGAACTTGTTAACACGTGGCATTCACCTGCGAAAACTGCAGTTGCTTCATCAGGTCGTCGACGATGCCCCGGCGCTGCAGGGCTCGTATGAAGTCTGCCTCGGACATCGTCTGCCGCTGCGGCCCCAGCTCCTCTCTCACGGTCTCTGCCAGCACATCTCTGATCTTACCGTGAATGTCCATCTGGGCAAAACAACACCGCTTACATTTTAATAACGAGGCAGCCAACGATATCCATGCTCCAAATAACACCAAATACTGTTATAAGAATTACAATACAATACAAGTAAACGCTCACCTTCGTCAAATGGTTATGAATGATCTGCTTGAGCTCGGAAGCTTTCTCCGGCGGCAGCGACATGTCAGCACCAGGTCTAACCGCAAAGCGCTTTCAGTCTCCGCTGGGCTCCTCGGCCGACTAAACATAAGATCGGGTCTCCCGGCGTCCGATCTCAGTGCTAAGCAAGTTAAGTAATGTGTCAAAACAAAAACACCTTCTGATATACACTAGATTTACTACAACCTTCCATATTTCCGCAGCGTAACTAAACAAATGCACTCCTCCCACCACAACTGTCAGTTTAAACTGTGGCGGAAAAGCCAGCGGGAATGTCTTCTCAGTCGCGCCTGGCTTATTTTAAAATAATAGTGTTATTAATTACAAAACGACATACACCAACGTTTTAAACAGCTCATTTATATTGTATCGGATTGTCTCGCATATGTCGCTAGATATTCTACCCCATAAATTAAAACTGCACGTTCACTTTTATATCAGGCACATACATAGACAACCGCTACGGCATTCGGCCTGAAAAACCGGAAGGACCCGACTAAGACGAGATCACGTGATAGTTATTTTCGCTTTTGCGTCACCCTGGTATTGGGCTTTTAGGAGTTGTTAGTGTGAGCTGTTGCATCCTTTAATCTTGATCATATCTAGAAACAATATCAAATACTTTGGTAAATTATTTTCATGAACCATAGAATAGAATATCTTTCTTATCATTGTACAGTATCAATTAATATAATGCATGATTTGTAGTGTTCAGCTCCTACTGAGACACCTTGCCCCTTATTTTATGATATTTAAACAACTTATATGTTGCGCCAGAAAAAGGTAAAGCCTATTCTTCTGCAGTCAGCTTTGAGGCGTACTCTGGGCAGGTATATTCAGAAGGGTGACATGAAGTATCGACATGATGAAGTATGGTCCCAGAGCCCTGGCGTATAATGGTTTTTGCTTCAGGTCTTTTCAAAGGAATCAGTCAATAGTGTCCCTACCTGACACGCAATGGTATAAACCAGGGCTATTCAACCTAAGTGACAAGTTGGCTAAATAAGAAAATCACTGGGCCACACTCAAAGACTTTGGAGCAGCGCAACTTTATATTGCAATGCGGGTCGGGTGTAATGTTGCGTCCAATCACAGCGCATAGTTAAAGTGATGTGCGTATTTTTATTTATCATATTGCAAGTGCTTGACTACAGGCAGCTTATAGGCCTGGTGTAAATGAATAAAGGAAAAGACAATGGAAGGAGGAAACACGCCAGAGTTGTTCAATTGTTTAGGTTTGTTTTGGGCTGTTAAATACATTTACTCTTGTAGTTCGCTGCGCTTTCAACATCACACCTTCACTCGCATAGACCGTGACAAATCAATTTAAAGTCAGAATTCATATGACTGTGCAGTTAGGTGCTTATCTGGAACAAAACCCGTCATACGAGGGGTGACGACGGCTGTCGATAGAAACCGACCGTACAGCTCATAGCGAAAGCAGCCTACACATACAATTATACTTCTCTGAAAAATAAATGGGTCTTTCATCATTATCCATTTTTGGTCATACATGTTATGACCTAATTTTTGTATATACATTCTTTTTTTTTTACAATTGTTGCATCCTACAAAAAGTGTAAAACCTTGTGGGGGTATTGCCCCCCCTAGTGTAAGCCGTAAGTAAGTGCACTTGTTGCGGCCAGTCACTACCCCGGATTCTAAGCAGCTTCATTAAGCGAGTCGTTTGCCCCTTGGATCACAGTGGACACCCCTCCCCGTAAATCTATGTTGCAGTTTGGTGCCATTCCCCATCCGTCGACAAACTTGTTACAACCTTTAATCAGGGGCGGACTTGATTTGGAGGGTCTATAAGCGAACACTGGTATGCCACCCGCACACCTTCCCTCTTAAAAGCTGGGGCAAAAATCATACTGTCAGACAAAAAGTTTCAAATAGTAGGCATTATAATCAATACGAGAACAGGTTTATGTGGTTGCTTCTGGAGATGTTGCGGGTTCCTTGTGAGTCGCGACTGTTCTAAGTGCAGGGTCCACAGATGACGGAACAGTCCACTTTTCCCACAAGGAATAGGCGATGCGTTCAAACAAGCTCCAAAATATGCACTTTCGTTTAGTTTTTTTATTAATAAATGCAAGAAACATAATCACCACTGATGTGTAACCTTCACTGGCGATTATGTCGTTTACGGGACCCCTTATAGCGTGCTTACATGTTAAGTCCGCTGCTGCTTTTAATTCATCTGTTGTTGTACCTTTGCCGAATGTCATTTTCAGCTATGTGGGTGAAATGGAGAACTTTAAATTGCCCGAGTTAATTTTGTGTCATAAGTAACGAAATAACATGTACCCAAAACATAGTTTGGCTTTTTAGTTTTTAGATTTTAACTGTCAAAATATATGCCATGTACACTGTGATCTAAAACTGACATAAAACATTTGGTTTAGATGTCCTAAAACATCTAAACCAAAATTACTTGTTGGCAGTCAGAAAATGAAGGAATAAGCCCCTTTAAATATTTGCATTATTATTGCTGCAATAAAATCAAATTCAGGAGCTCCACAACGTGAATCACAGAGAATATGGCTTCTGGCAGGACTGCCCTTTCTGGCTAATGCCTTTAGCCATTTCATCGGCTTGATGGAATTACCTCGTGGCCTTTTCTGGAAATATCAGCCCTGGTTCCTGGAATGTGACAGAAAACAGGTGCATCTAATTATACCTCCTAATTGAGGTGAAAACACAGAAGGAAAACGGTGACTC
Source organism: Petrocephalus schoutedeni (assembly GCA_026780765.1). Lineage (NCBI taxonomy): Eukaryota > Metazoa > Chordata > Actinopteri > Osteoglossiformes > Mormyridae > Petrocephalus > Petrocephalus schoutedeni. Next base: position 10,175,548 of record JAODKL010000135.1, read on the forward strand.
ACGGGTCAGAGTGGGCAGCCAGGGGTGCGTGCCCTCCGCTGGCGATGAGCAGAAGTGAGTGTACTGCCATCTAAGCGCTCGTTACTCTCTGATCCGATGCAGCCTCTGGTCCTCCCACTCCACCCCCAACACAGTATCTAAGCAATCCTAAGCATCCTTTGCAGACTAAAGGGTTGCAAGTCTTTCATTTGTTTTTTGAGAAAAGGTGATTGTCCTTAATTTTGTTTCTATGTGTGTCCATCATGCTAAATCAGCAATCTACAACTAAAATCTAGCATGTTACTTCACAATTTAATAAGATTAGACTAAAGCACTCTTTTGTGTATAAGTCTTAAATATGGAATTACATGTGGAATCTAACCACAGATCAAATGTATGTTGAATGTTGTCTTGTGTGATTGTAATGTCGGGTTAAATGTATGTATTTTTGTCTCTGTCTTGCATTCTTTTTCATGTTACTGTGATTCAGACTTGATTCAGAATTTGACTGGCAATAAAGTAATATCATCATTACTTGTATGTCATTTTGGTTTTAGCCATTATGGTGGTTTTGTGGATAAGCTCACACCCAGGGAGCCGCTGCTTTGACCCCCCTCCTGGCTGAGTGAATGGAGTCTGTGTTCCACCCTTGTTGTGTTCACGGCTGGGGGTGGGGGGGTGGGGGTAACGGGGGTGCCTGCCTCTTTTTCCAGAATGACTGAAAGTTCCTCCCTTTTGAGGTCCTGAGTGATCACTGACTTGGCAAAGCACAAATTTTGTTTTGGCTTGCCAAGGGGGAATACCTGCCCCCCGCAAAGTCTCTGCATGACCATGGTTGTGTGGGTATTCTCCTGCAGGTCAAAAGTAGGCATTTTTAAACAGCTAGATTTCTTTCCTCTCAAAGCTGGTTGCAGACGTGGAGCTTGTTTTTTGGAGCAGAAGGTACTGATATGATTATCTGACTTGTGAATTAATAGATTTTGTGTCTGACAATCACCAAAACATGGATCATTAAACAAACACCGCAACAACCGTTTTCATTTCACTTTACATGTAAATCGTGTCATTTCTTTGTGTTTCAACTCCAGCAGGCTATTTCTGGACATGGAGATTTGTGTTTTAATATCATAGCTCACCTGTACAATTAAAGATGAAAATCCTATATTAGGACAACCAAGAAAAGCAGACCCCATTCTGACATTCACACCCAGGTCTGCATACATGCGTAGAAAATTCCTGTTTTTTCTATAAAGTACATGTTTTTCCGTACAGAATAAAAATAAAATGTCTAACTTTAGAATTCATGGTTGTCTTGTTCTGGAAAAATAATCCAAAAGTAGTGATGCTTTCTGGACATGTGCTTTATCCAAAGGGTGGCGATGTTGTAAACAGTGAAAAGAAACGTGGGGTCGGGCGCCGGGCAGACGTGACCCCTGCCCCCCCACCCCCACCAGGGCCGCACCCAGGGCCACTCCTCCTCTGTCTGCCACACACCACAGTGAAAAGGGGGAACAAACACACACATGAAAGACGAGATGAGGATCAGCGCACAGCCCTGTCACCTAAAATATGAGACTCCGCACAGGACTCAGAAACTCCCGCTCACTTCCTGATCCACGGGGGACCCAGCATCAGTTTGAGGAGACCTCTGCAAGCCTCCATGGGGGGGTAGCATTACTGTACAACTCCAGTGTGACATTAGGAGAGCTGGCTGCCCATGCAAAGTCAGTAACTCGAGCAGTCAAAAGCCAATTAAGAAGTTACTTTTAGAATCACTTTTACCCCCCCAGTTGTCTATTATTATTGGATTATTATGTACGTCAGATTTAGGCACATTATCCCAGCCTTCTGCATTATGCTGCCTGGGGTAGGATCCGGGCCTCTCAGTCAGGATAACAGGGTGAAAGATAGAGGGGTGGTTGTGCACAGATGAGGCTAATTTCTAGGCTTCAAAGAGTAATAGTAGTAATAACACCACCAGAGTATCTTCTTAAGAGAGGCTACGGGTTGGAAAGGGGAGTTCTCACAATCTTAGTTTTAGTCACAGCTTAAAACGTGACTCAGAATAATAAGGCAAAATAAAGATGGTGAAATCCATCAAAGCATCCCGAAGGCTTTGGTCCTCTGAGCAAACCCCATTGTAGAATAAATGTAGGAAACCATGAGAAAATGAAATTCATGCCTCGCACACATAATCGCAAAGGAATATGGCACAGAAGCGGAAGTGCATGTGAAGGAACAAGCAAGGCCCAGTTATTTCTGACATGTTTATTAAATATGAAACGAGGCTTACAAAACTGTAAATGAGAGTAAGGGGGCGGGGCACAAGCCGACTTAAGAAGAGGGCGGCTGATCATCCAGGCTGCAGCATGGGCACATGCACAAAGCACGCTGTTCACACCCCCTTGGCGCAGGACGTCCCGGCCCATGGCGGGGGCCAAGGTGCCAGGCGACCAAGCACACACACACACTGCCACACGGTATTCTTTAATGGCTTTGGCAAGTGCAACCACTGCTACACGCTGACAATCCGCATTGGACTCTCCAACGGGACCTGTGGCACGCAGCCCGACCTGCGACACCATGAAATTACAGTACCTGAAATATTTTGGTCATGTCTCTCTTGAGAAAGGAGGGGGAGAATAAGGTTCTGGTTCAGTGTCATGCTGCCAGCCTGACAGACAAGTCAGGACCGTTACATACAGTACAAGTTTCTTAAAGTGCACGGCCTACAGCATGTCACAGAAAGGAACACAGGCCAGTTAGGCCAGCCCAGGTTTACAGCAGTCTGAGTCATTAGGTAGACAAGGTCAGATGGAACCACTGAGACGGCCTCAAAGTCTGGTCCCCAAATGTGTCAAGTAGTAATCACACTTCCAGGTGGAGCAATTGGTTTTCTTTACTCAGGCTCAGCTACGTGACAGGAGCTGTTGTGGCTTCACCTGACTCAGAAGAAGAGGGGTGGAGCCAACACCGACAGTGTGGTTTCGCCAAGACACAAATGTGAGTAGGAAGGAGAGGGACCAACATCTCATGCACAAATAAGCTCTCCTCAATGATGTGTTGCGTTACCACCCCATCGCACTGATTGCATTTTAAGGACATGGCGCCGGAGGACCATTTACACAAAACTTGTTTCTGGACTCGAGAAAGTCCTGACGTCTACCTCCACGCTGCTAGAGCAGAGAAGCGACGGCAGTTCAGTGACTGAAGACGGCACCCAGGAGAATGAATGCAGAATGGAAACCACAAAGTTAGTGGGGTTCTTTAAAGTGGGCACCAGTCCGCACAATGACACTAAAAGCAGGTTTAAAACAAGATTTTAGGAAAAGTACCAATGCATCCCATGATGCTTCACTTCTCTCTCTAAGTAGTGCCCCGGCAGGGCGCCCAGGTGCTCACAGTTGATCCTAGCAAACCAAAGAAACCACCTCCGTTCAAGTCACAACAAGTATCGTCGAGCAGTGCAGAGGGAGCAGGACTGCAGAGCTATCTGATGTAACCTACCGCACCCACTACCACACAGGGCTCAAGAAGCCCGTTGTGAAATTTCATAAACATCATCCACGGGAAAGCGTGAGGTTTAAATAGATCAGGACAACGATGCTCAAGAAAAACACCATTTTGCCAAAAGCAAATTGGAAGAAACATAAAAAAAAGTGTATGTGCAGTTTGACAGTTTCTTATTTAGAAAAAAAACTGGTGGTCCATTTTGACCCGTTAGGGGTTGAAAACGGGCCAAGCTGGTCAGCCGATCTAAGGACAGGGAGAACAACGCCTGTCATTTCCAGCTCAAGTGTTCCCTCTGCAAGTCTGCATGCCAGCCTACCAATAACCTCTGAGACACAGCAAAGACCGCTGAATCAGTACAGCCCCCTCCTTTACATCCAGCCAAATAAATCCTTTTTGCCCAGAATAAGTGAGAGCCGATAGGCTTCAACGTTAAAGAAAACAAAAAAATCTGATGCTCACCAAATACAGAATGAACAAACGACAGGCGGTAACCATGCCTGCAACTTTGGCTTTTCCTGCTTAAAAATGAGAAGAGAATTTGTGAATTGCTTTAAAGGCACCAGCTTTAAAAAGGTTTCTCTGATCAGCCCATTTAAAATACTATTCTACAATAAAACTAGGTTAAAAACCAGAAATCGCATTATTAGCTACAGACTAAATGTGGACAAAGTAAATCTTCTCTGGGAGATTCATTCCCTTTTATTCTCAATGGGCAACTCTTAACAAACCCAGACCCTTAGTCACAGTGCTGTCTAGTTAATCCCATAATAATGACAGTGATGATAATACAGCTAGTCATTGATTCAAACTCAAGCTGCCATATGTTCTGAAAGCCGCACTGGGGGGAGGGATTTGCACACTCTGCCAATCACTGCCTCATTAGCCCAGTCACCTGTGGCTATTGTGCATCACATTAGGACACAAGGCCGTGATTGGCAGCACAGAGTAATCCCACCCACTCCCGAAGCCTCGCTCAGCTTGTCGCTACTCACGACTACTGACGGTCAGTACCAGCTGCTCTCCATGGTAAGGCGCGATCATGTTTCACAAAGGGAGCAGACCTGCCCTTTTGTGGATCCCAATTCTTTTATTCGGCGCCATTTGTATGTACATTTTGTAAACAGAGCATGTAACACCATATGTAAATATTTATCAACAAATAAATACCCCAAGTTTGTGCTGGTAACTGTCAAAAGCTACCCGGGGGAGTCAACAAAAAATAATGGGTAACAACCAGACCAAAAAATTTCCTGTTTTAAAAAAAAAATAAAAAATAATGTAAAAATCACGTCCGAAAGCACACGCCTCGTCGCCATTATTGACCACCAGCAAAAAGAGCAGGGAAATGTCTGCCAGCTTGCATTTAAAAGGGAGGACCAAAAAAGAATATTCCAGAACGTCACGTGGGAGAAACCTGTGGATGAGGTCCTTGTGAGGTCACAGCGGTAATAATTGGACTTGGTTATAAGCCATACAAAAATATATTCCAAATCGTCCAAAATAAAACAACTGGAATACTGCATTTAACACCAAAGTTTTCTGTACATGTTTTTATTTTGCTTCTCAAAAAGATGAATGATAGCTTAACCTCATCTGGCCGTAGGGGATGTTCACCCCACCGGACGGGCATCACTAGGGTCACAGCCCAAATTCTGGCATGACAGTCCAGCGACGTGCCAGAAGAACATGCCCATCTAGCCGATACTTATGTTCCCAACAGTGAACTTGGACTTGGGCAGGATGACCACCTGACACACGCCAGCATGTCTCTGCTCAGACGTCTCCAGATGAAACGGCACATTCGCCGGTCCTGGTCACATCCAGATGTTTCGTGTAAAATGTTCCACATGGCGCTTCCCGCTAACACTTACATTTGCTCGTCTCCTTGCGAACTGCGCTGCTGTCATTTTGAAACACTAAACAGGGGCTTAGAGGAATTTAGAAGAGGAATAAAGAAAACAAAAAAAAGAAAACTCCTTTTTAGCTGCTGAAAGCGGAATTAATAACCAGCCCATACGATGAAGTACAAGGTCTTCCTCAGAAGTGTAAGAGGAATCGCACAGCTAGGAAAAGACAGAATAGAAATAGGGCCTGAATCCGCCGCTAAGCACAGCCGCGGGGCGCCGTGTCCTGGGGTGTACAAGCGGGTCTGCTCCTATACGAGGCCCTGAGGGCCATCCCGTGGTCTCCTGTGTTTGCTGGGCGGACATCATGTGACCTAGCGTGCCAATGCCTGAGAACTGTTCCCTAGTCGCTCATAGGCAGTGTGTGTGTGTGGATGGGTTATAATAAAATTAACAATAAAAAAAAGCCCCGTCCCTCTGACAAGAGGGAGCAGGACACACCCCCACGGAGCGCCTCACTGGGAGACGAGTCCCCAGACGGCACAGAGTCCGAGCGCCAGCGCTGCCCCCACCCCCACCGCCAGGACCACGGGTTTCCAGTACAGCCACCTTTTCCTCCGCTGCTCAGTGTCGCTCAGTCGCTGCTTGATCTGCTGCACGCGCTCTGCCGTGCCGCTCCGCCGCTCCTCCCTGTGCCTCCGGCGCAGGCTGCGAGGGCGGAGAGAGAGGCTCAGCGGCGGCGGGGAGCGAGGCCCGGCAGGGGTGGGGGGGGATGGAGTCCCGGCGGCGGCGGCGGGGACCACGGCCTGCCACAGATCTGAAGGCCGGCTGTCCCGGACTCACCTCCTCGCACTGCCATCCAGCTCCTCTTCCGAGGCGTCCTTCCCCGTCGTCCTCTCCTCGGCATGTCCCACGGGCGTCGAGGGAGTCTCCTGGCTGCCGTTGGCTCTGCTGGCGCACGGCGGCGGGAGCCGGGGGGGCTCCGGCTTCGGCTCCTCGCCCTCCTTGGAAAGCTCCTGCCACTGCTGCTGGAGGAGGGAGGCCCGCAAGCAGGGAGGACCAGTTCATCACCCAGAGATCTATGTCTTCGCCCCATCCAGCCTCATCGCCCCCTAAAGGGCCCACATTCTAGAACCCTAAACTCCCTGTCTAAAGGCCTTTTAGTGACAAACAGGATAGCGGCTCATACTAATTTTATTACACTTTTCACTTGCAAAAACAAAAAGCATAGGGGGATTTGAAGGCTAATCTAAATATTAACAAAACGATGATATTACCAGCACAGAGATACACTATATGGACAAAAGTATTGGGACACCAGGCCAATACACCCCCCGCTGCAGCTGTAACAGCTGCCACTCTGCTGGAAGGCTTTCCTCAATGTTTGAGGGCGTCTGTGGGAATTTCTGCCCATTCATCCAGAAGCACATATGTGAGGTTAAACTCTGATGTTGGACGTGAAGGCCTGACTCACAATCTCTGTTCTAGTTCATTCCAAAAAGTGTTTGATGGGGTTGAGGTCAGGGCTCTGTGTGGGCCAGTCAAGTTCTTCCACTCCAAACTCACCCAACCGTGTTTTTACAGACCTTGCTTTGTGCACTGGGGCACAGTCATGCTGGAAAGAGTTTCTTCCTCAAACCGTGCCCACAAAAATGGAAGCACAGAATTGTCTTGGTATGCTAAAGCATTAAGAGTTCCCTTTACTGGAACTAAGGGGCCTAGCCCAGCTCCTGAAAAACAACTCCAATACCATTATCCCTCCACCACCAAACTTTATAGCACAATGCAGTCAAGCAGGTAATGTTCTCCTGGTATCCCCAAAGCCAGTCTCGTCCTTCAGTCTGCCAGTGTGACTCGTCACTCCGCTGAACACATTCCCACTGCTTCAGAATGGCAACACGCTCTACACCACACCATCTGACGGCTGGCACTGCACTTCGTGATGTGAGGCTTGTATGAAGCCATCCTGCCATGGAAGCCCATTCCATGAAGCTCCAGGTGCACAGTTTGTGCTGAGGTTAATGCCATAGGAAGTCCGTAACTCTGCAGTTGGCGACTTATGCACTATGCGCCTCAGCACTCAGCGACCCCGCTCTGTTACTTTATGTGGCCTGCGATTTCGTAGCTGAGTTTCTGTGGTTCCTAAACGCTTCCACTTTGCAATAATACCATTTACAGTTGTCCATAGAATATCTAGCAGGGAAGAAATGTGACTGACTTATTGCAAAGGTGGCGTCCTATGACAAGTACCATGCTTGAATTCGCTGAGCTCTTCAAAACAACCCATTCTCTCACAAATGTTTATAAATCTGACTGCAAGGCTAGGCGTTTGATTTTATATGCGTGGCAACAGGTCTGAAAGAAACACCTCAAGTCAATGATTAAGAGGTGAGTCCCAGTACTTTTATCCATAAATTGTACATCAAGAATATTCTTACCCTGAATTATCTGCAGTGTTGGTGGTGTTTGTGCCACATACCACATACCTGCACAGACCTGCCCTCCGTGATGCACTGGGCACCCTCCATGACAGCCATGTAGGAGAAACGCAGCTGGTCGGGGGTCTGGATCAGGCCCATACGGTACCGCCTCATATCCAGAAGGACCTTCTGGATGTCCACTGTGGAAGGATCTCTGCTCTTCTCCATCTAGAGGGGTGTCAGTACTAGTCAGGTAACTTGTCAAGCCAGAAACACCAACAACTATCCCTGGAAGCAAATCTAGCTAGAGTAGGCATTTATAAGCAAAGAGGGCATTACTTACCTAAACCCACTGGTAACCGGTAACCATCAACAACACACTTAACCTGTTTTCAACTATATATCATATCCTGTGTATTCGTCATACTTCTCACATCGCAACATCAACACAATGCAAAAAGTACTGCCAAAAACGTGCGTCTACATGTCTAGGTCATGTTTCGTTCATACAGTATTGCCCTTAGCATAACTCCTCACCCCTACTGGTTTGCATCGGATAGTGTCAGGCTGCGGACCTCACCAGAACGAGACAGGTGTCCACCAGCGAGAACGTCCCCGAGCGACCAATCCCAGCACTGCAGTGCACGACGGACGGCCCGTACTCCGGCCCCAGGGAGCCCGACTCCCGGACCTTGAACAGGAAGTTCAGGAAGGAGGCCGGAGACTCAGGGACCCCAAAGTCCGGCCATGTGGTGTAATGAAAATGGTAGATTTCTCTGGACTCCCCAGTCTAAAAAAATAAGATTGTGGTCAAGAAAAGGCACTAGAAAGGTCAAAACCATCCTTTTAAACTACTACAGAATCTTCAAAGTCAGAAGCTGCAGGAAAGCGTTTTGGGTACTGGTCACAGATATCATCCACGCGGTCAGGCCTTCCTGGTGAACGCACTCACGTCCGTGTTCTGCAGCTCCAGCACTCGTATCGTGTAGTAGGACTTGATATCCTCAGAAATCAGCTTCACGGTAAAATTTGTGTCCTGAAAAGACATCTCCCGCTCCTGCGCTGACGGCCAGTATTGTGCACACTTTTCCTGTGTAGGGGGAAAAAGCAAAAATGTGATTCTAGTGAGTATTAAAAATAAAAACACAGTACGAACACCACCAGCTAAGGTTACTCTGGTCACACTTCATCTATGCGACATACAGGCATCATTAATATTAGAGGGCTATCATAAAAAAACATGAATGGAACGAAAAGACACATCTGTCCATTTTCCACAGCTACTCAGCCGGCTCATGGATCGAATGGAGCCTCCGGAGAGGGCTACATGCTGGATGGGATGCCAGTGCGTCACCGGGTACGCCAACAAACACCAGGGAGACAACATTTCAAAAAAACACCAAACAAAGGTGATTAATGGCCATTTGTTGACACGGCATGGCACATAGTGCACGACACCGAAATGTGCCTTGGGATTTGAACCAGCAACCTTTTAGGTGAAGGTGATTAATCGTCATTGTTGACGCACCACAGCACGCAACACAGAAATGAGTCCTCTGCATTTAACCCATATGACATCGCGACATAGCAGGGGGCAACTAAGTGAGCACCCGGGGAGCAGTGCTTGGGCACGGTACCTTGCTCAGGGTACCTCAGCGGTGCTCGCTGGTCAGGGACTCGAACGAGCAACCTTTCAGTTACGCGCTTGCATCCCTAACCATTACACCCCCTGCCTGCCCCAGGTCTTTTTGATGTGCACTTCCCTAAGCATTAGGCCACCACTGCCCACCAAATATTTGGATCACATGAGAAAACACAGAAATACAGAGACCATGTAACCTGCACAGACCCAGAACTAAGGCGAGGAACTGAACCCCCACCCCGGGAGGTGAGGTCACAGAACACACTTCAATAACTCATTAACAGGGCTGTTAATAACATTAATACTAGCTATAATTATCATCATGATCTAGATTCTTACTTATAACCCTACTACTACTACACACTTCAATTTAAATGTCTCCACGACACACCGACCCAAGTGTGCCGGCGCTGTCGGGTTTCACGTTCCCCCAACTCGCCCGGCCACCCGCCATAACCCGGGTCACACCCCCGTCGCTCATCCAGGAAGCAGACGGTGTCATGAGGCCGGGACTCCGCACCCGTCAGGGGAGCCTCTCCACGCTTCACCGGCAAGCCGCTCTTACATTCGCAACGCCACATTTTGTGTCATTCGGGGCATTTTGAATCACAGCGAGTCGACTGTCGTTTTCTTATGGCGCTTTTCCACTGCATAGTACGGCACGGTACGGTTCAGTTCAGCTCACTTTCGCGGGGTTTTCCACTGGG
>JAODKL010000135.1:10195101-10210316 GCA_026780765.1 Petrocephalus schoutedeni
TGTTCAGTGAAAATGATTTGATAATTAGCTAATTATTATTAGAACTGTACAAGGGAAAATGTGGGTGGTTGGGGAAGTAAGCCTAGGTTATTTGAAAATAATTATTGTTTTGTTCTCTGTCCCCTACACATTCATCACCCCTCCCAAACAATGAGCTGACTTCTTCTGTGATTGATTCAGTTGGCTGCATACTGATGAGACTGAAACTGCACACCCATTTATTTGAAGGTAAAGACAGCCCATAATACTGTTAAATACAACTTTGACATATTTTAATAACCAATTTTCCATTGTGGGGTCCTGGTCAGCCTGGGCTCAATGACACCTTCTGTACAGGGTTCTGTACAGCAATTCAGAGGGAAGCCCTTTAGTCTGACCGCCAGGGCGGTGAGAGGAGACCTGAGTAAGCATCACACACACAAGGGACCCACAATAGTGGAGCCAAAAGCCATTGTTCTGTCCATCTTTGAGCTCTGCAACACGATGGAAAAATGCTTTGTGGTGTTCTGTGGGGAGGCTTATGTATTCTGTACATGGAGTACCATGTTTTTATGGTGGCTGACCATACTTGGTCATTTTGTTATTAAATATAGTGTACGTTTTATGTGTTATTTATTGTCTTATTTAAATAATTTTTGTTTGCAATTTGTATATCTGACCTTAATAAATTCACTGCAGACTGGTTCTGTGTCAAAATATCTGTTACAACCAGGTTGAATGTATAGCTGAATAGTTTTATTGATATATATATATATATATATATGTGTGTGTGTGTGTGTGTATCTGTATCTATATATGATATATAGGCCTATATATTTTATTGTTTCCCTGCTTTTAAAGTGATACCACCTGTGCATTTTCTCCTTACAACTTCCCCTTTAATGTTTACTAATGTTGTATCATGTTATTCATACTTATTTTTCCATGACATTGTTCACAGAATAATCCAATAAAATAACAAAGGGCAGACAATGCAGTGGTGGGTACTATTTTTCCCCAAGACAAACGAAACGGCAAGATTGTATATGGTTTTATGTGTCCTATTTATATTTGTGCCAAACTCACTGGCAAAACGGGAAAAAAAACACATCTGAGCTGCATATCAAGTTTCTTTTTCGCATTTTATTTTTATAAAATGCGAAAAAGAAATTTGATATGCAGCTCAGATGTGTTTTTTTCCCGTATAGCCTGGAGTAGGATTTAAACAGCTGCTGCATTTAACTGGAAGAGCTGCGCTAGCAAACAGCTGGGACTCCCGATTCTCTCGGGACTGAAAGCAACAAGATAAACGTCCCGGCCGCAGTATTATATGTAAGAGACGCTCCATTTAGTTTTTAAGCATGGTGAGGGGAAGGCCTTAGTCCGGTCCGTGATCAATCTGAGTGTAATTTTTTAAACTTCTCATTAAGGTGCATAAGAAATATAACCATCGGTAAATCTGGTTAGTAAATTAGGTGTAGATCCCGGCAGTGCATATTTCTGGGTCTATTTCTCTGAACTACCCCATTATAGACAACTGAAAAGCACTTTCTTCGTCGATAACTATACGCCGAGTGTTCAGAATTTCAAAAACGGTTCACCAGAGCAGCGGAGCAGCATCTAATTGACACGGAGTTCGTCCATACAATGGCCGCGATTTACATTCTTGAATTCGCAGCGCCAATGAAACGGCCGTTTTCCGCCTCGACGCCCCGCCCACACTGTGTGACGTCTGCGCGGGCTTCCTGCGCGAGCGCTTACCGGACAACGGGCAGCCTGGCGTCGGCTCCCGGCGGGCGGCGCGCTTCGATCCGCTGGCGAACCTCGGAACCCGGAGGAGGGAGAAGAGAGAGAAAAAAACCCGCGGTTGTTAGAACTTTTTTTTTTCCTGAGAGCGTTGAAAGTGGATGAGCCTGTGGAGGCGCGTAGGGGCTTCCTGCCTTGAGTGCCCAGTTCGGTCGATCGGAGCGGTTCGGGGGGCAGCGCCTGTTACTCGGTTCCCTGCTGGCGCCGCGCCGTTTCCCCCGCAGCGGACAGCGGGGCGGATTCGCTCCGCCGGCCGAGTGCTGCCCTTTACCGTAAGTAGTCGGTGCCTGGGGACACCAAAGGCCGTTTGCGCGCTTCCCTGCGCTGCGCAAAGTTTTTCTCCCCCGGTGTAACTTATTCTGCCGGCGGCGTGCGTGAATAAAGTTGGCGGTGTCCGTGTGGGCTCCCCGGCGCAGTACGCGGTCTCCGGGACGGTCGGTACCGGCGTGATTTAGCCGTTAATGTCGCCGTCCTCGGCACCTCAGAGCCTGGCCGGCGGGGGCTTTGGGGTGGCCCCTACTCCGTGCCTGGCTTGGCTCAGTTTGGATGCAGTAAAAAAGACAACTTTGGCCCTTAATCCCCCACGCCACCCATCCATGGATGTATAATTATACTTTCCGTTCTATATAAGTAAGTTATTAATTTAATAATTTCAAGTTGTGGGATATGATACTCTGATATTTTGGCAAATAATATGGCATCCATTTGATCATTGAGATTTTACGTTTCAAAATCTTGATATTGCTACTGCAACTATTGCTACTACGAGTTCGAAGGCACCCGTCTTCTCCCCATCGTGTTGTTGGGTTAAGCGATATCAGCTTTCACGGTGCCCGGTTCTGCACGCCTGGAAACGGCTTGTGTTTGGGTCACAGACCTCTGCAGTGTTGTGAACTGGGGGGAAAAAAACTTTAGTCAGCATGATGATCTTGTGATTTGTCAGACTTTTCTGAGGGCTGGGTTGTGTTTTGTTTACTTGGGAGAGTGGTACTGGGTCAGTGCCCCAACTTTAGATCAGAGGCTGAGTTATGGTCAAGTGATGCAGAAAAAAACCAGCTTGTTCCTTAGTGAGGATGTCATCCGGTGGCCTGTTAACTTCCCTCTCCATATCTCCCTCCACTCACGCACAAATGCGTGACAGGTAATTCAGGACCTTTGGGGCTGAGCATGACGGAGAGCTTCCGCAATATCGAGGATGAGCCGTTCCCCAGCTTCTTGTCGGCCTCCCTGAGCAGTACCGGCCGGGCCACCCTGGGGAGTGTGACGCTGGGCTCCACGCTGGGGCTTCCCATGGCTGCCTCCACCGTGGCTAAAATTAGAGCCACGACAGATAACAGGTGGGGCCGCGGAGGCTGTCGAGCGGGCCTGCTGAGGGTGGTTCTGGGGCAGGCATGCACGTGGTATCCTCCTGTTTCCTCATTGAATTGTTTGAATTGCACTTAGAGTGGATCACCTACTAAGTTTTAATTGCAGGGTAAATCGGACCTGTGCTGTTGACTGACATTGTGGTTGAGATTGTTTACTGGCTTAAGGTGGTTTAAAGTGCTGTGCTCTTCTCTACATGTTGCATGTACAGCATACTTGTGTTTACATGTGTGCTGACATTTATAGGCCATTTCTGTAGGTAATAGTCCTGTCTCGCCAACGTTTCTGCAGGGTGTCCGATTTCCAGGCCTCTTACCTGGAGGGAGGGCAGCTTTTGCACACAAACTCTCAGTCCTGTAAGGAAGAGAAAGTGAAGTTCGCACTCAGCATCAATGATGATCTGTGAGTTCTGATTCATTCTCTGCTTGGCCTGTACAACAGAGGCAGACATTCATCTGGAAGCTTTAGGCAAAGCTTTAAGGTGACGTTTCAGGTGTCGAAATTTGGTTTCTTAATGTGACTTGATTCCCTTTTGGTTTTGACCTTGACACACAGGGACAACGTGGACGAATTCATTGCAGCGCACCGTTTCTCTGACATGCTAGTGAGCATCCACCTGGACGAATCAGAGTCGGCTGCCAAGCGCAGCCCCTCCGTGTCCGGGCCCCCTGCACAGTCGGGGCCTCCCTCTGGGGGCCCCGTAGACCATGGGAATGGTATGTCGAAGTCGCCATGTGACCTTTCCTGCACCATTCAATCTACAGCTGTTGCTTGTTTCTTATGCCTCATCAACAGCTCATGTGGCTGTTATCAGTTCCAAATGTCTGCAGTAGCTCTCTAGCCTCTCATTTTCAAATTGGCCTGATCAACATGAGCTTTATTTTTCTGTCCCTGGAGTCATATTGGTCAGATTAGGGCAGTGATTTGATGTGTTCTCTCTACGTCTCCCTTTCAGACATCTCGACAGGGCTTATAACCTTCTCTCACCTCGGGGGCAAAGACAATACGATGCTGAAGGTACCGCTTTCCCCGGAGACTTGCCCTCCCGTACAAACCACAGCGGTTGCCATGACACCCCACTGCCTTTCCCCTTCAGGCTGCTCCCAGCCTCCCCGCGATGCTGGAAGAGGATGGCGCGTCAAGCGACGGTGCCGACAGCGACCGCTTCAGTGGCAGTGTCTCCAGCTTTCTAGCCAATGAGAAGCTAATGTCCCTCGATAGCCTGAACAGCGACGACTCAGGTGCATTCTGGGTTCTCTTTCAAGCTATGCAAGCAGACCGTGAAGCGATAGTGCCCTGTTTTAAGATTTGCATAGTTGAAGCATAACTTTTACTCCAAGATGAGAAATCAGTGTGCAGTGCTTGTTTGCACTTTATTGGTGTTTTATGGATTTCTTTTTAACCCTGGAGCCCCCACGCGGTCTACCTTTGATTTCTGCCTTACATTCAACCCACTCATCAAAGTAAAGTACCTTTTTTTTTTTTTTTTTTGCTTTATGGCCTAGTGTACCATATATGACCCAAAAACAAAAGCAAAATCTTTACTTAAATGAGTGGGTTGAATGTAAGGCAGAAATAAAAGGTAGGATCAAATATGACCCCGTGGGCTCCCCAGGGTTAAGGATGTGAGAACATTCCTGCAGTACTGTAAAATGTATGGCAACGCTTTTCACTTCTGTGTTTTAGATGAGGACGTCGACCCGCTCGAGGAGGATGAGCTGGAGCTGTATTTCAGCAAACTGGTGCCCCCTGGCATGCAGAGGGGGCGAGTAGAGGGCCAGGAGATCCCCGCCGCTGTAAGCCAGCCTCCAGTTCACCACGCTTCCCTTGCTGGAGGTGGTGGGGGCAGGGGCTGGGGGAGCGGTTGTACAGAAGAGCCTGTCGGTGACCGTTTGATTTGGATTGTTACAGTGTGTCATCACTGAGTTTTTGGTTTTAATCTGCAAAATTTTCAATGTAACTTTTAGGAACTGACCTCAAACCAAGACAACTCCTCGTGTCCAAGTTCCACTGAACCAGAAAAGAACAGATATCAATTTCTAGATGAACTTGACCAGGTAGGTGCTGTGATGTGTGTGTGTGTGTATATACAGTTTGTGCAAAAACTGTACATAAGTCTTGGGCGCTCAGAGAAAGTGTTAGCTTAATCATTCTTAAAGTCACCCTAGTATGGATGGTGATTTATGACAATATTCAATATATTAGTCATTTAAAATTATTTAAATAATTGATTAAATGTCAATGTTAAATGATACCAAAAACCATTAAAATAATCTGTCAAAGTCGCAGGGGTACTACTGTTATAAATAGTGGCCACGATAAACAATTTTTTATCTTTGTCATGATCGGGGTTATGTAGTTATTCTAAAAATAAAAGAGTTTATTTCAGATTTTGGGAAGTTAGGAAGCTTCTGTAAAACACGTTTCCTGCCTTAGGATAGGAACTATAACTCAACTGGGATCCTAAAGTTAGGAGATCTTATTTTGGATTTTGGGAAATTAGGATGTATACAGCCCCAGGACGGAACAAACAAAATGCGATCTATTGTGACTTGAGTTTGCAATGTTTTTTCTATAGTTCACCCACGGAGTTTGATGGGTGACTTTGACAGATAATTTTAATAGTTGCTTTTTTCATAAAAATGGTAATTTAAAGCAATTTAAATGATTGTTTACATAGTCATTCGACTCCCAGTTTGGTTCCTACTGACTCAGGGTTTTAATGGGACTTGGTTCTGCAGGTTGACTTCCAGATGCCGCACGTGCGGCTGGCTGCCACGGGCATGGACTCGTGCCCGGCAAGCGACGAGGACACAGAGGATGAACTGGAGGCTGCGCGACGACCTGGAGCCTCCAGGACCAGGCACCTGCTTCCCAGCACCTCCAGGCAGCCGGTCAGTCCCCCCCCCACATCTTATCAGAGGTTCGGATCGGTGTTCTAACATAACTGCATGCCTATCAGAATGGCATACCCTGGGTTAATGTGCATGCGTACAACAGAAATCGCCTGTGTCCTGCGTACTTCCATAAATGTATCATACCGTTGGCCGAAGGTGAGCAATTGCATTTTATTAGTGCTATTGTTGCAGTGCATTTGTTACATTACTTCCTTAAAAATGGCAATTGTACTGTATGGAGGAGTAGTTATACGGAGCATACGGAGAACATCATACCACTGTATTAAACTATATGCATGTTATTCTGTCAGCGTAAATCAGCCTATCAGAACATCATACCATACATAGGCATGTTATTTGGGTAATGTATGATTGATAGTGAGTTTTTCCACCACACAAAGTTTGGTACTTTTGGTACCTTCGGTACCTCCTTTGTGTTGGTTTTCCACTGGCTGGTACCGGCGCCAAATGACATCATCAGTAACCGCCCATGAATGACACCACCAGTTCAGTACTTCTTTTGTTACAGGTGCTGAATAAAAGCACAATGTGAGATGGGGCATTTTGTACTGAATTTGGAAAAAAGCTATAGTGTACAGCTGGTCAATGTTGGATATTAACATCGCATGTTATGCACATGCAGTTCTTGCATCACTAGTGAGTTACGTTAAGATCATAGTTTTTCGTACTTTCGTTTTTATACAGACATTATGGACGGCGCAGGGCGTTAATGTTTTGCTAAAACATTTTTACTTTTATATATTTTTTATTTTTTAACATTTTATATCCAATATGTGTTTTTAAAATCAGTTTAAAGTTTACCTCCGCAGCTTTTGCTTGGGTGCTGCAGGCGTTCATCATAATCATTCTCACCCTTGCTATTTAAATCACTCCTAGACAGTTAACATAAAATAAAAAAATGTAATTTCTCACTAACTTATAAATACCCCAATATTTATTACAACAAAATCACATCACTATATCTGGAGACTCTCCAGTACCGTGCTGCAGTAGTATATTAAATAAAATACTTTTAAAATTTCTTGTTATACCGTCCAGATCATGTTGTACAGATCTGTTCTTCTGACCAGATCGCAATAATTATTATTTTTTGCTTTGTTTATTGCGGTTTTCTTCGTTCGTAATGTTTTGTCAAGATGGTGATTGTGTTTCAGAATTGGGCTATTTGCGTAACCAGTAAGCAGCGAAAGCGTTTCAAGTTACGCCCCAAAGTACCGAAGTAAAAAAGAAGTACCCCAACTGGTTTGGCACTTTCGGTACTTGACTTTCTGGTACTGGTACTCAACCGGAAGTCAACGGAAAAGCGAAATAACTGAAAGTACCGTACCAAAAGTACAAAAC
Organism: Petrocephalus schoutedeni; assembly: GCA_026780765.1. Lineage (NCBI taxonomy): Eukaryota > Metazoa > Chordata > Actinopteri > Osteoglossiformes > Mormyridae > Petrocephalus > Petrocephalus schoutedeni. The sequence continues at coordinate 10,202,511 of JAODKL010000135.1, forward strand.
TTCATGTGGTGGAAAGCGCCCATAGATATACCAATAAATTGGCACTACCAGTATGCTATTCTGATAAAATATGCCAAAATGTCAGAAAACCGGTGCTGCTGTTGAACTTTTGGGTAGCTGCTCCAGTAAATCAATTTTTTGTATAAATGAATAAACTTGTAATTGGCTTTATTTAAACTAAGCATTTGGGATAACTTGGCGACTCAGCAGGTAGGCATGACACCGTCAGAGTCCCAGGTTCAAAGATGGCCTTAGTTTTGTAGTTTTGCGTAGTTCCACGTTCTGTGTGGGTTTCTTCCTGCACTACAATGATGTGCTTTTCACAGCCGGTGATTCAGAGCTCTTTATAGTGTGCGAGTGACTGCATGCGAGTGACTGCGTGCGAGTGCTGTGTGGATGCGCTGGCGCTTCATTGAGGGTCTAGCCTGCCTGTTTTACGTTCCATGCTTCCCAGCACAGCTTTCTAATTAAATAAATGGTTATTGAAAATGATCCTTCAATGTCTTACGGGCTTTTGTTCTGATGAGTGGTTTCCTGGAAGTTCTGAGCCACCCCCCTGGGAGCGGTTTTCTGAGCGGCGTGCTGTTGGGCTCCCCGCTCCTCATGTCGGCTGCTGGTTGCAGGTGGGGGAGAGCAAGCGGCCCAGCTTCAGGCCGGGGTTGGAGGGGGGCAGCTCCGACGATGAGCTCCCTGCCACCCGCCAAGGACCCGGCAGCTCGGGGATGGAGTTCCGGCGCTCTGCAGAGGGCCAGGTCATCAGCTCGCCTGTCGCAGGCAAGCAGCTCTTTGTTTCCATTAGGTTTGCTGCTTCCGGCCTGAAAACTTATACTCTTATTTGAAGGCCGACGTTTGGCCAGCGGGAGATGTGCAGTGGACAGCCGTAATTGTTGATAATCTGGGTTCTTGATGTTCTTTTGCTTTGATTGGGTGGTACTGATGCTCCTAAAATGATTTTGAATGAAGTTTGGGAATTTTCTCATGTGTGTGTGTGTGTGTGTGTGTGTGTGTCGGCTTGGCTCGGTCGATAGGTGATGGCGGTGGTGGGGGCGATGGCAGCAGTGGTGGGGAGGGACAGGGCGGCGGCAGCGGCGGGGTCCCGGCTGTCCCCCTGACCTCCGGGAGTGCTCCGGCCACTTATGATGTGACCCGTGGCCTCGGCATCGTAGGAGCCAGTGGTCCTGGGGGGGATGAAGACGACGATGATGACGACGGGCTGAGCTGGCCCGGCGTCCCTGGACACAGTGAGGTACAGTGAGGCTCCCACTTTCCTCTTCTCAGTGGGCACAGTCTTGGGCGTGGTGTTTGAGTCTGTGTGTGTGTGTGTTTTCCACCAGTGATGCATACGTGTTTCTGCTGCATGATGTTTCAGATGGGGGACCGTGTTGGACCTGTTGGGACAGGAGAGGCTGGTTCTGCTGACACAGGTCTAGGGCACAGACTCTCCCCAGTAAACTGGAGTATGACACTGGACAGGCAGGTGGCCTTGGTAAGTCCCCTCAATGGGACAGTTTGTAGTTGACTTGATTTTTCATGTGCTTTTAACTTGGAAGTTAATGGCATTTTCACGTTGCTTCACGTAATTTATTCTGATTGGTTTTCTGGTGCTGTTTCAGGATGCTATGGACAACACAGAGTCAGTCGTTGCAGTTGATGGTCTCTTGGACTCCCTCTACTGGCGGAGTGCTGCGGGGCAAGGGAGACCCCAGGAGGCATCCAGTTCCTCTCTCCTGCAGGGAACCCAAGGCAGCTTCCACCTGTCCCAAGTTCACCCTCCCCATAGTGCTGATGAAGAGGTGGAGGCTGATGCTGCAGAGCCCCGGGGGGGTCCTTGTGGGATCTCCACCCACCCGGAACCTTCAGACAGTGAGGGGGAGGTCTGCGTGGCCTCCCTGGAGGCCAAGTACTTCTCCCGCTCCTTCCAGGAGGTGGACTCTGACAGCCGGGAGCGCAGCCCTGATGACCCCGGGCTCAGGTTCCAACCAGGTGGGCACCGCACTTCTTTAAAGGACTCTTTATTTTATGATTTTCTTTTTTTTTTACTCCTAGGGGTCTTAAATGCATGTTTGTGGGGTTTTGGCTTTTCAGAGGTGAACGAAGAGCACAGTGTGGTTTACCAGAATGAGGAGGGCAAGTGGGTGACGGACCTGGCCTATTATTCCTCCTTTGCGAAGGAGACGGAGACCCATGAGCAGGAGCTAGCAGCCAAGCAGTTTGAGGGGGAGCAGTTTGTTCCTGGCAGTAAGTAGGGGCCGTGGCATCCGGAAAACTGGGTCCATATCTGCACGGGCTGCAGGTCCCTGCACGGCATGGCTCGCATGCCAGTGTAGGTGCAGACAAGCGCTACACAGATGCAGCCAGGCAACAAGTGTCACAGTCCTAACCTGCTAATAATGTATATTTTGTTGCTCGTGATGGCTCCTGTCAGCTGCTCTCAAAATCCTTTGCGCTGTAGATTTTATTTTATGAGAGAGTTTGACGAAATGGGTTTCCTCACTTCTGGAAATGTTTAGAACTTTGGGAATGCCTCTATTTTTTTATTTTTTATTTTTGTTTCTGTGAGGGTGTGGATGAAATTGTAGAATTGGTGAGTGACTCTTTCTGCCAATGTGTAGGTTTAGTCATTTTGGTCGATGTGGTTACGTGGTGTTGTAATTGTCTCTATGCCAGGTAATGCCATTGATAAGATTATTGAGGATCAAGAGGAATTTGAGAAAGAGCATCAGTTCATGCAGGTATGTTCTGAAGGCTTTTATGTAGAATCATCTCAACATATTCGGGCAGACATCCATCCGGCAAACAAAGATTTTTGAAAAATCTTTCAGGAGGAGCAGATGGTGGCCCCAAACACCAGCCTGGGCCTCGGGGACACCTCATGGAGGCTTCCTAGCAGTAACCACATCCTCATGAGGGCGTCTCAGGTGTCCTCTGATTTTGAGAAGGGTAGCCAGAGCTACCTGAGGCTGTCTCTGGGCGAGTTCTTCCAGCAGCGGTCTGAAGCCCTGGGTTGCCTGGGAGACAGCGAGGAGGACTACATCAAGCGGGTCAGTGTTTGGGGGGGATTGTTTCCGGGTCGGGGCCTTTTTGTGAATCATGGTCGGCCTGGGGATGAATGAGCACAAGTTGCTCTGTGGGCTGCTTTCTGGGCGCGATTAGATTCACTTCATAGTGTTTAATCACACTTTCCCCATTGTAGTCTAAGTGTTTGGTGGGAGCATTCCTGAAAGTCACAACAAAGTGATGGTCTTTGATGAGGGTGGTGTTGGGAATATTTTGCCCTCACCAAACCGATGGGTGGATGATTAAAGGAGCCTGCCCCACTCTGCCCAGCCCTCCTTCGGTTACGTCATCAGTTCCCCGGAGAAGAGGGAGCCCTTCGCGCTCATCCGGCCCTCCGACTTCTCTTCGCGAGGCGGCCCGGTCCACAGTGATGCCGATAAGACCATGACCCCCGGTACGCCACACGTCCCACCTGCCACTTCTCTTGCTATTTGTTGCATTTCTTCCGAGTTTCTTCTGATTCCCTCTGTCCTACGTTGTTGGACATGTAGAAGATCTGGACAAGACCCTGGAGGAGGCAGAGGCAGCAGGGAAAAATGGACAAGCACTCCCTGAAAATGCTGAGAGAACCTTTGAGGTCTGTAGGGGACGCTGCTGCTGGAACCTGTCACCATGTCCGCTTTCCGGTTTGACTGACACAAATGCTAAAAGAAACCCTTTGCTTTGTTCCTTAAGCTTGTTCTTGTTTGTAAAGTTTCTGTGGTTTCCTTAGAAATTAAGAGTTACTAGGTTATGCCTTCATGGCTGATAACCTGGGTTAAAGTCTGAGTGCAGTGTGGCCCTGACTGAATGGATGGATGGATGCTCAATGCTTATGCTCCCTTGTGCCCTCCTCTTAAAGGTGCCTCCCACACCCGCTGCCGGGAGGGAAAGTGGGCCGACAGTGAGCCCAGACTCCCTCCATAGCAAGAGCAACTTGGCGCTCAGCATCAGCGCCATCGCCTCCGCAATCGCCGACGCGTCCGTCAGCGCCGACCCCGCGCAGCTCGCCGCCATGATCGTAGAGCTGTCCAAGCGGAGCAAGGCCATGTTCAGGCAGGACGGCGTCCTGGCACAGGCTTCCCCGGATTATCCCGTGCCTCTGCAAGGGGACCGGAGCAGTCTGGCGGAGATGCTGCAAATGAGTGCGTACGCCGGGGAGCTGAGCGCCCTGGACATGGAGAAGTACCTGAGGCAGGCCGAGGTCTCAGGCAGCGATGGCGACCTCTCCGGCTCTCCCTACAGCTTCGATATCCTCAGCTGCCTTGGTGACTCCCAGAGGAAGTCCACGCCTCTGCAGCGGGAAGAGCTGGCCACTAGCACTCCACCTGAAGGCCAGGCCGAGGTCTGGCCTCCAGGGTGCGACACACCATCTGCCGGCATCTCTGCAGGGGCCAAGAGGAGCGGCATCCCCAGGGCCAAGGCCTTCGTAAGCAGGCAGGTCCCGGAGCCCTTGCCCTCGGCCCAGAGAGTGCCGGACCATGAGGCCCCAGGCCAGCAGGGGCCTTGCACCACAGCAGGGAACGGGGGTGTTAGAATGGGCACCGTCAGACCCCGCGTATCCAGTGCAGAGGTCGCTCCCACCGCAGCACCTTCTCCAGGCCAGCAGGGGGCATGCTCTAGCCCGCCCTCTAGCAGGAACGCTACATCTAGCTCCCTGAAACAGAGGAGCGTAGGTCGGGAGGTGGACAGGACCAGCTCAGCAGTCAGAAATGCTGCAGAGAAGAACCCTGGACCACAGCATGGGACCACAGAAAAGCATGTTTGTTTTGCTGGGGAGGCTGCGGTGTCCTCCAGCGAGGGTGAAGGTGTGTGTCACGGTAACATCAGACTGATCAGTGTCGACGTGTGTTGCTGAACCAAGCCCTATGCTTATTAATCACTTACTGAATGCCTGGTGTGTCTGTGTTCCATATAGGTGTGTAATATATTTGGGGACCAAATCTCTCCACAATGTAATTAAAAACCTGTTATTCTGATGATGTGGGGACCTTTTTGATGTGGGAAACTTAGTTTTCTAAAAACCTGTGACTGCAATAAAAAAAACCTTAAAATACCTAAAGTCTTCTATTTAGTTTGGTTAATTATGGGTAAGGTTAGGGCTGGGTAGGGGTTACGGTTGTGATTGTTGGGTAGACGATACGCATAGTAAGTAAGGCATAAATACGAACTTGTGTGTGCGTGCAGTTTTCTGATTGGGCCACCCCCTCTCTCTCTCACCCTCACACATACAGGTGGGGTACAAGGTTTCCCCCAGGAGGAGACGCAGTGCACATTCAGACCCTCGACCTCCCCGCTCACACACTCCTCCCCAAGCCAGACGTCCATCCCCAGCATAAGCAGGTAAACCACGTGTCACCTCCACTTTCTCACCTTCTGGCCAGCAAGTTGACACTCGGCGCCGTGTCACGTCTCGCTGACGCCCCCTTCTGGTGTCTCCGTCTCTCAGGGCCCCGTCCTCTCCCACCTGTGTCGGGGGGCTGGCTGGGAGGCGAGCCCAGGAGCCCCTGTCTCCTGAGTCAGTCTGCTCTAGTCCCAGCCTGAGCAGACTGACTTACGTCTCCATGAATGACAGCACCTGCCTGCCGAGCCCAGAGAAACGCAAGGTAAGGGGCCTGCTAGTGCTGGGGGGCTGGGCCCCTAGAATGTCATCTTGTATCTACAGGCCTTTAATCTACTGAGGCTCTGCCTAAAGATGGTCAAGACCTGGTTCCTTGCACAGATATTATGAGATTCTGTGGATCTCTGTCCAGCTAGAGGTCTCGTTAAGTTTGAGCATAGGATACAAGTTATCTGGGCTGCTCACTCTCTTCTCCTAGGCCAACAGTAGCCTGGCACTGAGCACCACCATCGTCAGGGCGAGTCCCACCCCACCGGCAGAACCAGACCTCCCTCAGAACCTTTATAATCATCCAAAGGGCCCGACAAGGAACCACGACTCTCGCCTCCAGGAGAAGAGCTCCGATCCGGAAACCCGCAGCCAGAGCGAGTGTGACTTCAGGGGCCCGGCACCAGACGGCGGGCAGCACAAGCGCCACTCGGAGCCCGGCCTACGGAACGCAGCCCCGGGGGATTCTGGGTACTCCAGCAATATCAACATCCAGCAGCCAGGAACCAGGGACCAGGCCTTCCAGCAGTGGCCCAGAGAGACATTCCCCAGGGCAGCCTTCGGTGTGGATGACTTGCACTATGTCCCAATCTCTAGCTATAAGCCGCAGGGTTCCTTGCTGGATCTACCCCCGGCTGTTCCGGCCCTTCGTTCTGGCCAGCCCCTCTTCAGCCCCCAGCTGAATCAGCAGTACCTGGGGGTCGAGCTGCCTGTGCAGACGTACCACATTGGTGGTGCCACAGGGCTTTATGGGGCCCCCAGTGTCAACCCCCCAGTGGGACATATTCCCGGTTCTGTACCTATGAGTGCCTCAGGCCTACCTGCCAGCTACCTGCACCCTGGCCCAATCCACCAGCCGCCCTTGGTCTCTGGCCTGGGCAAGCCCTATACCCAGCACGACCTGGAGGCTCTGAGCATGTGGGCTGCAGACCAAGGTGAACCAGACCTTCCTTTTTATTTTGCTAGGTCCTTTTACATTTGTGAGTCTCACGCATCATGATAGACTGATAAGATTCAGCCTTTTTCAGTCCTTCATTATGAGAGATAAAGGGCGGTGGTATCAGCATTGATCATGGGTAGCATCAGGGCTTGCTGTTGAATTGTAATGTACCTTAAACTCTGCCTGCTTTGCCTGATCTGTGTAAAGTCATCGTCCCCGAGGAGCTGAAGTTTCCTACGGCCTGCTGCGTGGGCATTGCCTCCCAGACCACCATGAGCATCTTCAATCCCACTGAGCGATGGGTGCAGGTCGGCATCTCCGTCTCTGGCCTCTCCATCGACGGCGAGAAGGTGAGCAAGGGCGTTCATGTTTCTGTGTCTAGTTTCCCAGCGAGGGGCCCGAAGGTGACGCCGGGTCTGTCCCAAACGCAGGTGGACGCACTCCCCCTCCAGTGGCTCATTGTGAAGAAGAAGACCATCATCGGGCCCAAGAGCACCGAGGAGCAGAAGGTGCTGTTTGTCCCACCCCGGGCCGGAGTCTACAAGTGTGTCATCAGCGTGTCCTCCTGGCCTGCTTCTGCAGCGCTCGCCGCCGGAACGCAGCTGGAGGTCTTTGCCAAGAGGGTGGTCCTCGTCGCCGTAGCTGAAAACCCCTTCATTGAGGTGAGACCGCTGAATGGTAGTCATTGCTGTAGTCCTGTGAGGACCCATGCCGCTTTTCCACTGGCGCTGAGAACTAGTTACGCTATGGTTCCTGCTGGCTTCGGTGTTTCACTGCAGAACCGTCGGCTCGGGTTTGGAGAGCAGCGATGACGTAAAACATAGCCGTTAATTTACTGTTCGCACAGTGTAGCCCATGATTTACTATGGGGTAATTTCCTAATTTTTACATCTGTGAGATTCGTCATGTTTTGCATCACATATCCATTGCATAGCCGTTCTGTGGTACATTTTTAAAAGGTAGGCTGGAATTTTTCAAGTTCTGAGTTACTGGAAATGCATCAGTACATCATGATATGAGATACTACTAGTAATGAATAATATATAGAATGTGCTCTTTTCTCTTCAGATAATTAGTGCGCAGAATAGTGTTATATCGATGCATTTCGACAAATCAGATAATGGTGACGCAACCAGCTTAGTCTGGTCATGCTTTCGTTAGTGCGGTTACCGCTTGCATACTTTAAATGGGACCTCCCCCCCCCCCCCCCCCCCCCCCCCCC
>JAODKL010000135.1:10210416-10223021 GCA_026780765.1 Petrocephalus schoutedeni
TGGTCCTCACCAGGATATAAAAACAAGTGCACACACACACACACACACACACACACACACACACACACACACACACAGGCCCTCTGTGGATAAGATTGCTTACCCCTGCCCGATACCAAAGGTTCAGTGTCTGTTTAGCATCATCAACACATTAAAAATACTCATGATGTTCTTTCAGGTGATGCACCTTCAAACTTTGGATTTGTCCTGCTGATCATTTTTGCTCCGGTTCCTGTACAATTGTTTTCTTTGCGCATTACAAATTTCAGTCATAATGTCCTGTTCACTGACATCATAATATTTCCTCACAAATGGCATTTTGGGAAATGCATTCAATGCAGCCTGTGTGCTTGGAGTGTACTTTTCCGGAAGGCCGATCGGCCAGCAAAAACTGACTGGTTCCAATTGATAGTCGGTTGACTGGTGTATCTCTGCTTTCTAGGTGGATGTGGGGGCGTCTGGATGCCTGGCGTTTGGGGACCTGGTAGGTGGCACTGCCAAAGCCCTTCCCCTGAAGCTCGTCAACAGGACCCGCGCCACGGTGCCCGTGCGGCTGGTCATCAGCGCGGTGAGAGGCGGCCCCCTTTCCAGGCTGCTCACCTTACCATGTGTGTCAAATGTGGCAGTTAGTCTCACCGCGTCACTTGCTTGTGTAGCGCCGCATGCTAGCAGCTGTATTAATTTTATAGCTATTTTTGTGAGTCGTGCTGCCGGCTGCTTGCTGGCTAACAGGCTAATATGCCTGGTACCCAGTAAATGTACTGGCTCGGCATGTTGCGCTAATGCCTTTAGCAGTCGTGTTCAGTCTTTCGTAGCTGTCACCAGACACCTTGTAGCAGTAATTGTATACATGGGCTGCCTCCTAAAGCAGCAAGGTCATGGCCCTTGGCGGCCGTCATGCCTCGGCGCCTTTGTGTTTCCGCCAAGCTCGTTGCAACTGACGCCATCCGTTTTCGACGCGTGTGCCGCAGAACGCCAACGCCTGGCGCTGCTTCACCTTCTCGAAGAGTGCGGTCGCCGCGCCGGCGGACGGGCCACCGCACGCGGGCGGCCTGCCCCCCCTGGCGGCCCCCTCCGTCATGAACCACGTGATGCATGCTGGCTACGGGGAGGTGAGTGACCTGCATACCTCAGCCTCACCGGTGCCCTGCTTCCCGGAGACCTAAAATCCACTGGACGGCTCTATTTCTGTAACGGGTTGAATAATAGAGCCTTGGTCTCTTCCGTTTTTTTTTCCAATTCACGAGAAATGCCTACATTCATTTACTTTCCTTCTTCTCCTAAAAAATTGTTTGTTGCTGTTTTTTCTCAGAATCTAGAAAACTTCATGCTGTGGGTTCACTTCCACGCCCCGCAGCATTACACCCCCTGTTCGGGTAAGTTTCGCCCCTTCCTCGGGACTGCCCCCTACTGGTCTGCACGTGGTACTGATGGCCCCCTCTCTACTTAGCCACAGGGGAGCTGGGCCCTGCGGAGGAGTACGTTGCTCGGGTGGACATCGAGCTGGACAGCCCAGGGCCCAGCCAGGTGATACGGAGCGTCCCGCTGAGGGCCAGGGCTGGCACTGCCCGTGTGCACGCTCCCAAGGACATGCAGGTAGGGACAGCATGCTGCAGCGTGCCCTGTTCCATTACGCTCTCCCCCTGTAGACTGAAGGTCATTAGAGGGTAATGCATCGTGTGAAGGTCACATAAGAGGTCGTCATGAGGGTTTCCCCAGGGATTGGTTTTAGTGGCGGCCTTGCTTGCTCGACCACTGTCCTGTAAAGCAGAATCCAAAGCATTCTGTGTTTATCTGCCCCGGGACAGTCTGCTTGCAATACCTCATGCTATTTTCCTCTCCGTTTGCAGAATGTCTACCTTGCGGCGGCGTTGGGAAAGACCAGCACGCAGGTCCTGCCGCTGAAGAACGCGGGCAACATCGACGTGCAGCTGAAGTTGAGGGTGCGTGTCGCCCCCGCCAAGGGCTGCCGTGCTTTGCAGCGCCTGGCGCGTGCAGCTTCCATTCATGTGGTCTCCTTGCCTTCCCTGCAGAGCACCGATGCTGAACGCTGCTTCTCGGTCAAACCAGAGGAGCTCGTTCTGCGTGTGGGGGAGGAGCTGGGAGTTACGGTCTCCTTCCACGCCCAGGGCGACAGGAAGTACAAGGAGACGTGAGCACCGATCCCTCCCTCTTTGGTTTGGCTTCTTCTCCTGAGCCCCTCCCACCACTGATCTGACATCCTTCTGGCCTTCCAGTATGCTCACCATCCTGGTGCTGCCCTCGGGGCCTCAGTATGAAGTTGTCTTGAAAGGGGAAGTCACCCCAGAGGATTCTGGGAAGCGCCCGTCGCCAGTGAAAGTGCCCCCTGTGGGGGTCGTGAAAAGCAGCGAGGTGCCCCCTATTCTCTCCAACAAGCAGTTTATGGCTTGGGGAGGGGTTACCCTGGGCAGGGCCGTGTAAGTAAGCTGACCTATACAGCCCCCCCCCCCCCCGTTCCGTTTTCGTCTTGCAGGATTTATAGGGTACCAGAACAATGCAAAGCCGCTGACGTTGCTGCCAGATGTTCGCCTTTGCATTCCTGCTGGCTAACTTGCCAGCTTATCAGGAGAAACTTGCTGGTGCCCTGTTTAAAAGCATTAGAGCTTTTTGTCCTATTTAAGCCAGCTCTCCTCCTGGGACAACTGCTTTCTGTCTGCGTCGCATTTCAGGCAGCAGAAGCTGGTCCTGCGCAACAACTCCCCGAGTTCCACGCAGCAGCTGCGGCTTCTGATCCGAGGTCAGGACCAGGACTGCTTCCAGGTGAGGCCCGCTCCCAGTCTCCCAGGACGGTGTTGATACCCCACTTCTCTACAGGCACCTCCAGATGTTTTGTGCATCTCTACCACCAGAAGGTCCCCAGATAATACCAGAACCCTGCTCCCTGTCTTATGGCCTACGACCAGGTCCTGTCGTGATCTTCCTGTCTGTCCACTAGCTCCAGAGCACCTTTGGCCCGGAAGAGCGGCTCAGCCGGCACAGGGAGGTGACTATGAGGCCCAGGGAGGACGTAGCCGTGCACCTCCTGTTCGCCCCGACCCGCGTGGCCTGTATGTTGGCCAAGCTGGAGATCAAGCAGTCTGGCGTCTGCTCCTCCCAGCCGGGCATTAAGTTCACGGTGCGGCTTTGCTACGGCTCAGTCTCCGTCTCATCCTGTGCCCGTGTCTCTCTCTCTCTCTCTCTCTCTCTCTCTGTCTGTGTGTCTCTGTCTGTGTGTCTCTGTCTGTGTGTCTCTGTGTCTGTCTGTCTCTGTCTGTCTGTCTCTGTCTCTGTCTGTCTGTCTCTCTCTGTCTCTCTGTGTCTCCCCCCCCCCGTCCTGTCTGATAGATGGCTCGTTTCACTTCTACTTTCTGGACCCTCCCCAGATCCCTCTGTCGGGATACGGTGGCACCAGCAACATCATCCTGGAAGAGGCGCGGAAGCTGTCCGACAGCTATGTTGTGACGCTGGGTGGCGTGTCGGTGGGCGGAGTCAGCAAGGTGTGCGTGAGCGTGCGCAACACAGGCTCGCGGGCTGCCTTCATCAAGGCGGCGGCCTACGCCGACCTACAGGCGCGCCTGCGCATGGACACCTCCGTCATCAGCCTGTCGCCCCCGCAGTTCGTGCTCAAGGAGCGAACCCAGGAGGTATGGCGGGGGCTCTGCTTTGTTTGTCTTCCGTTCGTCTCTCCTTAAGTGTTTCCTTAACGACTCCAGTGTCAGAGGTTCGGAATTATATGATGGAGCTGTTGGCTTCTATATCATTAGCTAATGGTTGTGGTTTGTAGCTCGAGTCCACATAAAAAGCTCTGAAGACTGGCGTTGGTCCTCGTGTTGTGACCGGCGAAGGGGCTCCGGAACATAGATCTGCCGCACTGAAGCCGGGGTGAGCCAACCCTGCTCTGACCGGGCTTCTGTGCAGGTGGTGACCATCCTGCTGAAGGCCACGCCCAGGGAGCACGGCCTCTGCCAGTCCACTGCTGCCCTCCTGGCCACGGTCTGCTTCTTCTGTGGGGACGAGGTCTCACGCCAGCAGTACAGGAGGTACCATCCCGGGAGGTCGTCGGTCCCGGTCGGAGGACTTGATTTTTATATTTATATTTATCAGAGCATGATTTACTGCGATGGTGCATTTCCTTTCCCGCCTTGGCTTCCTCCCCGCAGGCTTCTGCGCAGCAGGCCCGACGCGGGCCACAAGCTGCTGTCTGCCAGCGGCCTCCTGAAAGACCTGAGCTTCGACGAGCCGTTCCTCGGCGACGAGCAGGTGACGGAAGGTGAGGCACCGTGCCGCGCGGTGGAGGTGGGGGGGCGCTGGTTCCCCACGCGCTGTGTGATTTGGGAGTCCGCTTTTGTGCCTGCAGCGTACGACCTTCCCCAGAGGCCCAATGAGGCGCAGCTGTTCTACAGCAACATGAGCAAGGTGGTGCTGTCCGTGCTGGGCACCGTCGAGGTCTCCGATTCCGGGGAAAGCGACTGTGTCGAGTCCCTGCGGCCCTCCCCTCGGCGCGGCTCCGAGTCTGACAGGTAGTGTCCGCTGACATTCTGTACCTACTCCTTTCCGGTTCTTCACAAGAGCCTCCGGCGTAGGGCCTGGTGATGTTTAACACTAATGTGTCAGAGTACCACACTCACTGCACTTTCATTAACTTCCCTCCTTGCAGCCGGTTCTGCATCTTGAGCTGTAGAATGGATCCTGTCTTGTACTATTGTCTTTATCTGATAATGTTTCTTGCTTGACCGTCTGTCCCGCCCCCCCCCCCTCCCCCCCAGTGGCTTTGGAAACTCAGACCGTCACATCAGCAATGTCTCCCTGGATGTCCTCCCTGTGAAAGGCCCCCAGGGGCCGCCCCTGGCCCTCAGTGTTGCCAGTTCAGCCCCGAATCAGCCGGCTGACCCCCAGGTGTCCTGGAGCATCCAACCAGAGCAGCTAGTCCTCTCCGTCCCCAACATCAGTGAGTCTGAGTGTGTGCGCAGTGGAATTTGTAATGCAGAGAAGCTAAGCTATCTTCTGCCTCTTGTGTAAGGAGAGGGGTAGGACTTCTGCTGTGTACCTTTTCTTTCATGGGTTTAAAGTGTTTGACTGGCTGCGCCTCCTTGTGGCAGATGATGCAGCTGACACGAGGCATGTGAGGATCCAGAACCACTCCCCCAGAGAGCTGCGCTTTGAGTTGTCCTGGCCGGCCCACTGTCTGACTGTCACTCCCCAGCATGGGGTCGTCGAACCTAAGTACATACCTACTGTCCTAGACCTGTGTGACGCGGCTTTGAGCCTGGGGCTGACAGGCTCATAGCCATCCTGGGTAGAATATCCGGATAAGTTCAGATGAAGTTTCTGGAGCCCCTAACGGACGGGACTGAACGGCCACTCTTCCCACAGGAGTCACCTACAGATCCTGATCAGCCCTAACCGGTCCTTGACCACCAAGTCCACCATGCTGCCCTGGACTGGACAGATCTACGTCCAGTGTGGTGACCAGCAGAAGGTGGACTTGCCAGTTTGATTATCTTTCTTGGTTATATGAATAATTTCACTCGCTTTGAGCAGCATGTTCTCGTGAAAGTGCCTTGTGCTAATATAGTGCTTGTGAATCTTGGATATCCTTTTAATGTTTATGTCGTCCGGTGCTAGACAAAAGCTGTAAGTGTTTTTGGGGGTGTTAAATACGTAGTTTTCCTGGAGGCATTGTGTGCAAATCTGTGCAAGTTTAATCTTCACGGTCAGTGACGAGTTCCTCTTCCTCCTTGTTTCCTCTTTAGTTCATCAAAGTTCAGATCCGACAGGACCTGGCCCTGGATGTGTCTGCAGGCGGCTTCTCGCCCAAGCCCCTGTCTGCTTTGCCCCCACAGGCAGAAACCCCCACTGTCCCGGGGGGCCGTCCTCCTGAGACACCTCTGCGCTCCCAGGTGGTGATTAAGAGCCGCACCCTGGTGTTCCCGGCAACGCCGTCTGGGGGGAGCTCAGGTGAGGGCCGTGGCTGGGGCAGCGCCTTGCGAGGTGTGACACATCTGGCGATGTGGAAAGCAGGCTGTAAGCTGTCAGAGCCGCTCCTTTCTGATTGGCTGTAGCCAGTGACTGTTGACTGGTCGTTTGGAACGAAATCTTGGTCTGGACTCTCTGGACCTGAAGTACCCACCTTCTGCACAAAGTCATCCTCACTGCATGTGTCGTGGCAGAGTCCTTCCTGGAGATGGAGAACGGCGGCGATGAAGTGCGGTGGTACCTGTCGTCGTTTGCCCCGCCGTACGTGAAGGTGAGTTCAGAGTGAGGCCCGGGAGTCACAGCGTGCAGTGTGGCGTCACCCTCGTTTTCTCGTGCATTAAGTGCTGCCTTGTGGCGATCTGCCCTGTCGTGAGCTTAGATGAGAATAAGTCACCAGCGGCTCGGGCCCAGAGTGACACAAGCAGGTTAAAAGCAAACGTGGATCCTCTAAAGGTTCAGCCATAGTCATTAGGGTTGAAATCCCAGGTGTGTGGGGTCCTGCCAGCTCGACCTAGAAACGTGGCGTGTTAGCAGACTGATTCGTGACTCTGCCCCCCACCCCATGTGTTCTTCCTGCAGGGTGTGGACAGCAGTGGCGATGTGTACCGGGCCACCTACACGGCCTTCAGGTGCTCTCGCGTCTCAGGAATTCTGGGAGTGAGGGAGAAGATGAAGGTGAGGCCGCCTCAGGGCACAGCAGTCAGCGTCAAGTCAAAGTATCTTTGTCACCATCAGACATAGAAAAATAGTTTAAAAACGTGCAAATGTGCAATGAAACTGAATAAAGAGAAAAGTGCAAACAAAAGTTTTGGATCCTTAACCCCAAGGCCTGCTTTCTGTGTCACTGGCTTCCCCTTTGCTTAGCTACTGAGGCCTTTCCTCATAACGTAATTGTAAATGTCACTTGAAACCTCACACTATGTACCACATTTATAATTCAAATAAAGCTTGATATTTGCCTGCGTTTGTCTCCCCCCTCAGGTGCCCATCACCTTTCTGCCACGTGACAGCGGCGATTACGCCCAGTTCTGGGACTTGGAGTGCCACCCGGTGGCTGAGCCCCAGCAGAAGAGCAGGGTCCGATTCCAGCTCTGTGGGACAGTAGGTTTGGCTTTTTTAGGGTGGGGGGCGTGGGGGGGAGGGGGATCGGCGATCAATTGCCCATCCTTTCTGAGGAGAGTTGTCAGAATCCACAAAGAAGGTTTATGTTTCCAAGTCTTAATCCTTGGCATTGACTCTCCTGACATTTATACACAAGCGAGTGAGACTGGTGTATGAAGCACTGCGAGGCTTTGATCCAAGATTGTGGCCTGGGGTCGGAAAACCTGAGCTGAACCTGGAGCCCAGGGCCACAGACAAACTGCCCGACCCGTCAGTGAGTCGGTCTCCTAGAGGATGCTTGTTCAAGCGCTGTTCTTCTCAAGGGCGTAAGAGTTGGAGCAGCCGTCAGTGCGAGCGCGAGCACAGACTCCCTGGTGCGGACGGAGGCCACCATGAAGAGCAGAAAGAAGCCGGAGAGGTCTGTGATCAGGACTGGGTAAGAGAGAGAGAGCTGTGATTGCTCACAGCCTCCAGTGTAGGTGTCACACCCGCAGTGTGAACTGACTTTAGTTTACGTAAGAGGATGGAGCCACAGGCTCCGTAATCTCGGCTCCTGTAGAAGAAGCCAGTTACTGTCGTCGTGCGAGGCTGTCTGACCTGGTTTACTGGTGCTGCGCGGGGATTGGGAAATGGCTTCCACGGCCGTGTATGGACGTTGTGAAATTAAATGCAGGTGTGGCGAGGCTCTCAAGTGGGAACTTTACGGATTTGGTTTTGTACCACACACCCATACACACACACACACACACCCACCCCACTACTTCATTAGTAGGGTTCTGAGCATGTGAGAAGTTCAGCATGGTGCTGGGTGATTCCATTCAGGGGCATCATAATCGGGACTGTTTTCTAGACTTTCCATGCCACATCCGCATCCCGCTGATGGATCCATGTGCCTTACTCCCTTAATGTTCAGTGAGACCATTAAAAACTGCACCCCATCTCAGAATTACTCACTCGCCCCCCCAACCCCCAAATGCTGGCGCTCTTGTCTGGTGCATCACTGCTGTGCGTGGGATAGATTGTGAGCAAAGGCACGGATTTGTCAACCTGGGAACGCACAGTCTTTCCTGTCCTCATGCGGCATGTGATGAATGTGTTGTATAAACGTCACAAAACCCCAAATGCCCCCCCATCCTGAAATGGGGGGGGAGGGTAACACTTAGCGATATGGAAAAAGGTATTTAAAATGGCCTAACCTCTGCTGATGTTATGGCGTCATCCGCTGAGTTGCCGATGGCTTCACTTCCTGCGTGACCATCTCAGGTGGGCGTTTTGAAATGCTGTGTGCTCTTGCAGCCAGGAGGAAACGCAGCGGAGGGGTGTTTATGCACCCCAGGACCTGTACACCTTCCCCCAGACGCGGGTGGGTGAGTCCAGCACCCTGAAGGTCCACGTACGCAACAACTCCTTTGACACTCACGAGGTACGTGACACGATCCAGAGGACATTGGGAGGTAGGAGGAGCCTGCAGAACATGGGGGAAAAGAGCCTGTCATGCAGGAGTTTGTGGAGAATGGCTAGATGTCTTAGTTTGGTAAGAAAGGACATGAGTTGGAGGACTGAATTGGAGGAGTTCGTCTGAAGTCAGTCAGTCAGTAAAGTAAGTAAAGTCTGTCCATGGACTTTCCTCATGTTTGGATATTGGGGTGTGAGTTGAGGTAGCAATAGCTAAGAGATCCATGCTGATGCTTCTCAGAAGAGCTGCTTTAGTGGCTAACGTACTAGCTTGGCAACAGTCCTGCCATGTCCTCTTCTGAAGAAATGCTTGGACCAGCATCCTTACCTAAGGAAAATGCCCATATAGTCAGTAGTGACTAGACTAGCAAGTGTATTTGAAGCTCTGCAAACCACAAGCTTAAACCTAAAACTGTTGTGATGTGTTGAGTTGATGTACAGTATTGTATGGGACCACATTCTGAAGAGGCACCCCCCCCCCCCCCCCCGCCGCCATTTTAAAATGCACCAGGAAGTTTGGTAAATGAGACGTTCCCATTCCCAGAAAGACTTCTTGCAGACTTTGTCACCTTCAAAATCTGGTGCCCCCTTTGCTGTGGTTCGTGTGGCTCTGATGCATGGGCTACGCTGTGTCTGCCCTGAATGCTCTGCATGGATTTGATGTTGAGCTTCTCTAATTGACTTGCAGCTGAAATTCGTAAGCCCTAGAGAGCCCTTCGACATCAGGCATTGCAAATACTCTCTGAGGTGAGTGGCCCTTCTTCAGGATAATCGCACAGATTTTCTGGGTAACGGAAGGTTGGCGCCATAAGCTGGTGCTGGTTTTCCGCAGTAGGAGACTCGGAACAAGAGGGTATTCCTGCTACGGGGGCTTGGGGGAGGGGCCTCTGGTTTCTCAAGGTAACAAAGTGCAGGTACTGTGTGATGGCTGGCGTGCGGCGTCAGCCTGTACACCCCGTCAGTCAGGCTTGATCACACTTGGTTGCACGTGTGCCGTGGTCACTGGCGGGCGGCGCTGCAGTCGCATGGCTGCATGTGCTGACGGGTCCCCTGCAGCCTCGCATTGATAGCTACGGCCCAGACTGCAGTGACTCCTAATGTGTTTTTAGCAGCCGACCTGCAACTAAACCCGGGTTGTTTGCTCTTAATGTGGCATGGATTGATTTATCTGTTGGCAGGATTAAACCTCAGCATCAGCTGCAGAGTCTGTCCCACGTGGGAATTAGTATGTTATACATGCTTCATAATTCAGAGGGAATTTGCAGAGTTTGAAGCATGACAGCTGGTGTTTGTACAGTAAATTGCAGAGCGTTAATTCCCCCCCCCCTTCCCCCAGGTCCCAGCACTACATCAACCTGCCCGTCCAGTTCAGGCCCAAGTCGGCAGGCAGGAGCTCCGGCTTGCTGCTCATCCAGACCGGCTCAGGCGGCAGCCTCACCATTCAGCTGATTGGTGATGCGGTGCCCTGAGCAAGGCGCCCTCTATTGGCACGGCTGTCAGGGCGACCCAGTCAGCTCCCAGCAAAGGGCCCCTCCCTCCTGGCTTTCTGAAGCAGACTGACTCTCCCTATCACATGCCAAACAGTCAGAATCATACGGTGCCTCATGCTGCTTAGGGACATGGGATGGGTGTAGTGGCTTGTGGGTGGGCTCAGTGTCCCATTACCTCACTCTGTTTGATTTAGCCCCATGGAAACTTGTGGAATGGGCTGGTGGCTGATTGACAGTGCATGATGATCCCGTCTGCAGTGGGTTTGAATGTTACGCTTTCGACACCGTTAGTGTCATCTGAGTGTCTCTGACTAGGCCAGCCGGAGACCATTTTAAGGGATGCTTCACTGTAATCCGTTTTTGACAAGTTATCTGTCCAGATCCACTTAGGTTTTGATCGGGAAGGTCCCTTGATATCATTAGGGAACCAATTAATCAATGTTAAGATGGTCATCCAAAGGGGCTTGTGAGACCAGGTTTTGTCATGTGGGAACTGTTACCATGACACCCCTATCGAACAGTCTTGTTTGAGTCAATCAAGGACCTTTTAAATAAATGTGGCACAACCCCCCACCCCCCAGCTTACCATTGCCAATGTCACACTAATTCTTTTTGCCATTTTCAATATTTTAAAAGTTTGTACAGATGGCCCCGAGTCTGCTAGTCAGAAAATGTTATATTCATCGAACCAGTATTTTTGTAAGCTTTTAGTTTGGCCAAAAGATGGAGTTGTGCCATTCTGATAAATATTGCAGAACTTCTACATGCTTCGTGCATTTTGCTTGATGTATCTTACAGATGTATTTATTTTTAAATAATGTACTTGGTAAAATAAATGATTTACACTGACTATGGTCTATTCGATTTCTTGTGCGGTGAACCTTTTATAATAACTCTTACAGGTAAAGGGAACAATGAGTGTCAAATTATTATAAAACAAATGGATCACGGCCCTCTTCCCAGAACAGGAGTCGTTCTGGGACAGTGCGGCAATATAAACAGATTTTCCCTATTGATGTATAATCCGTCCATCTTTATAGCGCTCCTTTGCCTGAGGATTGCACAGAACGGAAAAATCATTATAGCACAGGGGTATGTGTCCGCGACGGCAGTCGGGCCATCCGGGCTGAGTGGTGTTTACGTCCGGCCTCGGGAGCACATGGGCCGGGCTCCGGGGGTGCTGTAGACGGGGTTGCCTGTGTACCTAGAGCGCTAGGGACCCGACACCAGCAGATTGCCGGGAACAGTCAGCTTCCCAGCCGCAGAGACGGTGCCCAGGGAGCATATGGTGCCCTAATTACCCACCTGAAAAGCCCCCGGCCATGTCTGAGGTGGACAGAGCTGCCCCGCCCACTTTCCCAAAGGGGCAGAACCCCCCCCCCCCCGAGGTTATTATGTTAGGATTACGTTATAAGGCCTCCCCAGGGCACCTGGGAGCACATGGTACTTTATCAGATTGATTGAACCCCCCCGAGTTTATCAACAGACCACCATCCCCGAGGGCGAGGGATTTATTCAATTAAACTCGCACCAGGAGACACGGTCATAGCGATACTTTATTATTTATTTTTTTTTGGAATTTTAGGCTCATTTATTGGACATGTTGTGTATGTTTTCTATTTGCTATATAGGTACTTTCCTATATCTCTTATAAACTATTTTAATGTTTTATGTCAGTTTCTATTCCTCATCCACTTAATGCGTGTTCTGTTCAGTTTCGTATTAATATCACTTACATAATTGAATTACACGCTAAACAATCTTTTGCTTAAAGAGCAGCGGATCGTCTCTCCAAACAGTTTCAAATATTACACGTTGTAACTGAAATATGCTCCTGTAACATTAAAATAGGAAGAATCTGGCAATTTGTAAACTAATAAGCCACAAACAAATCTAACTGGCAACAAAATATCTACCTGGCATGTTCCGACTTACCAAACAGGACGGAAAGTTCCAGCCCCCCGCTGGGATTCCCTATCCGATTTACGACCGTATACATATTATGACGTTTTAAAATAAGAGGCTTTTTAACTGTGTCCGCTAATGTTAAAAAAATAACGTTTAGTCTGGATATGGTCCCAGTTTCCATTATTTTTCCGCAAGTGATGAGAATGTCCAGGCGCTGCGTGTGTGCAGAAAGACGCGCAGTCAGCATTTCGCCACTAGGGGGAGTGTTTGCTAGCCGTGGGGATTCGGAGACTGAAACAAGCACGTCGCTTTCTGTGCGTGGCATGATTAATTGAAATTGGATATTACTATAATATTATTATATATCTATAACACCCCGGTACAAATTCTTGTTTACCGATAACGAACTCCAGCAAGGCTACAGAATTTGTCTCGCTGAAAAATTTATACCGTTTTATTCTGCACAGGGTGGCGGGGGTCCGGACCCTATCCCGGAAACAATGGCCGCATGGCCGGCCGTGGCAGGGCGCTCACTGCATTCACACCTACGGACAATTCACTTTAGCGTGTTTTTGGAGCAGGGGGGCACAGAGAGCCGCGACAGAGAGAATGCAAATGGAAACACATGGAGCCGAGGCGGGGGAATCGAACCCATGTGAGGCGAACGTGAACAAT
>JAODKL010000135.1:10229002-10239427 GCA_026780765.1 Petrocephalus schoutedeni
CCCCCCCCCCCCCCCCACCCCCCACTGGCCCCACCAAAAAAAAAGTTTTTTGGAAAAGGGGGGCACAGCACAGCCTTTGAAGAACCAGAGGATGCACCCCCAGAGGTTCTGGAAGGTCTTCAAGGAAGTCGCCCTGGCACAGAAACTCTCTTTTAATTGGGGGGGGGGGGGTGTACTCATCGAGTGCCTGGAACGCTAACTGCCCCCACCACCCATCTTTTCATGTCCTGCCCCGTTTGTCCGCCTTAAAGGCGGCCGGGTTACGTGAATCCGCCGCTCCTGCTTCGGGGCTCCTGCGCGCGGGCGGCCAGGTGTGGCCCACTTGGCAGCCAGCTGTAGGCAGGAAGGAAGCCCCATTAATTGCTCTCTTTAATCCCTGATATGACTCAAATGATTCCAAGCAGATCGGTTAAATTATTTGTTTGCTGTCTAGCTATTACTCTGTCACTTAAATCTTGATCCAAAAGCAGTTGACCTCCCCTCTCTGCGATTATAACTGTGTCTTGTCAGTCCACGCTTTGCCACCACATGGCTGCTGAGAGCTAGGTGGCAGAAAGTGGCCTTGCAGAGAGTGAGGAGCTTCTTTAGTGGGTCCTTGTGATACCACCGTTCCTTTGGCTGGGTGGTAATCATCCATCCATCCATCCATCCATCCTTGCTCGGGCCATGCACAGTTGCTGGCCTGTGTGTTTCAGTGTTGGGCCTCTCCTCTTAGTGTCTGAAGCATTTATAATGTATTTGGCCGTTCTTTTGGTACCTTAGCCTGGGCCTTAGCTGCTGTAAATTGTCAGCATGAGTCCAGCTACACCATCATTGTTTTTAGAGCTACCTCCAATGCTGTGTGATGGGCTGGGCGGGCTGTGGCCTGGGGGGGGGATAGGATTTGCTGTCTGAGGCCTGGGAGCCGCGCGGCATGGTCACCTGCGGCTGGGTCTGGCTGGAGAGTCGCTGGCGGAGGCGAAATGTCAGGAGGCAGGTGGGTGGAGGGGATCGGGGGCCTCGGGTGGGGTGAGAACTAGAGGTTCCCCCCCCCCACTGCCGCTATGACGCTGGTTTGGCGGGTGGGGGAAAGAGGGCATGCTGAGATAAGAGGACGTGAACCCGGGGGGGAGCTCGGTCCAATGAAAAGGTCACTCCCGTGGCCAGGGCGGAACATGCGAGAGGAGAGGCCTAGCCCAGCGCCCGTGGCCCGCACGTCCTGCTCGGAGCAGGAGCAGCACAGAGCGCCCAGGGGCCAGGGCGCCATATGGCTGTGGAGCTCTCCCAGTGACGCTCCTCAAAGGCCGGACAGATGGAGACTCACTCAGCCCCACCGCGGGCTCTAATCCGCAGCACTGGCAGGAAACGCCGCTCACGGGGTGCAGTCGAAAGCTCTGCCCTGCAGGGGGCCCCACAGACTGTGTGGTGGGGGGGCGGAGGGGGGGGCACTGTTTGGGTGGTCCGAAGCTTGCATATTTCCCATAATTCCATGGTGCGTTTGGTGACGACGCTGTCGTGGTGTGTCTCGGAGCGATACTGGCCGTCTGAAACCATCATCTCTGATTTTCTGCATCTTTGGCTGGTTTAAACCCCCCCCCCCCTCCCGAGCACCATTTCTGGATGAGCTGTAAGCAGACCCCCCCCCTTACCTTTCCTGTCAGTGGATTAGCTGATGGTCTGTTATCCTACCCGGACCATCGATTTTCCCCCCCCCCCACCCCCCGAAGTGCGGCGGACCCGCGGGCTCTCCTGTATCCCGGTGACTTGCTCGTATGCGATCCCATCCTCGGTGGCCCCGCGCAGGCGAGACCCACACACCCGCGTCATGAATATGCAGCGTAAAGCCCAATCCTCCCTGGATCATCTTGCCGTCTGAGAGCACTGCAGACATCTGAGGGACTGTCTGCCCCCTCCGTCCAGCACAAATCCGTCATGTGCGACACCCCCCCCACCCCCCCTGGCCTGGGTCCTTCCTGCGCTGCGATACCTTTAAGTGATTCCGAATCCAAGCTTCCTTCATCCGCTTAAAATTGCACCGATTAATGTTCTCATTTGGTCTCCAAGCAACCCTGCAATCTTCCGCTCCTTTTTCCATCCACCCTTTTTATCACGATTCTGCAAATAATAAAAACACTATACCGCAAAGCTGTTATAATAGCATGAGACTATATTATGCGCTTGTGATTTTTGCCTGTGTGTGTGTTTTTTTATTATTATTATTATTATTATTCTTTTTAATAAGCAAAGCTGAATTATGGCATTATCTGCTGGAGGACGCGCACCCTTTTGAAGGGGTAGTTAAGCATTTGGCACCGTGCGCCAGTGGGCCCCTCCCCCCGTGGGTTAATGATTCACACTGAGCGCGCCTCCCCCACAGTCTGTGACCTCTGTGCCGACCCCCCGACGCGGTGCAGCGGGCGAGCCATAAATGTCTCCCCGTCTAGACAGCGTGAATGAAATTCTGAGAGGCCGCCTGCCGATTGGCTGGGAGGCGCGCCTGAGTCGGCCGCGTTGCCGTTCCGACATCGCCATGGGAGACGGGAACATAAATGAGCAAACAGCTGAGGTCTGCTGGGGGGGCGGGGTGGGGGTCACTTTTAAACTCTCCTTTTAACAGGAAGGCCTTGTTCTCCTTCACCACCTTGACAAAAATAAGGTAACCTTTAAAGCTTTATGTGTTTATATGAAGGTGGCAAACCGTTAGTGTTATTTAAACGTAATACACTAAAAGCCCCTTTTTCTAAAGATAAAATGATTCCTGATAGAAATATACATCGTTACATGCTTTTATATATGTGTATTTTACAATGGGTTTGTGTATTTGCAGGTATTCTTCTATGAGTGAATTTTTTTTGGTTGTTATCCAGAGGCCTCGCTGCCTTCTTTCTGTAAAACAGCTCTGTGGAGAGCATTCCTCTCCAGGTTCAACTGTAGATGTTAGCATCTGGAACCTCTTCAGAAGGTGGTGGAGGGGGGGGACAAAATGCCCTTATTTTTTTTTTATTTAAAATATTTTTCTGAATTTGATTTTGTTAGCCAGGGGCTGTGTGACATTCCGAGCAGGTGCGTCAGTGCCGCGCTGCAAGGTGGGGCGTGGGGGGGGGCACGGTTTGGTCCTCCAGAGGGGAGGGGTTTGAGACAGGCTCCCAGCTTGGCTGTGCTGGTCTGCTCTCAGGTGGGCAGCACTTGTCACTGAGGCACATGGATGTGTTTGTGCCCAAGAGGACACCTCTGTCCTGCCCTTGCCTCGGTTCAGCAGTCCTTGACTCTGTGTCATTGGGAGAGGCTGCAGGATTTGAGTTTAGCAGTTACTTCTGCTGCTGTCGGGACATCCTGCGCCAGAGGCCTGCGCCAAAGCTGTCTCCACCGCGTCGAAATTTTTGCGTGCGGGAAAGTGAAAGTGCTGTCGTCACCATGGAGATCAGAGCTGAGAGACACCCGGGCCGTCCGTCACCGGCTCTCGGCTCCCAAAAGCCGAATCCCACGCCGCAGGCGGGCGTGGAGGTCGGCGTGTCCGAGTGGCACGGATGGCCAGGCCCGTTTTGGGACGGAGCGGTCCTGGGACGGGAATCTATTTGAGGTTACTTACGGTCTGGCAGTTACTGGCACTGCTGAATAGGTCTGTGAATGCAGTAGGACAGACGAGATGCAGTTTATTATAATTAAAGCGGAGCCTGGCTGAGCTGCCCGTGTAACCTGCTTCCTGCTTTGATATTTATATTTGGATTGTCAAACTTTTTTAACCCATAGTGTGTTTGTGCTGTACTTTTTAAAAAGTTCTTTCCATTTTCTGATTTCATTTTAATTATTAAATTAAAAATTTGTTTAAATTTTAAAGGTCTTTTTTGGGGGGTAGGGATTATAAAAATATGAAAAGAGGCTTTTACAAGGTCACTTGCTGTATTTTTTCTTTTAACTGCTATAGATGAAAACCTTTTGGGTCTTCAATCTGTTTACTCCCTTATGTCGATTTTAACACCCAGGGTGTAGAAAGTGAAATTGAAATTCCCCACAGTATCCCCCCACCCCTCCCCCCACAAGGTTCCTCGTGCATAAGCCCCCCCACGTTCACTGAGGTCTTTTCACACATCTTGTGTATGCGGAGAAACATGCAGATTTCTCTCCAAATTCCCAGGGTGTTAAAAAAAAGAAGGGGGGGGTGTTTGGCTGATCTGAAGACGTCTGACGGGGTCTGTCTGGAAGTGGCCCGGATGCGTGCTGGTTTTCGGCCCCCTTGTCTGGAAGTGGCCTGGATACGTGCTGGTTCTCGGCACCCTTGTCTGGAAGTGGCCCGGATGCGCGCTGGTTCTCGGCCCCCATGTCTGGAAGTGGCCCGGATGCGCGCTGGTTCTCGGCCCCCATGTCTGGAAGTGGCCCGGATGCGCACTGGTTCTCGGCCCCCGTGTCTGCAAGTGGGCCGAATGCGCGCTGGTTCTCGGCCCCCTTGTATGGTGCGTTACGCTGCAGCTCGGCGCTGGCTGTTTGTCTGCAGGCTCCGTAGCGACTGTTGCTATGTGCTTCGTCTGCCCCGTACCACGCTGAAGGTGCCACGGGAATGATACCTAGTGAGTCAGGATGAACCCTGTACGGGGGGGGGGGGGTTTCTCTGGCCCTTCACCAAGCTGCTCCGTAATGATGGTTTTGGCGGGTGGCACAGCTGGGCCCGGGTGCGTTGGGGTGGTGGAATGAGCCTCTCCCTGCCCTGCCCCCTCCTCTCCTTGCCCCGCCTCTGCTCCTTTGTCCCCTCTCCAGTCTGTCAGTCACATGGGACCTCATGGCTCCACCTCCCACTCACCCCAAGGCTTTGGCCCCTCCGGGGGTGTCTGATTTATTTGGCCCTGGGTGCTCAGTGTATTTCAAAATATTGTTCACGAGACATTAAAAGTAATATTTGGAATAGAAGAAATGTAGTATACAATGGTAAATTTTTGGTAGAGGAAAGTTTATGTGAATTTGGGGTTTTTGCCATGTACTGTGCCAGTCATTCAAGGCTAGGGGGACGCTTTCAAGGTTGGGAAGGTGCTAGTCAGAGTCAGACGGGGAAGGCTTCCCAGCTGAGGGGTTTGTGCGAGGCCTGGGTCAGATGGCAGACCAGCTTCGGTGGGATTTGAGGGCTGGCTTTGGGTTTGAATTTGACCTGAAGACAAGAAAGGGGTTGTGGTGCAGTGGGGGTTTTGGTGATAGCACTTGTTTTGGGGGGGGTGAGGGTCATGGTTGGGTCATGACACCTTGAGCGACTCTGGTAATTTCCTGTACAAGGCCAGGGCTCTGGGGTCTCGCTCTCTGACCTCAGGGCGGGGAGGAGCTCACATTGGCCGCGGTGAAAGACGGGACATGCGTGGGGGCGTCTGGCGAGTATCCCGGCGACGCGGGCGACAGACAGAGTCTGTGCTGTCAGAGCGCAAGACCAAGAGGTGGTCTCGGGTGGGGGCGGGGGCAGTAAAGCTGGCAACCCCCCCCCCCTCCCCAGGCATGCATGTACATGCAAATGGAATTCAGGATGATGATGATGATGATGACGATGATGGAGGTTTTTGCTAGGTTCTGGGTCTGTGCCTTTAATAATTTCTGTGTATTTCCACCTGGCCCCCTTAACACCCCCACCCCCCCAGCCACATCCGCGATATCTGCTGGGCTGCTGTCCCGCACTGTCTGGGTGGAAATGCGATCCCAGGCGGTTGGGGCGACGGAGAGGGGGATGGTGGGGGGGGCTCCTTAAATCAGCCCTGTGCCGGTGGAGGCATTGCAACGCTCAAGTGACTCACTCAGACCAATCAATGGCATGGCCCAGACAGGCAGGGGGGTGGAGTGGAGGCTGGGGCGACACTGGGGGGGGGGGCGGGGATCATTGCACCCATTCCTCAGAGTGAAAATGAAATCCAGCCGGAGCTTGGAGTCCCCCTTTCTGCACCATGACCTCGGCGTCATGGTCTCTCCCCATGCGCGCGCATGTGTGTCTGTGCATGTGTGTGTGAGAGAGAGGGAGAGACGGACTGCAGAACTGGTGCTTCTGTCTGAAACTAGGCCCATATTTTTTTGCCTGTTTGTTTCTGCATGTGTCTGAGAGACCTTGTAAGTCAGTGTATGTGATGGGATACAGAATCACACTCGTGTGTGTGGTGTGTGGAGGGGTTATATTGTTTGTATTTACCAAATTGTGAAGACCAAGTGTCTCCACAATAGGATAGGAATACAGGAATTGGCATACAGGATAGGAATACAAAAATGTGTGTGTGTGTGTGTGTGTGTGTGTGTGAGAGAGCAGTGTTCCAGGGAAGGTGGGTGTGTGCCTCTTGGACTTGCCTCCCTTGCCGTGGTGGCAGTAAGGCATGTCTTGAGTATGGGCCCTTCTGTGGTAGCTGTTCCTTTCCTGGGCTGGTGGGGTTCTCCAGTCTCATCTAATCTGAATAGCCAGGGTGGTAGGGTGCGATAGGGTTTGAATATGGGCATAGTGCAGACCGTACCCTGTGCCGTTTGCCCACGTTCGCTCTGACTCCTCCGTGACTGTTCACCGCCTCTTTTGTTGCCGGGTTGAAATGAAATGCCGGTGAGCAGGTTTGGATAACAGCGCATGTAGATTAGGTAACGGGAAGCCGGCTGCTTCACCATCGCACAAAGCCAGGGTTTCCCCAGCCAGTGTTCCCAAGTCCTCCAAGCTCCAGCTGAGCAGAATTCCGGCATCTTCACCGCGTTCCAGGCCCATTACGCATCTCCTACATCTGACGCCCATTTCTTCCCTTACTTTCGAATTAGCGGAAGAGCTGTGATTTTTATTAACCGAATACACGTTTTTTTTGCAGGAGAGCCTGGTGCCTTGAGTTTGCAATCATCCTAATCTCAATTTTAACATTTACATTTATAACTGATAAATGGCATAAAGGAAACCCAATGCCTGTACTGGTTTTTTTTTTTTTTTTCTCTCCTTGGCAGTCTGCTCTTTGTTATGCATGGAGTGGAGAAGTTGTTAGCTCGTTGATCAATGTCAGAATTACAGCATAGCCCCAAGGTTCGCCTTTACTCAGAACACGCCGCTATAAGGCACTCTATCTAATTAAAATGTGCGGCACAGGGTGGAGGGGGACATCTCCCCCCACTTGCGAAAAAACGAAATCCTGGGTGCTATGGGCTGACTTGCCAAGGATCGGTGTGTAATGCCTTGTGTGCTTTTTAAGTTTTGGAGCAGGGTAGTCTGCCATGCTGGTTTTGGGGGAAATAGGACTAGCACAGTAGTCAATTAGCTACCTTCCTCCTGCTGTAAATCAGCTTGAATTAGAGGCATACTCACAGTGTCCTTTTTACAGGTGCGTGTGTTCAGGCCCCCAAGTCAGCTGTTTAGGTGTCTGCTTACATAAAATGCTTTATTACGTCTAACACACATTTTTAATATAAATATCTCAGTTGTTATGTGGAGTGTTGATTTATTCACTTGATTCTGCGTCTCTTTTTTCCCAAGTCTTTCTAAGTATTTTTTTTTTTGCACATTCTAAGTGTGGTGTCCCGTAATGTAGATGACGTCTCAGGATAATAGATGAGTTATCAGCTTTGCTTATTTGGGGCCTGAACCCCTAGTTTGTTTCAAACGACACGACATGCACTTGGCCCGGGATCCACGGCAGAAAGTCACAATTTAATCCAGCAAAACGCCTGCAGGTACTTGAAGGATTAGGGCTGGAGGTTGTGCGGCAAGCTGTTTTGAAAGTTTGGTGAAAATGCTCGCCGCCGTGCTGCAAACGGCGGGCCGCGGAGCGAGCGGTAATGTATTCCTCCGCCCGCCGGCCGCATCCCTCTGCCTGGCGAGACAGCCCGATACATCATTCCGGATTTCGCCTCGAGACGTCTTCCTCCTTCGCCCGCCGGCGGATTCTGAGTAACGGAGAGTCTGTTTCGCACCAAAGTTTGCCCCGGAGATGTGAACATCAGAAAGCTTTTCAGCGTGTGAAGGCTCGTCTGTCATTATTTTGACTACGCGGCCCAGTATGAGACGCTGGTTTGTCATCTAATGGGGGTGGGATAGGGCTGAATGTCAGTTTGTTAAGCAGATGTTGCAATCTGCGGGCCTTGAATGTTTTCACTGTCTGCCCAGGATCTATGGGGTGAGACGCCTGTAAATACCAGTCAAAGGCATGTTCTGAGCCACAGTGGCCCACATTTGCATCGTCCAGGATTAGCTGTCTGTGGATCAACAATTGAGACGAGGAAGCAGCTCCTGATCAGTTTGTGTGTTGCTTTAGCCATTCCACAGCTTGTGGTGGCCTCAAAAAGAAAGTGAATATCAATGGAATCAAAACAGACGGTATGACATTGACCACTAACTAAAGGTTTTTTTTTTTTAATTCCTCTCAAGCTTTAATCAGTACTTCTATTCAGCCATGGATCCATATTGTAATTGGTTACCGTCGTCGGGGTTGTGGGTATATCAGTGCTTTGTGATCGCAGAGCCATAAGCTGGCTGTTTTTATGATCCATTTGCGCTCCAAATGCTTATCTTGGTCAGGTTCATGGGGGACTTGGAGTCTATGCCAGGCAGTGCAGGGGAAAGAACACCCTGGATGGGAAGCCAGTCTATCGCAGTACTCATGCACACAGTCATACTCTGCAGAGATACCAATTAGCCTGGCTGCAGGAGCAAACCAGAGTGGCCAGTAGAAAGCCACACAACTCAGGGAAAGCATCTGAACTCCACGCAAACACAGCGGGGGCGGGATTCGAACCCCCACCCATGAAGGCGTGTGGTGCCAGTGCTACCCACCGAGCCACCATTCTGTACTATTCCTTAGCTATTATTTATTTTATTTACAACCAATGCTCCTGCAAAAATACACCCCTGCCTGGTACGTGTCTATCCCCCAGGGCTGGGGTGGGGGCAGCC
Organism: Petrocephalus schoutedeni; assembly: GCA_026780765.1. Taxonomy (NCBI): domain Eukaryota; kingdom Metazoa; phylum Chordata; class Actinopteri; order Osteoglossiformes; family Mormyridae; genus Petrocephalus; species Petrocephalus schoutedeni. The sequence continues at coordinate 10,237,851 of JAODKL010000135.1, forward strand.
TACACTCTCCCCATTTGAGTAAATGACAGTATTGTTCAGCTGAGGGGAAGCAGTTGTCATGGAAAAGCTATTTTTTCCCCTACGATTGTTTGGACGGTACACTGCTGGCTCACTGAGGTTCTTTTGTGACAGATACGAGACGTGTATATTGGTGCGAAAATTACGTCTTTCTCTCATCCGGTTTGAGTCTATCGGGTGTTCCCACAAGGCCAGACTCGGACAACCGTTGGCTGGCGATGTCCGACATCGTGTGGGGTCTGGGAACGGCGCCGTGGGGGAGGGTCCAGGTGGTGTGAGACGCTGAACTTGTGGCTTGGACGTGCTGGTGCCCGTGTCGGATTCGTTTCTGTCGTGTCCCTTCGCTTAGGTGCCAATAAGCTCCCGTCAGTCAAAGGCACTGTGTACGTTCCGGAGGTACCTGCCAAGTTGTTAGCACAGATGAAATCATATTTTTGCCAATTTGCTAGTATAATTGTTTCATTTATTGTGGAACCGGTGTCTTTAAATAGCCCCTATTAGATACGCGGGTATAAGATGTGTAACTCCGACTGAAACAGAAATCGAGCGTTTAGATTGTTTACTCTGAAAGCAGGGCACGATTCCGATTTAAATCGGGAAAATCTTGCTTTTCAGTCTTTCACCCTCAAGGGTCTTCCGTAATTAATTCTTACTCAACAATAAGTATAATAATTTATGTATGAGTGTATTGCATTTGCAAGTAAATAACATTCGCCTGATTTCACTATTAAGCAACATTAAGCAGCAGTGGAAAGTAGACAAGTGGCTGATGGCTCTGATTTCCCATCATGGAACGCTATAATAAGAATAGGTGCACGATTCTTCTCTAATTGTCGATTTTGCACGTGCCAGTAATGTTTGCTGGATGCTGCCTGGCCTTCATGGTCATTGGTCGGAAATGTGCACGCTTTGATGAGCTGGTGAAGACTAACCTGCAAAACCACACCCAAGGTGCGTACGTGAGAGGAGAGCTCTGCCATACATATGTATAGCTTTGCTATTTGCTGGTGATATTCCACAGGAAATATCACAGAAATAATTCATGATTGCAGAATGTTCGCCGGCGACCCCTAAACTTTCAGACACCCACCCACTGTAAAGTCAAATGAAAACATGTGCCTGGTGTATGTGTGTGTGTATGTATGTATGTAGGGGGGGGTGTTATCTAAGCTTTCAGTACAGACCACAAAGCCACTATATCCTTGAGACTTTGTGCATTCAATACCTGACTGCTCCAGAATATTTGGTCTGAGAATTCATTTTCATTCCACGTTCACCTCCTCTCTCTCTCTCTCTCTCTAGGGAGAGAGGCTGCTCTGTTTCTTCTCGTCATGGCACTCTCCTTCAGATGAGATGGATTTTTTTTTCTCCCCCCCCCTTTACATAAATATTTGTCCTCCTAGGTGCCTTGGCAGTACGGAGTGTACTTGTTAGGCCGCTCCTCGCATGTGTGTGAGGGATCTTCCGTCCCGCCTGCTCAGTTCCTACTGGTTTTTTATAAGCACAGCATGTCTTTGTGCATTTTCAAAACCACTGCTTTGTTAAAAAAAAAAATAAAA
>JAODKL010000135.1:10259922-10277698 GCA_026780765.1 Petrocephalus schoutedeni
ATGCGAGAGGAATCCCAGCTGGATGGTGGGGATGGGGGTGGGGGGCAGGGCTGGGGCCAGGCGTATGACGGCCCCAGACAGGGAGCAGCCATGGCGTTTCGGAATGCCGAACTGCTTATCGCCACGGGAGTTTCCTCTCAGGGCCACCATTCATTAGCCTGCGTTACACACTGAGACTGCCGGCTGCTACCTCTCCCAGCCCAGTCACAGGAGAGCCGACAAAGACCAGGGCGTGGGTGGGAGATGGTGTCGGGGGGGGCATGGGGATTAGGAAGATAAATCCAGGTTGTGGCAAATCTGTCACACCGCAAAGGTGGGGGGGGGTGACAGAATTTTCATGACAAACGGGCTTGAAGGTGATTGAAGAGAAAACAATTTAGGGACATTAAGCGGGCTTTTAAGGCCCTGAGGCTCTGAATGCCCCACAAACAAGCAGATGCCCGTCACTGTTGTGGACCAGCAGTGTGTGTGTGTGTGTGTGTGTGTGTGTGTCTGTTGTAGACCTGTAGGATGTGTCAGCAGAACAGTCACTTTTTCCTTCCATCCATGGGTCTCTGTCCACCACACTGACAGAATTGCCCACAGTGACTGTGCTAAAATGTTATGCATCTCTCTGAAAATGTGCTGAATTAGATCTTTGAGCCCAGCTCCAAGTAAATATATCTGCCATAAATATATCTGAGCTTCAAATGCACTCACACCCATTAACGTTTCGCTTCTGCTGGCCTGTCAGCTGTCGAGCATCCTGTGAAAGAGACGCGTTCAGCCATGCAGTTTCTAACTAGCAAAACCCTTTCAGTTCTCTGGTTAAGAGTTCTAACTGGCTCCCTTTGGCTGAACAGCACCTGAAATCGGGAAAGCGCCTGAAATCAGGTAAGACTGGGTAAGGTCGCAAGGATGCAGAAGGCATGTGCTGGCCCCGGATAATGGGGAATGTTTGCCGTGAGTGTCTGCTCCATCAGACAAGGACTGCCTGAGTTGAATTGAAGCAACAGGTCGATGCGTATTGAGCACAGATGAATCATCATGACTGAAGCAAGCATCTGGCTTCTCCCATGGGTGTCTCTGTCGTGGAGGACTTAGCTCTAGGGGCAACGCAAGCACAGGCCTGTGACCCCGCTGTGTGGAACCTCCCATCCGCCAGGTGCCGGGGCTGGCCCTCAGGGCAGCAGCCTTATTACCCAGATCTCTGAGTCTCTATCCTGTATCCTTCCCAGCCTCTCCTTTACGGTAAGGATCCAATTTTGTCAGGCCAGTTTGCCTCGTCCGTTCCCACCACTGAGGCTGACTGGTTTATTAAATGTCAGGCAGCCATGGCATCTGATGGAGGGGGCCAGCCCCACGGGCGGTGTCCTGTCGCTCATGTAATTAATGTGGCGAGAGGATGTTCACGCTGCGGCCCTCGCCGTGCTCGCCGGGGCACCGGCTCCAGGACGACGCCTTTGCTGGTGCCCAGTTGTTGCCTCGTGGCAACGTTGGCCGCTGAGTTTTTGGTGCCACAGCACTTGGGAGATTAGTAACTAAAACCTCATGTTGGTAATTATAATACGATGGGCTGGTTACTAAGGTCAGGGTGGATCCACCTGGATTGCAGTTAGACGCATCGGTTTATTAGCCAAAGAAGCTGTAACGGATAGACTTGGCTTCTGCCACAGGTGGCCTAGTAGTGCTCTCTGCCTCACATGGTAAGGAAGACGGCTGCACGGATTTATTTCAGACTTGATTTGGCTTTAAAAACCAGCCGAGGACTTCAAGGGGGAACGAGCAGATGAAATTACACCAGAGTTCCTTATCCCTCTGTCCTTGTGGCCCCGTCTGTTAATCCTTACAGCTTTCTGTGGTGGCTTTACTCCTGTTGCCAAAAGATCACTCAGCTCCCGCCAAGAATCTGGTAAATGTTCTCGTTTTTTTTTTTTTTTTTTTAATCACTGGTACCTTATGTGTGGTGCCCATCTCTGGGCCAAAGTTCTGTCCAGTTTCCTGAGTTCCTGTCAATCCAGTCAGTCTGTTTCAGCATGCCAGGGGGCGCATTGTCTTATAGTGAGGCTGTCGGTCAATCAGGCCCCTCGATACTGCAAGGGGACGTCCAGCAAGTGCTGGTGACAGCTTTGACCGCAGTAGCTGGGAGTGGAGCTTTCTGACCCGAGAGCTGGAACCAAAAGCCCGGGGCTATGTTAAAGCTAATTAAAATCACCCCAGGGTGTGTTGGTTTTGTTTTTCCTTTGTGTTTTTTTTTTTTGTTTCCCTGTTTTCCTTCATGTTCAGGTTGAACTCAAACCGCAGGTAGGCCTTCCCATGCCAAGTGAGTCATTTGTATAGATTGTAAACTAGGAGACCAACCCCTGCTCAACAGTTGTTATATCATATTTCTATTCCCTTTCATAGGAAAAGACCTATGTGGGAAATAATATTGTTTCCCTCTAAGGTTAAATGTGCTTTTCGTTAACGTCTCTGGACCATGAAACTTGAAATGCGGACAGTGAGAGAAAATTCCTGTCTTCCTCCAGCTGCTTGAGAGTTTTATTTATTTTTTTATTTTTTACTGGATTGGGCAGCAAACAATAGTAAGTCTCTTATACTCTGTATATATTCTTTAGAGGACTGATGTCAGGCTTCTATCACTAATCATGCTGCTGGTGTAGAGGCCTAACAACGTTGTCATTGGCCCTGCGGGAAAATAATCGGTAAGAAAAAAATCATCGACATCATCGTCACCATCAATTACGATAATCAATCACTCCAGGGGATCAAAACCCTGCCGTGGACGTTGGATGCCGACAGGCGGCAAATGGTGAGATGTTCCGACCTGAGGCACCACACTGCGGTGACCCAGCTGGGCTGTTGTCCGGTGGGGGTGTTTCCTTGGATACGTGCAGGAGGCAGAGGTGCGGTCGTGACTCTGAGGATGATAGAGGCGCTAATAACACTCGCTTGCCGTTCTTAAATAATGATAATACCGTTAATTCTGACACGGACGGTACACCCCCCTCCCTTCTCCCCGGGAGCCTGTTTAACCACTGTGTCTTGCCAGTTCAGGAGATTGGCATTAAACCTAGACATTACCTCATCCTCCTGGGCAGGCAGCCCATTACGATGCTCAACAAGCCTGCAGGAGAGAAAAACCCAATACCTGGTGATTATGTGCTCTCTGCGTCGCAGTGGCAGTGTGCAGGCGTCCCGCCCCCCCCAACCCCTGCCGTCTCCACCCCCGCCCCACACACACACATGCAGCACTCCGCCGTCGACGGACGCCGTCACTGCCCGCTAAGGGCGCGTCGTGAGGGAGACTGGGCAGGGGGCCGGAGTAGGCGGGGGCTGGGGCGGGCTTGCAGGTGGACGTGCCGGCTGGCACCTGCAGGGAAAGGAGAAGATTAATCAGGACGAGTGGGAACAGGAAGCTCCCGTTTCCTCCCGGAGAGAGCCGAGGGCGAATGGTAGAACAGTGGCTTGGGCCAGCAGGCTCCACAGCGTGTTACTGTCTTGCCCCTCCCACCGCCTGGAGACACACAACTGCTAAGCTAAGCTAAGCAGTAGCCTTTGAGCCAGAGCTGGGCTGAACCATTCAGGTTGCAGTGCTGCACACTTTGCATATTTCTGCATGCGTCAGTAGTAGTCGTGTTTTCCCATTTGTATCTTTTAATAATTCTGTTCCCATGTCCCGGAGGGACTCTTCATGGGTGAAATATCTGGAGCACTGGGAGAGTGGCTGCCTGTAAACATTCCAACATATAAACTTTTGTCAGGATTGGCAGTGTTAGAGTGTATCTGTCAGATTAATGTCTTAATGCACTATAATCATCTGAAAAATGTTGGTGGTTTTATTAGTGATTAGTCGAGTTCACCGTACTTGGTAAAAGTCAGCTGAAGTACAAGGGTGCCTCATTTTGACTTTCTATTTTTTTATTTTTTTTTTTTGCGAATCATGAAAAACGCCTGTAATCGACAAATTGAAACTTGCTTTAAGTGGCATAGATTAAAAGGAAAGTAGGAAAGTAGGACAGAGTTAATTTCAGACTCGTCGGCGGTTTTGCCCATATGACCATTCGCCGGCATTGGCATCGTCTGCCGCACCGCAGCAGCGTGAACACAAGGTGGCGCAGCCCAACAGGCACCGCCGCACACCCACTTAGGCAGACTCCTTAAATTTATCATAAGATACCTTTATTATCATTATACAAATATAACAAGATGTCCTTCGGAGCAAGCCCGTAGAATGCACTTTCGGTAACGGGAAAAAAAACAGTTTAAACTCGTGAAAAACCGAACTATACTTTCGATTTAATGCATAAGGTGCAATTCGCAAAACAAAAATGTTTGATTTTGAAACCCGTATTTTAATAGTCTACAGATGACGTTGCAGTATAAATAAATCTATGCATGCGTAAATATTAAATGAATTTAACGGATTTGTGTCCCTGGCGAAGCGCTTTTATTCGCTCCTCAGACAGTCCGAGTGGGGGACGCATTTGGTATGCGGTAGCCGGTGTAATCTGTCTGCTGTCTGCTCAGCCGACGGCCGGCCCCCGTCTGCGCCAAATCGCCGGCCCTGGGGAGCAGCGGCGCACTGGCGGACGGCGCCCACGTGATGTCCCCTGCGTGCATATTGAAATACTTCCTCTCCTAATAATCAATAGCTATTGAAAAGTTAAGCTGAACGAAATATTGGGGGGGGGCTTGCTTTTCATCCTTTAATTTTGAGAATTTTTGTATTATAATATTACTGCTAATATCACACCACCAACGCATTAGGCATGTTGTGGAATAGCAAATATTTATGAGTGGAAAAGCAAATATTTATGAGTGGATTGTTGATCATTTTAGAGGCTGCTGTCCTGGCAACTTCGTTGCTGGCCCACTTCGCATTTTCCCTTCATTTTAAGTGCTTCGGTTATTTATAGACCGCTGGGGTGGGGTGGGGGGATCCGACACAGATCAGCTAGACTGTGGGGTCAGCGCAAGGTTCAATGGCCTCCTTGATTGGTCGTGGCTGTCACTAATGAGCGTGTGTGTGTGTGTGTGTGTGTGTGTGTGGGGGGGGGGGGGGGGGGGGGGGGGGGTAATTCTAACCTCCCCTTCCCTCGCCGGCCAGACCATCCCCTCTTTCATCGCCATTGTCACCATCGGTCTCTCCTTGGAGTCCGTTTCCAACACCCCCCCCCCCCCCACCATATGCATGGCTGCAGCGGCTACCTTTTTGGGGGTTGGGGTGTAGGCTTCGCCTGCCCACACGATCACGTAACGCAGAGGCATTCTTTTGAATGAAGTGGAGAGAGCGAGAGGGAGAGAGAGAGAGGGGAGGGGAGAAAAAAAAGAAAGGGGGAAGATGACAAAAAAATGCATGAGGCTGAATCACGGTAGCGGTGCTGTGTGGCTCGGTGCGCGTTATGGCGTGAGGATGCGGGCTGGGAGCTGCCTCCTCTAACTGCGGGCTGCAGCCAGTCGCACGTTCAGGGCCGATTTACCGGCGGATCCCTGCCCGCTGTACCGGCGGATCTCTGCCCGCTTTCACTTTCCTCCCCGGATCTCCATGCAAAACCTAACAGTTCTGAGCAGCCGCGTCAACTCCAACTCCAATGTCATTTGCTCCTGCAACTGCACCGGACCCCAAGCCCAGGGGATGGAGATATGTAAGTACAAGCCGCGACGCTGCGTTAAATTATCTTAAGCGCTTTTGCACCGAGTTTCTCGCAACCCACCTATTAAAAAAAAAAAAGAATCCGTCTCGTATCCGCGTCGGCGCATCGGGCAGTTACCCCACAGCGGGCTATATTTTTTACTGCATCTCCCAAAAAGCAGTGCAAATGCATCGATGTGGTTTAACGAAGGCATCGCTTTAACGGCGCTGGGCTGAATTGGGCACTTTCATTTAAATTTTGCGCAGCCGTGTATTTCTGCCGATGGTAATGGACTAGGGACTGCTTGGCTGGGAATAGTTTCGGAGTCCCCGAGCGATTCGCACGCATGGTACAGTCATTTACAAAGTGTAGTGCGACGCCTGTTTAGCTGAATGCACGGCCGGTGTGCCCAAATAAAAACCGGTGTCAGCGTTGTCGGATTTCTTTAGGTTTTATTTTAGGGGGAGGGGGGGGTTACCACGTCTACAAAAGTCCATGTATTTATGAACCGCATAGCACATAAAGGATGGAGGGGACCCCCGCCCCCCAGCGGGAGCTAACGGGCAGTAGTATAATGTGTGTAATTATGATCGTTGTTTTGACGCGGCTTTGGAGGGTGGCTTGGGGTTTGGGTGCGCCCCCCCGCCCCGGCCCCCATAGACCGGCCCTTTCACCGTGCGACGCTGGGAGTCTCGGTCTGTCTCCACTGAACCGCGGACAAAGGGCTCCTTAGGAACCGGCCGTGGGCATCTTCTGCCTGTGATAAATCGCTGTTTATAATGTTAACTCCTGGGAATCGACATTTTGCATTAAATTTGTCTCCCCGCAAAGGAGAAACTGTGAAATATGGACCCCGTGTTTATGCAAGGCCGGGTCGTGTGAGCAATGCGGGATGTTGGATGCGGAAAAAATGTACCATTTATTTGCTCCATGAAAGATTTAGTGCACTCTTTTGTGAGGGCCTCATGAAAACTGTTTTGAACCTCAGTGTAGAATTTTAAAAGATACCCTTTGAAAATCCTACATAATTTATGTCGACAGGAAACATGATACCCCTTTTCAACAATGAGCAATTTCTAGTTTAACATTTAACAAAGTTCAGTTGTCTTTTAATTCTGAAGCATGAAAGCGTCGACATGTTTGAATATCGGTTTTCTGTAATTTACTTATTTACCGTTGGCAAAAATCCAACCAGTCTGCTATTTTTTTGACATTTCTCTCTAGTGTGCCATCATACTAAATAAAACACTGCTTCTCCAAAGATTGGCTTTTTCTAAGTATAGGATACACACACAGTCAACAGTTCTCTAATTATATAAATCATTCCCAGCTTTAAGTACAAAACTTAATTAAGAGGTATTGCTGCTTGTGGGTGTATGAATTTTTATCTTGTGGTTTTATGTGTCTATGTACATGCAATACATTTGTTGTTTAACTAAAGGACTAGTAAAGATATTAGGTTTTTGTGCTGCAAAAGTCCACTGCCTTTTGACTTGAGGAGTGAAATATGGCAATGCTGTCATTTATTATAATTTATTATTATTAGTATTATTTTACACTGAAACAAAAAGATGCACATGTCCCATATATAAGGGAGATGAAGCTGATCGCTCTGAAAGCATTCATTGTCTTATATATTTTTAATTTGCACTACTGTGGCAGCGTATGGTATAGCTGGCTGCCATGGCATGCTGTCTGGGGTGGATGGGAGCAAATTTTGTAACTTGTCCTGTTACTGTCTACATGCAACTTTCCTATATTTTTCCACTTAACTTGCAACACCAGCTGTTACATTTACTCAACGGATGGGTAGAAAAATGAAAATTTAATCCCAAAAACAAAAGGTCTTGCTTTTTTTCCCTTCATTAGGCCATTGCTTGCAAAGGATTAACTAGCATGGTTAAGAAAGAGTTTATAGTAAATATTTGCATTTTTAATAAGCAGCTTTTACACTACAGTGGAATTTAATTACTCCCCGGAGGTACCACTTGGAAGTATCCTGATGTGAGGTGACCTGATGTGTTGCAAACCTGACGGGTCTCCGTTTCCTCGCCAGTCGTCAGTGTGACTGGCAGTGTGCGGCTCAGCTCTGTGCCTGTCAGTGGAAGGTCACCGGTTCAGATTGCACCCTCGACATAATACTCACCTCTTTGTCGGGCCCTTAACCCTCCCCCGGAAATAGTGCTGGGGGGCCAGATAAATGGCTGACCTTCCTCTCGGACCCCAGGCTTCGCTGTCAGATGTGTCTCAAAGGAAAGCGAGATGGAATATGGGAAAAGATGCATTCTGATGCACCTGCACTTCTACTTGCACAAATAGCAGATAAAAGCTTTATCATTTCAAGATGAGCATTTGTACGACGAGCATTGCCAGACGGTGTCGAGTTCACCGAGTCTGCTTTTTTTCGACGTTCAGAGTCTGTGCCGGTGATGAAGCTGTTCGCATGCGACTGCAACCAGGCTCCACACTCAGGTAGTGAGTCTGGCTCGCCAGAGTTCTTGAGCCCGCGCTCAGGCCTACCTCTCGTGCCGTCGATCTCCTAATTTTTTCAAGTAGCTGGAAATCAGCCCGTCAGGGAAAATACGAGATACTCTTACCGAAACGACTCACCCAGCGGCTCCGCTCCAAGAATTAATGACCTCTACTTTTAATTAATGACTTGAACTCTGACTGTTGCTGTTACACCAGTCAGTGAGGACTGTGTAATTGTGCTGTGACCACAAATAGTCGTAGAGAAAAAGGTTAAACACGACCCATATGCTGAAGTTATATAGCTGTATGTACTGGAAGCAGAGCGCTCTGGTAATCCCGTCCCGCACAGCCGCGTCGGCATTCCTCCCCGCTTTGTGCCGTGTGCCTTGTGCACTGCTCGGCGTTCCGGCACCGTGCCACTGGCGCATTGCATTTTAATGTTGCGGGATTTATGTTTGGCGATTGTTCGCGTAACCGTATCCGGTGCAGGTCGTGTCTGCCCTCGCCTGGCGTGCCGCGTCTGCCCGCGGCGGTAAGTGGAGAGGACGGAGACTCCCGGGACTCTCCGCCACTGTTAAGCTTTCCGTGGATTTGGACTTGTTTCAGTAGCCAGTGACCTATCAGCTCCCTTGGCTTGAACTGGGTCCGACCCTATGTGGTCGCATATTTAACCTTTATTTATTCTTTTTTTTTTTTTTAATTTAATTTAAAAACAGACTTTTGCTGTTTTTTTTTTTTTTAAGCTTTTGGCCTTCTCATCCCTGCCGATTTGTGAGAGATATTGTATTTGGGTGAGTACACTGGCTGTTAAATGTTCACAGTTAAATTTTCTTTTGGTCTCTGTACACTTTGTCCAAAGTAGCACACGGCCTGAGCATTGCGATTTAACATTCCAACCCACTCAAGCATGGTGTCAGACCATATATGTAGCGGTATAGTGCTGCCGTTACTGGAAGTGTCTGAGGCTGCCGACCGATCCATTGCTTTCTGGATAGACTTGCTGGTCAACTGTGGGTTTCATTTCTGATCCCTTTCCTTTGGTAGTGGAAACCATTTGTACAAGATGAGATTTTGACACTGAGAGTTTGGGCCCGGCCGAGTTGCGGGGATTAACGGGAGATCCGATGCAACTGATACAGCCAAATCCGTTTCTGTCATGGTCTGTTTGGTAGTCTGTGGCATCTGCCCTGCTTAGATGTACCAGGTAGGTGTGCAGCAGGGAGGGACAGTAGGAAGGAGAGCCACTTGTTCTGATCATTTTGCTTTTTGATTTGGAGAAAAGCCCAGTTTTTTTTTTTGTTCCATTCCTCTTTTCTCCCCGAGTAAAACAAACAAGGTGTTTAATCTCAATTAGGAATGGTCCATCTGTCTGAAAACCAGAGATACACCATGTATTTTGTTTAGACGCCTGCTTTTAAAATATGTACATGAGTGGGAGAAAATAGTCTTGTTACGAAAGTTTCTGAGAAATATCTGTTGGCGAGAGGCGGGAGGTCACGGTCAGCGGCGATCCATGCAGAATTCGGCTGCCCTGCTCGCGTGATGGAGCCTCCACCTTAAGCGGGGCCTTTCTGTCTCGCATGTCTTGGTGTTCATCATGAGGTCCTCACCCTCTGCCACCATGTGTGGGCTTGGCATCTCCCAGCCTGGCCGTCTAATCCCAGGTCTTACCCTTTTCCAGTAATTTATGGGTTCTCATCCATAGGTTCAGTAATACTGTAGCGCATGATGTCGGGATCAGTATTAAGGTGGATTTCGATTCAGCACGAACTCTTAACCTAACTAGCTGCAGTGGATTGCTCCCGGCCATGTTAATGTGTGGGCTGGGAGGGGAGGGGGGGGATAGGCTGTGCACATGACAAGTCAGCTGTGTTTATTTACATGCTGAAAACTATGTTTAATATAAGCAAAACACATAGCTTGATTGGAGAAAGGCAGCACTTTTGCTCGGGCTCCCGATTCCCGTCAGGTGGAAATTGGTGTCTGTGTACCCAGGGCGCTGTGATAGCCAGAGATGCAAAGGCTCTGGAGAGCATCAGTCATTCTGCTTTGACATTGAACGTGGCCTTTTTTGTGTTTGTGCCACCCAGCCCCCCAGCTGCCATGACCCCTTTGGGACTGAAAAATATTTGCCCCCCCCCCCCCCCCCCCCCCTCCAACCCCTTCTGTCCAAGACAGCCCATCAGTCAGACAGCGTGGTGGGGAGAGGCGTGTCTGTCTGGGTGGGTGGGAGGATGGCGGCCTGGGGTCTGTATTTTATTTACTCCAGAGCTTGTGGACGTGTGGAGACTCCCCAATGAAGCGATGCCTTATGTCGCGAGTCACGGGCGCCGCATTGCCCTGGAGGAGAGTAGCATTTTACATCCATTTTTATTAATCATTATTTCTGCAGCTTACTGGGAAATAAGAAACTCGACACATGCCGTAGAAAATTAAGGGGGGGTTGTGTTGGTCAAAAAACTAGTAAAACAACTACTGAACCAATTAGACAAAGCAACTAGTAAAAGTGACACTGGGGCGACACGTGATTCTTTGTGTATGTTAGCCCTGGGTTTTGTTGTCGTTGGTCCACAGGTTTTAATCAATATATATGGGAACCGTCCTCTCAGCTCCAAAATGGATTCTGAGGCCCATTTTTTTTTCTCACCAAATGTCAGAGGTATTCCAAGTGGTGCCAGGAGACATCAGAACATTTTATGGGGCCAGGAGGAGTATTTGCTGTCATCCTAGAAAGTGCAGCAGGAACAATGTAAACAGCAGTGTACTTACACACTAATGTAATTTAAAGAGATGTTGAGGATATCAAAATACAATGAGTTAGCATCGTATTTCAAAATAATTACAGCTGTGCTGTTCTAGGGCATGCCAGTGTGGAGGCATCTATGTGATGCGGTAACCCTACAGAGAAGGAATGGAGGACCATTTTGTCTTACGGGGTCCTGTCCGTCTCCCATCTGAGCCCCAGTGCCCCATTACTATCTCGCTGCTTAAACCCTAGGTGGGTCTTTTCCATCTCAGACATTGCCGATGTTGATGGAGGAAGCCGTTTCTCTGCCTACTGTTTTACTTGATATTTTGTCCCCGGCCAAGCATAGCACAGTGTGATGGAAGGGTCAAACTTCAGGACCCACAGTGGGTGGGATTGTTGTACACATCCAGTCACCGGTTTGGTCCTTGCATTGTTTTGGTTCGTATTGGGCTGACATCGATTGATACTTGATATTGTCTGCTGTGGGTTTCTCATGTCTGTGGGTTTCTCTTGCTGTGTGGCTCCTCCTGTCAGTCTGCATGGACAATATCTTTCCTATTCTAGGCAGAACTAGACTCTGCTTCGGTTGGGTACCTGGTATATGTTCTTTCAGCAAGACATTGCTTACAGTAGTCTGTTTATAAGCACTGAAACCTTGACAACAAACTCTGCCTTGTGTATATGGTTTCCAATGCCAGGTAGGTTCTCTGTGTTGTTTTTGTCCATGATGCGAGTACATATCCTGCTTGCACAGTACAAGCACATAACGCATAAAATGCATCTCAGACACATAATTCTATCTATAGACCACTTCATCTTCAGCAGCCTTGGTACAGTACCACCTTGTGACCATCCTGCAGCCTGTCTTTCAGATTTTACAAACTGCCTTGTGTAACAGTGTCCGCAGCATTGTCCCTGCAGGATATAACTTTATACCCAGAACCTGTAATCGGGTGACTTGAGAAACCCTGGACTGGGAATGTTTAACCCCTCTGTCTGTTACCAGTGCAGTTTTTTTATACAGATTTGCGAGCTGCGTTTCTTGGTAGAGGATATTTGCACGGATAAATCGGTGACTGGTGTCAGGAGTTACGATTCACACCCACCCGGCTCCACAGTTGTGCCGGTTGGGGTGGGTGTCATCCTTAAGATCATCTGTGAATTATTAATATAGGTCAGTGTTACAGACCTCAGCTGTTAACTCCTCTCCCTCTTGCTCGGCCAGGCCTGACAAATGGATTCATGGCATTTTACCCAGATTAGGCAAGCGAGGTAGGTGCTGCCACAGCAGGGGGTGTCGTAAAGGGGGGGTGAAGTTAGGACAATTCCAAGGGCCCCTGAGTGACGGGGGCCCTAATGAATTTCGAACATTATTGGATTTAGTCTGTGTTGGGGGCCCAATATGAGACGATTTCATGGGGCCAGAAATGTGGCACAGTGTCCTATCAAGAAGGGTGCATGACAAGCAAGGTGCTCAGGGGTGATCCTTAAGTTGGTCGCAGTAAGAACCCTTTCAGAATGCATTGGTGGTTGGTTTGAGCAGGCTTTCGGCCCAGGTGTTTCCTACACAGCAACTGGAACTCCAGCAGGTAGGCGCTATCACATCCCTTTTGCATTTGGAAGAAGTAAACTCTGTTCTTCACTTACCTCCAGCCTCTCACCTCTTCCTCTCCAAGAAATACCATTGAACAGCTGTCAGTCTGAGGCTCCCTGTTTATTTGGGGGGGGGGGGTTGGTGCTGGGAACCTAAGCGGAGGGCCCTTCATCGGAAAACGTCCTGTTTGTGGTATGAGCCAAGGTCTCTCATCCCTCGCTCAGCACTTGACCCTCCCGGCCCAGCATATCAAGCTTCACGTTCTTTTTTGTTTTTATTTTTTTGTGAAATTCTTACAAAACTGTGTTGCAATTTCTCTCTCTTCACCTTCCTTTGTGCTCAGACCTTGCCAAAAAAAAAATGCCTTCGGTGATTGTCAGAGAGTTAACTTTTGTCTCCCTTTGAGGCACCGTCAACTTTCTTGAGGTTCAACTCCTGGCCATGAAGGGAGGCTTAAGATTGTGCGGCTTTAGTTTTGTGCTTTTCTGAAATGATTTTTTTTTTTATCTGTAATCCCGGCTCAAGAAATTGCTTCAAGATTGTTGTGCATTGCAAGAAAAATTCTTTGGAGTCTGGCCAGTTAATTCAGAAAATTTAAGTGCTTTTTTTTCCTAGGCGCCTGGCACAAATCAGTTTTCTGTACGAGGTGTGTTCCTATACTGTGGCGCCCGTAACTGTCATCAAAGCGATTATGAATCATTGTTTTGTTAATCTCAGTGCCAGTGCATGAAGTTGATAGATGAATGAAGGCTTTGCGAAAATAAGAGTAAATAATATTATGATGGGGGGGGGAGTAACACAGACAGATGGAGGTGTAACGATACATTAAATGCATGTTCATTTTTGAGTGCACACATGCATGGCCGGAATTTCTTTCACGTTTACAGCCCCTTGAATGAATACTGCAGCCTTTGAAGCTTGGGACCCAGCATTCTGTCACTTTTGGATCAGATGGTTGTGCTGCGGTGTGTACGTGTGCGTGTGTGTTAGCCTCTCCTGCCCTGAGCGATCTGCAGCTCCCCACGTGCTGTTCTCGTGCCGTCCCCTGTGATCACATTCCCCAGAGTGAACCTGTGAGACTGGCCTAAGTGGCCAATTCGCGTTTCAACCCCACTAAGATGAAATAAAGTTAATTCAGCTTTCAGCAGCTCTGTGAAGGAATCGGTGGGTGCTGGGGGGGCGGGGGGGATGGGTCAGCTGTTCGTCAAACTTATGGCTCCTTTTTTTTTTTTTTAACTTGTTGGATTCCATACAGTCGGATGTCCTGCAGGTCAGTGATATTTATTTTTTCCCCCTGCTATTTTACTTTGTTTGTTTATTATTATGAGGAGTATGAAGTGTTGTCCTGGCGATTGATGGGTTGACTTATACGAGCGCCCCCCCCCCCCGGATACACCACACCAGTGTCGGGTCCCCTTTTTGGCAGCGCTGCGGGTGAAATCGGAGACCCAGATTCAGACATGTGGCCGTAAGCACTCTGCGTATCCCTCACTCAGCCACGGAGGTGAGCTGGCTGCCATGATGGCGGAGCTGATGGCGTGGCGTGGGGCGTGGGGGGGTACGGGGAGGGGCTCAACAGGTGGCCTGGCGAGGGCTCAGGTCGTCTGAGCCGTCTCTCAGCCGTAACTGGGAGGTTAAATAATTCGAGGGAAGTCTGTGTTGTGACACGCAATGTCTAGACTCGTCTGAGCGCGCATCGCGTAGGGCCTTTAATGTGTGCCCGTTTTATCGGAGATTAGAGCCAAAGGTCAGCGACGAGACACAGAGCATGCTGCAAAGGGATTGTTTTGTCCCACTGCAGAGGCATGATTAAACATCTCAACTGCCATCCTCCCCCCCACCACCAATCTAACCCAGTGCCTGTTGTTTCCTCCCCCCTTATGTTTTTACAGCCTGCGCAGACATGTTTGTGTTTGTTTTGGTTTTCTTCAAAGCGCGGCAATATCATCTTCAGGTGGGGAACAGGGCGGGGGCGGGGCCGGGGGTGTTATCTTGGCTTTTGGTTGGTATGTGTTTTGTCTAGGTTTTGTTTGGCTTTTTTGTTTGTTTTGTTTTTGTTGCATTTTTGTGTGATTTCTCAGGTTTTAAGATGGTGGTAGCGCTTGTATGAACATGAGTGTTACTGGGCCAACACAGTCCTGAAAGTGATGTTAGGGTTTTACTGTAGCCGCAGCTGAAGATAGCCCATAAGTTGGGTATAAATTAACCCAGAACGGAAATTTGGGGTGTAATGAAATGAATGACGGGTGTCTCCTGTCTGTTGTCGAACTCTCTAGCCTATGTTTTAAAATATGTTGTGAATCTTTATGGTTCAGCTGGTGTTTTCACTAATAAAAACAAAAGCCTTTCCAGTCAAATCAAAATTTTTTAAACACGACAAACGTTAGGAGAAGTATTTATTTTTTTCTTTGGCCTTGTCAAAATGCAGCTAAATCTAAGGGCAGCTGCCAGCGTCTGTAGTTGGAGAATTGGTATAACCATCGTATTAAGGAGTAATTCTTTTTTAAAGCTGACATTTATTTGCTTTCGGAAATTGCTGCAGAATCCAACTTTTATAAAGCTGCCTTTAATTGGGATTAATAAAATTTCACATTCAAGTGCAGTTCTTGTCCTAGTTAATCAGAGCTCCTGCTCAGGGGCATTTTTTGGATAATGCGGGAGTCGACGGAAATGTACGTCCCCAGCTCTTATTGTCACGAGCTGGCGAAGATGTTCCAGCGGTGCTGATGGAGGAGGGGCTGTTTTGCAGTCCTGTGCATGTGTATATTTTGGGATATGGGGGGGGTCGTGTGCATGGACAGCTCACCATGGCTACCCTTCAGACAAGCTTGTCCCCCAAACGCACGCACACACACCATGACGCAGATTGTGTGTGCTGTTTGGGGGGGGGGGTGGGGTCTCAGAAGCAGGCAGATAATTGTTCCTCAGAGCCTTTTGCCCCCCCCCTCCCCTCGGTCTGGCACATTCTGTCTGAAATCCTCAATCCCCCTGCCCATGTAGCTTGTTAGGTTGTGCCTGTCCCTTTGTTCGCCTGAAACATTGAAGATAACAGGGGTGGCTGGGGGGGTGCGGGGGGGGGGGGGGGGGGGGGGGGGGGGGGGGGGGGTGCTGCGTGAGTCTCTCCTCGATCTCCATCGTGGCTTTGTTCTAAAATAAGCTTCTGCTGCAATCTTGTTCGGAGCTTTTAATATGATTATAGGACATTGCTCGCATAGTGTGAGTGTTAGCACTGGAAAAGCCCATCGCCTTCTGTGTGTGTGTGTGTGTGTGTTCGTATTTGCCATGTGTAGTGTAATATTGTAATTTATATAGTAGCGTTTGAGCGATTACCAAAATTTTGACTTCTACACCGATACCAAGTATGGTACTTTGTCATCCAGTACTGTAGTCCATGCTGTAATACATTTCTATGTCAATACTCTATTGAAATAAAAAATCCTGTTTATGAATTAAACCAACAGCAATAGCCTGTTATGCAGTTTTAACATCAGTGAATTATACATAGATTAAACTCTATTCAGCACATAGATTCTGATATTAATTTGACCTCAGCTGTTACAAAACCTTATTGATAATACACTTACATTAGGTTTATATTTGTGTATTATTCTTTTTATTTAGCCTGGCCTACTTTTCATCACTAGGGAAAGGCATATGATGGCACATGTATGCTAAACATGACTTTAAGCCGAAACACAAAATGTAAGAATGTCTGAATTACATCTCTGTCATGTCTTATGCCCATTATCCTGCACACCTGAAGATCTTTAAACTCCTCATATAAATCAGGGTGAGTGAGAGACAGGTGATTCACCAGGCTAGACTCCTTGCCCCTTGTAGTAGCATTTACTTACTGGGGTTTTTTGCCCCTGTGTGTTTCGCCGTGTACCCCTTCAGCTGCCCTGCTTATCAGCTACAGGCAGGCTGAGGGCAGCAGCGATTTCCGTGTTCCATCCCTGTAGCTCCTCTGCACAAGAGACACTGAAATAAGTGCGACTGTGTCTCTCCCCAAAGCACAGCTCTGGCGCATCTCCTATGCTGTAAACATTTCTAAACGTGTGCAAGAGAGATGTACAGAGCAATCTCATCAAATATCGGGATCTACAAAATGATGAACTAGCATGGTTTAAAATGTTTGGTGATGGAACACTGATACTGTTATATTGAAGAATGTTCAATGTTGAAGAGTATTTATACAGTACTGCACAAAAGTCTTAGGCAGCCAAAGAAGATGCTGTTTGAATGTAAAACTCTTCATGTAAAACTTCTTTTATGCCTGTTAGTGTCTCGGCTGTTTCAAAACTTTTGCTAAAATCACCCCATTATTTGCAGCAGCCATCCAATATACACTTGCATTTTTTGACTTGACCACTAGCACACCTTATATAGCTAATCAGTATCTCATTGACTTTTTAAATTAATTAATTAATCGGGTGAGCTGGTGGTGAAATTTTAATAATTTACATGGAATGGCTGAGGTGCCTCTGAAAAGAGGTTTGGGTACTGAAGTGATGTTCACCTCGCCATCCAACAGAAACTTTTCAGAGAATAGACCTACTGCACTGCTTAAAGTACTGTCAGTGTGTGTATGTATGTATGCACACGCGCACACACACACATATAACATACAGGCAAATTCAGGGTGTTCAGCTGCCAGTTATGTATGGAGTCACCGCAAACCTAGTCCCATATATCCTCCAACTCCCTGGTTGTATGGACGCTCTGTGAGAGTTTAGGCTTTAATGAGCTCTTTTCTACTGTCTGTTGTAAATGTAACTTCAGCTCAGATTTTGCTGGGATGTACTGGGAAGCCCCAGCTTGATCACAGTAGGTGTATGTCACGTTGTGTCACGCTCACGAAAGCCCGGGCCGCGTTTGCGTTGCCGGGCGGCTGGCGCTTCATGTAAGGCACGCTGCCTGTGAGAAACCCCTCCACCTGAGTGTCTGATCACAGAGAGCAGTCAGCCGTGTGGGACGTCTGTGAACTGCTGCGTGTCTCTCTCTGCCTAGAGTTGTCTGCGTTGGTCTGTCTGTATGTGTTCTGCCTGTCTGCCTGCCTGTTTTCCTAGGTCTGTCTCAGTCCTCCTCTTGGTCTCTGTCTGCGTTGGTCTGTCTTTATGTGTTCTGCCTGTCTGTCTGCCTGTTTTCCTAGGTCTGTCTCAGTCCTCTTCTTGGTCTCCGTCTACGTTGGTCTGTCTGTATGTGTTCTGCCTGTCTGCCGTCTGTCTGCCTGTTTTCCTAGGTCTGTCTCAGTCCTCCTCTTGGTCTCTGTCTGCGTTGGTCTGTCTGTATGTGTTCTGCCTGTCTGCCTGCCTGTTTTCCTAGGTCTGTCTCAGTCCTCCTCTT